>CAJQUW010002016.1:0-350364 GCA_907163375.1 Prostheceraeus crozeri | reverse complement strand
TTGTGCATTTGGTGTAACGAGCACCTTTGCTGATGTACATGGAGAGAGAGAACTCCAGATGCGGTATTGGTTAGTAGGAGACTTGTCCATGTTGACTGTGAAAAATGACTTTGAATGTTTTCCTAATTCCTGAAGTATCAACAAGCAGTCCAATCAGAATGAACAGCCAAATGAAATGATGAATATGAAAGTATATATGCAAGAGAGACATCCGTATCATTCTCACTCTGGTCCTTTGAGGACGTATAGTGAAGTGTATTCCCCTAGCGAATTCTATATTTGAGGTGTACAAGTGAAACAGCCTCTCTATGAATTCCAAATTTGAGGACGAATTATTTTGACTGAAGTATCAACCTTAAACTTGGATTTCAATTGAAAAGGAAAGTAGAAAATTTCTTCAACTCATGCTCCCCACAAACGTGTGGCAATAAGCATTTTTCCCTCAATTTCAGGCATCAACGTACATCACCCCAACCGCCCTCCTTTCCGTCGAGGAAAGTTATAGAGTCATTGAGTCAAAGGTAGGTTGTAACAATACACTGAGACTTGAACAGAGAGGATAGAATGATTTCCTCTTTCCAGTTGAAGTGAGTTCCCCAGCACAGACCTCTCGCGACCAGGCAAACGAGGTGGAATGTGACGACTGCGGACATATGTTTACAAGGAAGCACAGTCTCCTTCGACACATCAAACAACGTGTGTGTCAACGCAAAGCGGCGTCAATCTCCGGAGGTGAAGTTGATTCTGACGATGACATCTCCTTTCCTTGCGATTTGTGCCCTCTTTCTTTTGATAGTCACTTTCAGCGATCTTCGCACAGACTTCAACACACGCATGCAAATGATCACTACACCAACGGTACCTCTACCATCTCCCTCATTAATGTTTCACATAATAATTTAGTACGCGACTACTGCATGGAGTCCAATACTCAAATTGTAGATTTTCATGAGTGGCTCCTTCAAAATTCTAACATTATCGAAGCGCTCTTCAATAATTTAGACAATTTTAGAATGAAGGCGCTCATCTACCTTAAACTAAAATATATTAAAATAGATTTTCAAACGGGTCAAGTGACGGAGAGAATACAGTTTCATATTCCTTCCTCTTCCGCAACCGAAGTTGTAGACTGCGAGTCTTGGCTAAATTTTCACATTCAATGTTTAAAATCAAATGTAGATAAATTCAATCAACGCGACAGCTCTCTCATTTTTGATGGTGTGGACTCAGCCATATTCAAAATTTCCCTATTAGAAAGTCATGCAGCTCGAGGCACATTTAAACTTCCAAAAACGTTGTATAATAAGAAAGCTGTCATCAATGTTGATTGTAAATCACAGTGTTTCAAATATGCAGTCCTATCCATCCTTCACTATAATGATATCAACGCGCATCGAGATCGCACCTAGAGCTATAGACAGTGGGAGGATGAACTAGACTTTGAAGGTTGTGATAGTAACAACATGAAAATCAAAGATGTAGAAACGTTCGAAAAACATAATAAGATTAAAATTGTCGTTCACGTGTGGGAGAAGGGGTTGAAGGGTGCCCGCTATAATTCACGTTCAACTTGTTATGAACGTGTAGTCAACCTCTTATTAGTAAAACAAGATGATAGCGAGGAATGGCACTACTGTGGTATTCCCAAAATCTCTCGCTTGTACACTCACTTGGGGCACTCTAAAAGAGGTGAACATTTTGTATGCGACCGCTGCATCCGCTCATTTTGGAGTAAAGATAAATTTGAAACTCACTATGAATGGTGCAAGCGAGGTAAATTACAAATGGAAACGCATGCCCAAAGATAAAATATTTTCACATAGGGATAATGGTGACGAATTAAGTCCCCTGCGTGTCATTTACGCAGACATAGAATGCTACATTGATGATATCATCCACAAGCCAGCAGCCATATCCTGCTATGAAGTATGGCATGACCACTTTAGGAATAGACAAAACAAAATGCATACTTGGCAAGGTGAAGATTGCATTTCAAAATTTCTAGAATTTCTCGATAAAGCTGCAAAATTTCAACAATCATATGATTCCCAATTGCAGCGTAAGTCACTACATATGTCAGATGAAGACAAACAAAAATTTGAAAGTTGCACATCCTGTCCTAAATGTCATAAAACGTTTGATGACGATAAAATTAAGAAAGTGCGTGATCATGATCACATCACTGGTAAATTTAGAAACGCACTCTGCTCCAAATGTAACTTTTCACTTAGGTTGAGACGTCGTGTACTACCGTCATTTTTCATAACTTTAAGGGCTATGACAGTCATATGCTCATAAAAGGAGGGTTGAGCCAGATGAAATCGTGGCAGTTTAATGTAATAGCACAAACGAGAGAAAAATTCATGGCAATGACAGCAAAAGTACCAGTAGATAAAACTAAAGAAAATAAGACAGTCTTCTTCGAAATAAAATTTTTAGATTCATTTCAATTCATGTCAGCGTCACTAGCTTCTCTCGTTCGTAATCTCAAGTTTCTTCCCCATAGTCAAACTTTGAAGAAACACTATCCAAACTTAACGGATGAAATAATCACTCGCAAAGGAGTCTTTCCTTATGCGTATTTTAGCTCAATGTCTAAACTAAATGAAACAACCCTTCCTTCCATTGACAAATTCAAAAACGATTTGACGGGTGAAGATTGTCAAGTAGAGGACTATGAACATGCTCAAGAGGCATGGTTAAAATTTAATTGTAAAACGTTTGGCGATTATATGATCGCTTACTTAGAATTAGATGTCATTTTGCTGGCTGATGTCTTTCAGGAGTTTCGACGAGTGGCATTAGAAGAAGACAAATTAGATCCTATCCACTTTGTCAGTCTACCAGCCATGTCCTTTAAATCAGCCTTTAAAATGACTGGTGAGACCATTCATCTCTTACAAGACCCGGAGATGTATAATATATTTGAGCGCGGAATACGCGGTGGTCTCACATTTGTAAATAAACATCATATAAAATCTGAAACAGTAGGTGATGATCATATCCACTAAAGTACTATGACCAAAATAATTTATATGGCAGTTCACTGTCTAAACCACTACCTCATTCCGAGTTTAGTTGGTTAAATCAAAATGAGCTTGAGTATTACTCCAACCCTTCAAACATACTGAATATTCCAGATGAAGGTGATTGGGGATATTATTTTGAAGTGGATTTGATTTATCCAAATAGTATTAAAAATAAAACTGCTGATTTCCCACTCGCACCTGAATCTGGCGAAGTGACTGAAGATATGTTTTCACCATTCATGTCACAATTTCATAATAACTTAACAGAGTGTGGACAGCCAAGGTACAAACCATGCCGCAAACTTTTACTCACCCAATATGATAAGAAAAATTATCTCGTACACTTCTGCATATTAAAATTCTATTTAGAAATGGGCATGCTTCTAAAGTCAGTTCACCGCATTATCAAATTTAGACAGAAAGCCTTCCTCAAACCCTACATAGATAGTAACAGTCAAAAACGTGCACTCGCCCAAAATAATTTTGAAAAGGATTTTTATAAATATAAGAATAATAGTCTATTCGGAAAGACCATGGAGGATGTTAGAAAACGTATGAATTACAAACTAGTCGTTGATGAACAAAAATATCACAAATTGACCTCATCACCTCTTTTCATTGATAGAGACATCATCGATGAGGATCTTGTAGGTGTTAAAATGATTAAATCAGAAGTTGAGTTGTGCAAACCCATCTATATTGGGCAAGCCGTTTTAGATTATTCCAAGCTTGAAATGTATCAACTCTTCTACAAAATATTAAAACCATGCCCTCTCGTAAAAGAGGTTCGCTTGCTGGGTGGTGATACAGATAGTTTCTTTTTAGGAATTACCACTCAAAAAGATTTAAATTTTAATGAAGTAGGTAAGTCATTAGAAAAATATTTCGATACATCTAACTACAATCCCACTCATCCACTCTATTCCATACAGAATAAAGCCAAACTTGGTTGTTTTAAGGATGAAACAGCAGGAAAGGAAATAGATGAAATGATTCTCCTCCGTCCTAAAATGTATTCCATGAAACTAAAAGAATGTGCAGATAGTATTAAGCGTGCTAAAGGTATATCAAAATCCATTGTTCATAAAATGAAACATCGGTCCTATAAGAAGGCCTATAAAAATAAAACTATAACGTTTGTCAATATGACAATCTTAAAATCTCAAGTTCATACTGTGAAAACGTACACGTTCAAGAAACGAGCACTTTCAGCATGGGAGGATAAGAGGTGTTGGATAGGACATAACACATCTCTTCCACATGGACATCCTGACACAAACATACCTCCACCCAAAAGAATAAAACTCACGCTACCACATTCAGGAGATGTATTGACATAATCAACTTTAACTCAGTATTTTGATGTTGCTTTTTGTAGATATACATGGTTGTTTTATGTATCGCATGAGATCGTTTCTTCCTTGTGAATATATGCCTACAGTCAGCCCATTCCCCCTGTATCTGTGAAAAGACTTTTTCATATACATATTTTTATTTCAATAAACATATCACAATGACTTCACTTTGTTTTCCGAAACACTAAAGTTACGAGGGATTTAGTATCTTTCACATGGATACACTCTTGTAAACCATTGGTAATTTTGATAGCAATAGAGGGTATAGTTTGTTTGACGACGGGATGATAGAAAATAGATTCAAACATCTTCTCGACTATTCCATATGAAGCGTCTTTATCATGAATGAAATCACGTAAAATGTATTCTTTTTTCTCGCCAACAGAAATAGGTAAAATCAAATCACTTTGAATGTAAAGGTGTTGTTCATGTTTATCAAGTGTCATTGGTGTTTCTATACCAATCGTATGCGCAGCAGCAAACACAGTTTGTAGCATTGAAAAGCCAAAGAGTTTTTTCAAATTTTTACTCAATTGACATTGAATGTCATCACCAGTTTCAGAACAACGCGTTGTTTTTCAATTGAAAACGAAATGTGGTGTGTCTTTACATCATATTTACTTTTCATCACATGCTTCAACTTCTGTTGTATATAAGGATTTACTACATGAATGAAGCTTTCAACTGTATGATATAGACGCGGCATTATATTGATAGCAACTTTAGATTCTTCATAAGACTGGTAAATTTTCTTGATGCGATCGCCATAGATGTCCACCCACCATTCATCATTAACTGAATCAGCTTTAGTGTGATATTCATGAGAACCATACACCACACCGCTTCCAATAATAGGCGTATAATGTCTTACAAAATGACGCAAGGTTGGAGAGAAATAAACTGTAAGTTTGTCATTATATTTCTGAATAACCAACTTATTTTTGTCCGCCATAATTTTCTCTCCATACTTCTTACCCACAGTCTCATTCCATCGTTTTACTAACTCAATAAGTGATAAAGGTTGAACACCACGCTTTTTCAAAATGATGCGTTCTTCGCATTCTACAACATCTTCATCAAATATTTTAAATCTATAATGAAATTTGTTGATTCGAGTTGAATAAACTTTTTTAACATTTGCAGTAGCAATTGACGTTAGATGTAGTCCATGACCAAAACCAAGATGTGGATAGAATTCACTATCCAACCTCAGCGTAAGACCTTTAGTAAAAGAATGAAAGCGGAGGAACTGTCTCCCACTCCAATGATAGATAGTAAACTCATAAGCTTTCTGATTTTTATTCTTCATGATGGAAGTATTACCACTGTTGAATGCCTTAATAATTTTCTCATTCCCAAATGGCTCATAAGAATCTGATTTTATCTGAATCCATTCATAGTTCCACTTTCCATCTGATGTTAAATTGTATGGGAACTGAAATGCATTATTCATCGTTATTCCATCATGGGTGCGAGGAGTCAATATCATTTCTTCCAAATCATTCACATTCTGAATATTGCTATCATAGCAAATACTAGAAACGCCAACTTCCCATTCACCTTCTAAATGCAGTGGCCGATTTAATTCTACTCGATAGTCTGATGGTTTATTTTTGGGAAATTTATTCATAGAAGCATTACTGGGCAAGTAGATTAGAAACGAGTCCTTATTTTCACTTTCCATATTATTCACATTGGAAAAATATATTAGCATACTTTTGCATTAACTCTTCATTCGGAAATGGAGTGTAATACTTGTCACAGCATCTTTATGAAAAGGAATCAACGCACCAGCATCATCATAAATGGCAATATCAATTTGTGGGATGTAGTTTGATTTCAGCTTTGTATAATGCACTTTCTTGAAAGTATGCTCAGATAAAATACTGCAGCTTTTTGGCTGGTATGGTATCATTGCTAGCAATGGAGCTTCAACATCTCCCACACGTACATCTTCACCAATATTGGAATATATCTGAAAATAGTTAATACGACGCGATAGCGACATGTCTGCGCTAGCTTTGGTTACAGTACCACTTTTAAAGATATTTTGATCAAAACCCAAAATGTCCATTAGAGTTTTATCCATAATTAGTTCAATACCTTTTCCATTTATAGTGAGAGACAAAGTACCTTCTTTTTCAGAAAATGAAATATGTTGCTCATTAATCACTTCATTTAAATAATCTACAACCAATTTAACCGAAGTAATAATGCGAGGCATCAACACTCTTGTTTCATGTAAGAAACCACCAAAAGGCTCTACACACTTTCTGTATAAAGATACGGCCCATTCTGTATCAAATTGATTTGACCTTTCACATGGTAAATGTTGCATATCAGATTTTCCATGAACAGCTGCAGAACGATGTCGTAAGAACTGATGAAAATCTTTTGAACAAACTAATACTAGATCATCATCATTTAATTTGCTTATTGCAATATGATTAGATGATTTAATATAAGTCAATGTTGCCACTTGTTTGTCATCTACTCGAAGGAGATAATTAAATTTCTTCAATAATGTTTCAGGAGTCATGTTTGTCTTTCTTGGCTTAATCACAATCTTCTTCACCAACGTCTTCTCATTTCTTGGAATAAGATCTACATAATAAGCTTCCTCTCGATATATTAACTGTTTATGACCACTTATGTGGTAATTAACGTTAAAATTATCATAGCTTGTTAAGGCGCTAGCGAGGTAGCCTAAATCATTTCTTAAACTTGGACTTAAACCAACAATCCAATCTTTCTCAACTACATGATGTACATAATTATAATCATCATTGTGCGGAGTAAATTGGACAATATGTTTACACGCTTTATTCAAGAAATCATATATAAACTTTTTACATGATAAGAGATCTTTCTTTGGCCACTGTGGAATGTATATTCGGCACCCCTTTTCACATTGGTAAGCAGCTGTACGTCTCATATTAATAGTCAACACCTCATGATCAAAAGTATAGACACAGTTGCTATAAACAAGTTGAGTGACACCCACTTCCCAATTCCCATTTAGCTGTTGTGCATGATCAATGGGAGTAGAAAAGAGTGCGGCTCGATTGCTAGTAAATCTCTTTGTAGCCGCATTGCTAAGCAAAATATGATAAAACGACATTTTTATATTGCTAATCTGCAACTTTGCATAACATCATGAAGACTTGGATTTTGGACTCTCTACAATATATCAGAGTTGATCGTGATGGAAACGTACATTTCAAAAATTCTCATGGTCATACATCAAGAGGAATTACATTAACATGGCGACAATTTGTCAACCTCAATGATATCATGAGGGATTTGGAATATTTTGAAACATTAAGATTCATCTCCTTGGGTGATCAAGTTTGGCTTCAACATTACAGAAATGAAATTCAAATCTACCATTCTCATTCCGCAAACTGTTTCTCATTTCGCAAATACAATTGGGAGAAGTATAGAAGATACATACATCGCTCCATCATGACATTTATTCGTCGTGAGTTCATCGCCCTACTATGCAAATCTTAATCAGATATGATTACCACGCACCATGAGTTGGAAATTAGATTCCCTACAACGTATTGAAACGGATCATGATCGAAACGTCTATTTCAAAGATTCAACTGGAAATGCGAGAAGAGAGTTTGCTTTATCTTATCGTCATTTTCAATCTCTACATCATATCATGAAGGACTTGAAATACTTCTATATGAAAAGACATTCACGTATTGGAAATCGCATCTGGCTGCGCGTCAACAATCGGCGAATTCAACTCTATCATTCCCAACTTCATACTAACTTCACATTTCATCAAGGTAGTTGGGAAAAGTATAAAAGGAAGGTACATCGCTCAATTTACTCATTCTTTCATCATGAAGCGCCATCGCTACACCATCGTCAACATTCTCCGTCGCTTCAGACTCTACACCAAAATCGATCTCACAACATTACGCCAACAGCTTCCAAACAGCAAGTATTACCCGGGCCGTCCTCAAATGTTAGTGGTGAAGATGAACAATTCACGGAATCTTCAACTCTTCCCAAATGGGACTGTACAGATTCTCGGCGCCCTTTCTCATTCATCGGCGCAGTCAATGCGCTTAGAGCTACAAAGACTACTACGTCGGATATGGAAGAGGGAGAGGTGTGTGATGTCGAATCTGACTGTGGACAATATGGTGATCTCTACTCAATTGAGTGACAGTCTATCATTTTTGAAGATTCGTACCAGCAGTTACAGTTTGTGTTATGAACCCGAACTTTTTCCTGCAGCTCTCATTAGTTGTTGGTTGCCTGTGCATGTGGCAATCTTTCATAATAGTAAAGTGATCATTACTGGACTAAAATCTCATGAACAAGCAAATATGATCCTAGACTATCTCATTGAGTATGTACGTACCCAGCGGATTGTAAAATAAAAAACAATTTTTCCAACATGATGTTTTTATTTCAAATCATGATAGAACTTACAAATCATTTTTTCATTAGAGGATGGATTACATGAAAAGTTTTGAATAATAGATGCAAATCGAGATACATGTAAACGTTTTAAGATGAAGTACAGTACAAAAGCACCACACGTTGATGAAAGTGGATGTTGTAGTATGCGTTCATTTCGCTGATATTGACGCGTATGTTTTCTCAACCACTGCTGTGTTGGTATATTTGGAGGTTGAGCAAGAGAGTCAAATAGTTCACCACGTCGGTCTTTTCCAATAAAGATCGCTTTCCAATGCTCACCGCCTAAATTCTGTGAATGAGTGTTTAGCACAATAAAGATGGGATAGTGATTTACTGCAGGTGGTAAGGTATCGAGTGAATAGACATTATCGAAAGCTTTCAACGTCGCTTCGTCTGCATTATGCTGCACTTTAGTCTTAATATCGTCAGCAGTCAACCAACTCATTAACGATTATACTGAAGAATCACGTCACGATACTTTGTAATTTCAATATTTGAATCGAAGACTGCATAAATTAATACATTGATCGTCTCAGGTAGTGTTCTTTTGAACGTCAAATCCAAACGAATATTATGAGGCACGTTCGCTTGACGATAGGGTGCACTAATATCGCTGTCAGCAGTCAAATCAAATGCATAAATAGTATATCCACTCTTAAACTCTTTCATAGTCAGTCCGTTGGTATCATCCGTATTGTAAAAGCCAAAGACATCCATAAAATCAACATAACTGCGCATAAATTGATCCGAAGCAAAATCTGGTTTGTAGGGTGGACCAGGATGACTCACACCATTAACACGTAAAGCAATTTCACTTAACTGATTGTGTTTAAAATTGAAAGGATTCTTCTTTATATTACCATTAAATGCATCATTTTCAACCATTGCCACCATGAGGAGCTTCGGCGCTTCCGATGGAAAGAGGCCATCTTTCATGAAACTCTTTTGATCTTTCGGAATTGTAAAGGTGAGAAGCTTTGTATGCTGAACGGGGTAAATGGCATTTTGGCGGTTAAGACCTTCAGCATGCCCTCTAATGACACTTGGATTCGGTACTACTCGACGAATGTAAAGTGCAATATCTTCCACATGAATTCTAAAATTGTCAACTTTAGCAAATGCATTCAGCGCAAATTCAGGCTTATTCAATGTCAGCTTGAGTCGCATGCTGGTATTACAGAGTAAAAACTTTGACTGTCTAAAGAAGTCTAAATTCAGCGGACCATATAGCTGACATACTCTACTATCTTTAATCATAGCAGATCGCTTTACAAAGCCACTGTTTGTTTCAACATCAAATTTTCCTGCTTCATCTCTGTACCATCCCATGGCTTCCATATGACTTTTTTGTGCTGCTGGATGAAACTGTGATACATGAGTGAAATATGATTTATAGGGATAATCGCTTTGACCACCTTCCACCTGCTGCTCTCCAATCGTTAGAGAAACATCGCGAAGTAATGTAGTCAATGGTAAATTGTTCAGTCCAACTTTATGTGCATCGTCAATAGCAGTTCCATCTGCTTGCTGAATTCTAAACCTCAAATCAAGCATCGCATAACTCAAATCTATGTAGTCATCACTACCACCAGGAATAACAAATTCAATGGGGCCAGCATTCTCAGCTGTTCGAGGATGATAATCTACAATACTTGAACTAAGAATATCTGTCTGTATGGCTTGTTGATCGAACAAACAAAAACCGGAAGTTTTACACTCCATGATTAGAAGTTATAGCAGCGTCGTCGTTTAGCGCCTGATGAATGATTAGAGCCTCTGCGACGTTTGCGTGAATGCCTTTTGACTGAAGATCGCACCTTACCAGCTCCGCGATGTTTCCTCCTTCCTTTATTCATTCGTTTAGGTGATTTCTTTCCTTGAGTAACACCAGCAATGGTCTGCTTCAATGTTTTTAAACCGCGTTCCTTCCCACGATTCAACAAACTGCTCTTGAAACTTCTACCTCTGGAAAGATCACTAGCAACATCACCAGCAAAGCCAACGGCATTACTTAAAACATTTCGTTTTAAAGATCTACCGACATTGGATATGAGAGGTGCTACAACAGATTTCAGTGCACCAAGTATGCTACCTCCACGTTGGCGGCGAGCACCGATGTAAATTTGTCCTCCACCACTTACGTAGGAGGGTCGTGAATAAAATGAGGCAGTTGGATTCATAGCTCAAACCCTAAACATTGTTAGTTACAACTTTGCATGAATCACTGTCGATCACTTAGATGAAAGATGTCGGCACGACGCATCCAAGAGTTCATACTTGAAGGATAACCAGTCCATTTAACAAGACACCATTCTTCACCTTGCCGTTTTTTACATCGAATGATTTTCTCTACCAAATATGTTTCACTTTCAGTGACTACCTCAATCTCATCGCGGTAAAAGCTACCCTCAATTTCTTCATTATCGTAATCTTTCAACTTGTAGGTGGTCGGAGAGTCTTTTTGATTAATCCTTGATACTGTAAATACCTCCTCTGTCCAATTCGGGAGGTACCCTTTAGCAAAAACACTTTTCACTTTTGAGATACGAACTTTATCGCCAATTTTCACATCACTTTTCACATGAGTGCGTTTACGTTGAAATGATTCGCGCACTTTATCTACATTGTTAGCATTTACATCTACTGGTCTGAGTCCAATAGAACGATGGATAGAGTGATTGTAGGCATGGAGTGTATCTTGTAGAACCTTTGTCCAATTTTGTGTCAAGTTGGCAGTAAAATGTCGCCACAAACGATTTTTTAATGTGCGATTAAAACGTTCAACGAGTGCAGCTTTATAAGCGCTCTTTACACTAAACAACTCAATGTCATGCCTCTCAAATAATCTTGTCACATGCTGATTTTCAAACTCTTTTCCTTGATCACTCTGAATTCTTTTTGGAATGCGACCTTCTCGAAAAATTGTTTGGAATGCTTTTGCTACTCCTTTCCCTTCTTTAGTTTTTAAAGGTTGAGCCCACGCATAACGCGAGAAAATATCAATGACGGTTAAAATAAAATTATTGCCCGAGTTATGTTTTGAAATGGAGGCAACATCGCACAAATCTGCTTGCCACTGTTCATCGATGTCATGAACAATATAATGGCGGGTGCGGTACTTCTTTTTCGCTTGTTTGTGGAGTGTATAGGTAGCCTGACCCTTTAACCATCGTTTCACTTGTGATTGTGGAAGACCACTCGCTTTTGATAATTTCTTGATAGATGCAAATCCTGCCGGATGTTTTACATCATAATAGATTGACTTCAAACGTTCAGTCGATGACGGCTGACTCTTTTTCCTCCTTCTCATCTTTTTGTTTTCTTCCCTTTCTACATTTACAACAACTGCAGCATTTAGCTTTAGCGGTTTTGCGATCGTGTTCACATTGCTTAGGGGTTTCATTATGAGAGCTGGCGCAGCAAGTGCAAGTGACAACGACATTCACCTCTGGCGGCTCATTACATGGCAAGCAACACATCTGCTTCATATTAATAGTCTGAGAACATGTATTTCCTAGGAGGAGCTGTTTTACGTTTTCCTTTTACCAGTTTTAGTGATGATGTAGATCTACGTCGAGTTCTTCCTCTTGTTTGCTTAGTGAGTGTGGGAGGGGATGTAGCAGGTGACGTCTTAAACCAATTTGTTGGCATTTTCATCGCCTGAAGCATTGGAGTAGTAGCCACTGTTGAATCAAGTTCTTTCAATGTCTCATTATTTAAAGCAAATTTTGGCACATTATGCTTTTTCAATAGTTTAAGAAAGTATGACCAACCAGGTGGAACATAGCCCTGACGGCGCTTTCTACGTGTTGCATACTGAATCAAGTCTTCATAACGTGAAGCATCAATCACTTTATTTTCATCTGTAATGATTTCTCCTCTATCATTTACATTGAGATGGGGTTCAATACTGTTGAAAAGAGATATGGCATGTGCGCGAGATGCTAAAGGTGTAGCAGTCGATACAGAGTCACGCATCTTATTCTTCAAGTTTTTCAATTGCTCAACAGTTTCCGATTGTAATAATACAGCACGATGTGGATCTTTGATGTGAACATTTTGCTGATAATCTATTTCTTTCCTATACATTTGATTTGCAAGAGGTTGCTTTACTTGCTGCATGGCAGTCAATTGTACATATTCATCCTGAGGAATAACAATCATGCGAGAATAAGAACTCATAGTTTGTAGATAATCATGGGAGTTTTCAAAATATCACTTCGAAATCTAAATTCTTCCGGACACTCTTGCGTAAAGTCAATGAATAAGTAACCGTATGGTTTTTCAGTAGCTGCTTGAAAAATTTCAATTAAGGCTTTTGATCCTCTGGGTGCAACTTGTCGCGCTAAAATTTCAAATTGACTTTTATCTCGCGGATTCTTGAAAATAGCATAATAGTGTGTATTCAGGTTTCGTGTACGAGCTTCTTTTCCATCAGGAAACAAATTTTGTGTAATATAGATGATAAAACACCTTTTATGGTGTGCTGCGCGAGTGAACATATCTGTAACATCTTTTGAATTCTTACTTTCTTTTAATAAATCATCCAATACAACAACATCATTAGACTGAAGTTTATCCACTGGAATAATTCCTTCATGTCGAATAAAGTTGCGACTTTGCAATTCCTGAAACAGCGACGGTTGATAAATACCATAACACCAAATCACTCGATTGATAGGTTCCTTAAACAACTCCCTTCTTTTATCCAATAAATTCAGCGTGAAAACAGTTTTACCTGCATGAGATGGACCTGATACAGTCAGAACTTTATCACATTGAAGTCTGAAATCCATTTTATTACTTTGAGACTCAACATTTGCATAATTAACGCTTAGAGCCAAAGATATTTCCCAATAGGTTGCCCACGGCAGGAGCTATCATTGGAAGTATTGCTGAAAGGAAACCGCCCTTTTGTGTTAGAGTTTTCCTCTTTCTTTGAAGGGCGACTTTAGGATTGGAGATGAAACGCAATTTCGTAGCATATCGCTTAAGTAACTTTCGTTGTTTTGGTGCTAATTTCTTCGTCCTCAACTTCCTCACATGAGAAATAATTTCACAAATGAATTTATCGTTAGCATGTCGTATAGCATTGTATCGCTGATTTGCTTTCATTCGTCGGAGAGCTTGAATGGCTGAAGAAAACTTTTGACTTTTACGTTTCGTCATTTTACGTTTCGCCATTTTCCGTGTTAGTCTTTGCTAAAACCTATCTTTACCACATTTGCATAGGTACTAACTATTGCGACATAAGTGACACTCGAAATGAGCAATGTCACAGTGGTTACATTGGCAAAGTTGAATGCAATTACGTATGAAACAGCGTTGACAAAAAGCATGCTTACATCTCTTGAAGATGCGCTTTTCATTTCCATCCTTTCGCTTACATACATCGCAACACATAGTTTCACCGTTACTGATGTCTATAGCAAGTCTTTTTGAAGATATGAATTTGCTAGCCTTTTCTAAATAATAGACGCATGTACAGAAGGAATATACTTCGAGAGTGAGCAGACATAGCTCGAAAACCAGTTGTGCTACAATCAAGTACCACTGCATTTTCAATTTTTCTTTATGGAAAGTTGAATGTGAATATCTGAAATCGCTTCAATCACTAGACTGCTACCATGATGGTTAAATGCGTTAAGACGTTCAGCAATTTTTATCATATGTCTTTTAAAAAATTCTTCGGGGTGATCTACCACTTCCATTGAATAAGAAGCAAAATGGAAAGAGCGACTTTCCACCTCTTCCTTTCCAAAATGACTAAACTTAATTTTCGCAACTAATCGCGCCATGACAATGCTATCAGAGAATGTATTCATTAACTCTAGAAATAGAGTGCTAGCATCATCGACCACTGCTTCGATGTCGGTCTCATCTTTATGAAAATTTATCACATAATCTTGAACAGCTCCTTTTAAACTTTGCCTATGAAAATGTAATGTTCCGCAGTCGTTTGAGAAAGACATGATCGCCCTTTAACTAACCCATCCATTGCATGAAAACAACAACTCTTCTCATAGTAACATTTATTGAATAATGGTAACAAGCATGCATTATAAATCAATGGTTTGAAAGAGATAAAATAGATACAGCTGATAACTATCATATAGCGAGCAATGATAACCATACAGGACTTTGGCAGTGTTGAGGTAAGGAGGAAAGAAGCATTGGTTATGAACGTAGCTACTACAACGAACAGACAAAATAGGAACACACAAATCCTTAAAACGTTTTGTGACTTCATGATAATGTTGATTCACTCTACTATCCCAAGGTGGGAGCAAAATATCATCAATGATTAGATTGGGAAATACTTTCCTCTCCTTACCAGGATTATTACAAAAGATGCGTATAACATTGAAAGCAGCTAACCATCGTTTAAAGTCAATAAGAAGAGCACTCTCACAAGAAAAGCCATAGTCTTGCAAATATTTCAGATTAAGTCCATGAATGTGTTTTCTCGCCCATTGATCAACATTGGGATCGCAGTTGGCATGATGATGATAGACACTAACAATCTGATATGTCCAATTGTTCATAGCAATAGCACTGAGCTCCTGTACAGGTTCACCCTCACAATCCATAAAAATGATGATAGAAGCCTAAAACGGAAATTTACACATCTAAGGAAACGTTCTATAACATATTACAAAATGAAGAATTACATCGATGCTTTTCACGACAAAATACACAAATGATATGATGGCAACGAAGAAGTAAAATGTATCTAATAAGACCACGTCTACGACACTCAAAGCACATAAGCGAATTGTCATAGGGTAGAGTTAGGAAAGGACTAGCAATTCTCCTTCTTTGATTTGCGTTTTGATGTAGCATTCTTCTCCGACTTGCGCTTCGTACCACTGCTGTTAAGGATTTGATCAATTATGTCGTCCACGTTGGGTGGTTTTGGAATATATAGGATGGATTCCATATGCATGGAGAGAGAGGCTATTTTATTATCTTTGTGTCGACCATAATATAGCCCATTCACTTTGAAAAGGATATCCCAAGTACCTTCTCCGAGCTCATCACATCTGATGGGTATTGAATGATCTCCCTCCTTCTTATAGTAAGTACACCAATGTGATACCGGTAGGCAAATGTGATTACCATCCCAAATCTTTCTATAGGGAGTATCCTTGTCATCTCTTGCCTTCCACTCTTGAGCAAGAGGAGTAGGAATGTCCATATTTAATGTCACGTACTCCTCAATAATATCAAGTTGGTGGCGAATGTATGGACTCACGGGGATCAGTATGTAGTCCCCATACTGATTGTGCATTATCTTGACATCCGTGGAAGGGAGCATTCCCGTTTGGAGTACTACGCTATGATCATCATAACGCAAGGCTTGTTTAAATTTACGCTGTAGCGGTGTAGGATTATGTACCTTGGATGTTTCTTCCACTGGCCTCAGTTGTAGATGATCTGACCGTAGCGAACCTTGTAACGTTTGACCGCCATTTTGTCCTACTAGTGCAGCAGATGGAGTAGATGCCTGAAAATGAAAAAAGATTGTATTAAGTTTACGTTCAAGGGAGGAGAGGGAGGGAAGTAGCGACTTACCATTTTAGTTGGATAATAGAACAGGGAACTAGAGAGAGAGAAAATGTGCGTCCGTCACTCGTGTGATTCAACGATGGAATGATTCTCACTGTGGAAGGCTCGCTATTTATAAAGAAATGCTTGATTCTCATTGGATGATGATCCTCATTGGACAATAACATCAAGCTGATTCCAAATCTGGCCTCCGTTTACCCATCCGAGCCTTCGTTTTGAAGCTACAGCCCAAAACGTCCCAAATTCTAACTCTGTCGTTTTTCGCCAATGTCCCAAAATCTTAAATGGCGTCTCACATCTAAATGAAGACAGATAGGAACAAGCCGATTCTTTCACTGAATTTGTCTCACTCTTAGCTTTCAAACGAGCTATCGCACGACAAAATCCATCCACTGGAAGCCAAAATCGAAGCAAGCTGTCCAGAGGGGGGGGGAGGTCAGTGAAATTTCAGAATTTGATGAAAAATGTTTTGGTGACGGTCCCAGGTCGAAATTCCACACTTTGGAAAATTTTCAAAATTTTACCCATACAAAGTCACTCTGACACTTAGGATTTTTTCAGGTAAGCGAGCTCCGACCTAAAATCTTGTAACCGCTCTAACTTTTGAACGAAGACAGATAGGAACAAGCCGATTCTTTCACTGAACTTGTCTCACTCTTAGCTTTCAAACGAGCTATCGCACGACAAAATCCATCCACTGGAAGCCAAAATCGAAGCAAGCTGTCCAGAGGGGGGGGGGACGTCAGTGAAAATTTTTTCTCTCCGATTTCGCTGGAAACATCCTTCCTAACCCAAAATTTCACGTAGATTCCGAATATGGCCTCCGTTTTCTCATCCGATGCTTCGTTTGGGCGCTACACACCAAAACGTCCCAAATTCTAACTCTGTCGTTTTTTCGAAAAATGTTGAAAATTTTTTCTCTCCGATTGACTTGAAACTCACCATACAGATAAAGAATTTCACGCTGATTCCAAATCTGAAATCCGTTTTCCAATCCGAGCCTTCGTTTTGAAGCTACAGCCCAAAACGTCCCAAATTCTAACTCTGTCGTTTTTCGCCAATGTCCCAAAATCTTAAATGGCGTCTCACATCTAAACGAAGACAGATAGGAACAAGCCGATTCTTTCACTGAATTTGTCTCACTCTTAGCTTTCAAACGAGCTATCGCACGACAAAATCCGTCCACTGGAAGCCAAACTGGAAGCAAGCTGTCCAGAGGGGGGGGGAGGTCAGTGAAAATTTTTTCTCTCCGATTTCGCTGGAAACATCCTTCCTAACCCAAAATTTCACGTAGATTCCGAATCTGGCCTCCGTTTTCTCATCCGATGCTTCGTTTGGACGCTACACACCAAAACGTCCCAAATTCTAACTCTGTCGTTTTTCGAAAAATGTTGAAAATTTTTACTCACCGATTGCCTTGAAACTCACCCTACCGATGCAGAATTTCACGCTGAACACGAATCCGACCTCCGTTTTCTCATCCGACCACTCCTTCCACTCGAAACAACCCATTTTACAACCCAACATTCAGCACGAAAAACATCACACACTATAGCCTCAACACTAATCCTGGCGGTCGCCCAAGTCCACCACGACACTCAGACCCAAAGCACCACGGCGGCCGACCACGACACTCTGCCGTGCCAGAGGGGGGGGAGGGGAGGGGGAGGGGAGGGGGAGGGGAGGGGGAGGGGAGGGGAGGGGAGGGGGAGGGGAGGGGGAGGGGGAGGGGGGGGAGTCAGCGATGGCGGCCATCTTGCGCGGTCCAGAAGTGGAGTTTTGCTTACTACTCAAGACTAAAGCAAACAAGAAAATCAAGATATTTTAGAATGGGCATTATTTCATCGAAAATTTTTGGAGAAGAGATATACACATATTACTTGTCATAACACAATTTCTTACTTAATCTGAAAATCAGATTTGACGACTCTAAAACAGACTCGTATTTTATGAAATATACACTCAAAACTTCGTGGATTATCGAGTGAAAAGTTCACATAGAAGATGAATCATTTTTGGCGTTGAAAGCGTTTAGTCGAGATCACTTCAATGCATGCAGAAATTGGCCATGTGTCCCACGCAAATTAATCCTACTCTAACGTGTTTGTGAATGAATTTTAATCACAGAGCACAATTTACGCTAAATCACATATATACTTTATTATCAGCTCTATAATCATTTATTTTTGTGTCATTTTTAGAAGTGTACAAGAAAGATTTCCATTCAAAACTAGCACAGATAGAAGATGACAGAGTTCATTAAGTTCTACTAGAGTTCATTAAGTTTGCTGCATTTTAGAAAATCAATATGGGCACGAACATGCATGAAAACATGCTCGCGAAGATGCTGATGAGGATAGCAATTCCAATTCTTCATAGTTTGTGACTTGAAATGTTGCACCAGAATTTTGATTTAGACATGACACAATTAATTAGACATGTTACAAAGAGCGATTAATACTTATAACACGACAATGCGAGCAAATGACAATGACTAATCCACTATTTCTGTTTTACTTCCATAAGGTATTTTCCAGGGCGAAATCTCTGACGTGGGAACAGTCAACGACATCATTCTCTTTATTTAATCATCTCTCAATCTTGTTTCAAAATGTGACAAGCCTCAAATCACAACTGGGTTTCCAAACCTGACCAAAGTAGCACTTATAGAATTCTTCCTCAATAATCTTCCATCAACTTCACTTTACATAAGTCAAGTTGTCATCCTTGTCTTCACATGGAAAAACAGTTATGAAGGAGGAAACCATTCCCCCTCCAAGCAATCGTTTCAAACAAGACATTTCAGACCTGCTATGTCCACATCCCGATATGTCATGGGTCATTCCTTCCAAACAATAAAACGAGAAGAATGATGAATAATTTAAGCGGTAGGCGGACTGGTCATCTTTTGAATTGGATACCCGTGACATCCGCTTGAAAATACAAGCGTGAATAATTCCAATTGAAAGATAAACGTAGATAAAACTCGTAAATTCAAATGAGATGCAGCTTGGATGTGTTGCAGAATTATTTAAAATGATTGAATGGATGATTAGTAATGATTTTCATTGCTGTTGATGCTCCAGAGAATGTGAATGTGGATATCGTCTATATTAAGAAAAGGAAGATAACAACTAATGTCGTATTTTGTTAACATCAATTTATCATGCAAGTATCTTCGTCTATCTGATTGCCTGCAGCACTGTCTAAGCCTATCTCCTTGTCACTATTTTGCACCGTGAATTACCATCCCCTCCCACCCCCACTTCTCGATAGACTTTCGAGCCCGGTATGGATACGGCTAAAGGCTGAAAAAATCTTCAAACCATGCGCATGCAAGCACTATGACATGTACGTCGCAAACGTTGTGTAGGGTTTTGTTCCTTTTATCTTGAACATCACAAAACGTATTACTTTTGCTTTCTGGATGAGTATCTGCTGATACGTGCTTGTCAGACAACATTATTGTCCAAATCACATTGTAAAACATCATTTGAAAACATTACTTCAATTCAATAAATCAATTTATGATGATGCTAATAAAAACAAAAGATTCCAATAGATTCATTTGATCTGCATAGGACAAAATGACTCATAAAAGCAGTCATTATTGGATACATAAGCCATAAATTATCACCATGAAGATCACGAGAGCATCAAGATGTCAATGACATTGTCAAGGTATGTGATAGCTGATGTGGTAGCAGCTGTCCTCGATTTGGCCTATCCCAAAACAATGCATTTTTCTTGTAGAGCCAACTGAAGCTGTTATATTCTGTGGGGCTACCAAATTGTGTTTCCGGCGACAAAACCGCACAATCAATTGAGCCGTACACACGTAACTGCATATTTTGCTGCTTGGTAGCTAGAACGGGTGGTGCCGTGTGAAAAGCACCAGGTAGGGATTTTAAGCGGAATTTCTTTTAAGCGGATCAGATTTGCGTCGACGATGAATGATACCGATTCATAAATAATTCGTGATTCAGAGCTAGCGTCAGACTTGCGTCGACGATGAATGATACCAATTCATAAATAATGCAGCAATTATTCACTTAATCCAATTAAATGTATCCCTTAAATTAAATGGTCCAATAAAACTGAAGAAATCCGTTTTTAAGCTTTGTTTAAGTTGGTGAAACTAGAATGGACCACAGTTGTTTGTTGATGGCAATTTCAGCTGCTCGGCGCCTATCTCTGTCAATGTTACTAGAACTAATTGCTGAAACCTCCAATAGTGACAAATTCCTGCCGTAAGGTAGTTTATTGCTAGTTAATTTATGAAGAGAATTTTATATTCAAACAGAAATGTTAATAATCTTGAATCTTTAGAATCTTGAATGAAGGCTTGTTATAGATGCTGTATACATGAACATAAGAAGTAACGAAGCACGGTACTTAATTGCAGCAAACAAGCTCCTCATAATCGAAATAAACCATATCTAATTAAAGCACACTCTTACTTTATTCAGGATTTAGCATAAGGAAATCTATCTGCGGAGTTTTGATCCATTGATCTATTTATACTTTATGATTCCGTAGGAACCCTCCGTGTCTGGTATATGATGATGATCAGTGGGGTGATTCAAAAGGTCTTATCGAGGAATAAATAAAATAAGTAAAGGCTCTCTACTTTGCGTGTTCCTTCGGAAATTATATGACGAACATCCGATCTTAAAATCATTATAATTGCTGTAAACCGTGAAATTTTCGCCTCGCAAATTTTTTTGTGATATCGCTGAAACACTTCATTAAAAACTACAAAGATTGCTGATGAATTTGCGATGCTTGTAGAGCACAGTTGATTAAAGCTAATATCATAAAATTGTATTACAAAATGTTAATTGTTATTACAAATTCAAATGACGATAGAAGAGATATTGTCAATAAGTCAATAAACAATTATTATCAAATGTATTGGAAACATAATGATGAGAAAAATTCTAGCATTCAATTAGTTTCCTCTAGAAGACTCATGGAGCTGAAAGCTTTTGTCTGTAAGAGATGTATTGGCATTGGTACATCACACCGACATTCCTTTGATTTTTATTTGCGAGAGCAGAGTGAATGTTTTGCAACACATGATCCTGTGATCCATACGATCTACAAACCATCTTTGTAAGATGCTTAACAAAAATGTTGACATTTTCAATATGCAGAATTATGTGTGCAAAGCATGATTCTATCAAAACAAATAATAAGATTGAATCAAAACAAAGGCAAAAAAATTAGTGATTTCACATTTTCGCGGATTGGATAAAATTCGCAAAATTAGCGAAAATATAATTCCCTACTGAAAATGTAAAGGAAATTTCCCAGTTTACAGTTTGCTCAGCTTAACTAAGCACACTGATTAAAACATAAAAAATCAGGAGCGGGCACGGCATCATGATTTACTACCATGTAAAGAGACTTTGTGGTTACAAGCGTAGCTGCGATCACGTTGGTCGCACCTGCGTATTATCAACTGTGGTCGACAGACGTGTGTCTACAATTCCACCTCTTCATCAGTATTTCGCTTGCATTTGAATAAACTATGAATTCAGAGCGTGTGAGATAGATCGGTTGCTATTTAGCGAGTGCTGAATTCACCTGTCATAAAGAATCCGTGAAATCGACAATGCAAACCGGTTTGTCTTAAAACAGCAGTGTTTATTTTTCTCTATAATTTAAAGGTTATCTTACCTTCAAGGCATCCAAAATGGCCTTTCAGTTGCTCATAACCATTGCAGCATTGGTATTTCACTCGATTCACAGGCTCGTATATCGTCTTGTATGTCACTCGATATCTGGTTCTGAAACATTGAATGTTCGATAAAGAATTATAATTGCCACTTTCATTAATTGATGTGATGAACTTAGTTTTTGGTGATACCGTTTATACATGTAGCATTTGCATTATCAAAAAAACGATCATGAATTATTCAGAATCAAAAATTTAAACTGCTAGCCGCGATTTAAATAACTATACTTGAAGCCTATCTGTGATTACTTCCTTCATCATGTGCAGTGAGCTTTCAAATCAATCAGGGTGAGAATCACTCTTATCATTCACCTTCCACAACAACATCAAGTCGATTGGTAAACACATCAGCTGAAACAGTTTCGAATTAGTTCTTTTAGCTAATTAACATAACTATAAAGCACACCAATTATCATGTAGGTCTATGCTATCTGCAATTCGTATTTAGAATTTGATTGCAAACTTTTAGTAATACTGTATGTACAATAATATCTGAGAAAACATCATTTTCACTATTTTGTCAAATCAATCTCTCATGATGCCATGGTCTAAAAACATTACGCTGACTACAAAAAGATGAAAAATCCAGTGCCAGAATTAATATACATGGTAAATTGTAAAGCTTTTAAGGCGTTGATAAGCCCATTATCCGTAGTTGAAAGACAAAAATTCTTCTATGGCATCATAAAATTTCGTGGAAGATCGGATTATTTTATCTTTCAACAAATGATTAAAGCATTGTAAAATTCGTCACTTCGTATACATGTATGACCATGCAGCATACCACTGTAATCTGATATATTTGACATATATCAAAATAAATAGAATATAATTTAACAGAATGCATGGCAAACAAAAACCTGATGTAAAGTAGAAATGTGAAAATTATCTGAATACATAATTTCGGTTGCGGTACTTTATGATATTCATCATAATATATTCATACATGATGTATTTACATTCATATACTTTATGAATTTCATTAACCTAATGATTTACAATGTTTGGAGGGCATTGTTTAGACGAAATGAACACAAGACTTTTCTCTATTGAGGTCAGTGATACCTTGTGAGAACCGTTCCGGCTTGTTGTCTTACATCACTTTATACGGAAGTTCCTGTTCAATTGATTTAACGCTAGAGATATTATTGAAATACATGCTGTCAAACAACAGGAATGGAAGAGTCAAGTCGATCGAAAACTTCTTAGATGACATCTAAAGCAGTGCCATGTTAAAAAACAAGACGCAATTTAAGTTTTCTCCTTACTGAAAAACATTTCTGCATGTACGTTGTCCCTTTTTCAATGGACAAATTATTACTACGCAACTTTTGACGCTTCAATGATAGCCTTGTTAGAACAATTTGCTTAATATTCTTATGTTTACCGATTAATTATTAAACAGAAAGCTCAAAATTTCATGTCAAAGTTTGCCACGGAGTCGACGATAGCATTTTGGCATCATTGACTGTGATATAAAAAGTTTGGTCGGTTGTAATATGCTTAGCACCTTTTTATTCTTGTTAAGTGCAGCTTTAAACTGTCAATTCATTCAGAATAAGCGACGTAGCAAATATCTTTCATACAAGCATGAACCTACAAATTATAGGGCCCACAGTACTTTTCAATGAACAGATTTCTAACCTAAATTCAAACTAGAATCGCTACTAATAATACAGGAACGTTTTTAAAGACGAAATAACATATCATAATGGTCACGATTGTATTACACTTGTAATTGTCTATTCAATCATTCAGAGTTTAAAGATTCATATTGAAGAAGTTCATCGCTCACACTTAACCAATTAACACCTAAACACAGATGAATGGCAGCATTGAAATACAGTGGTTAGCAATTTTATGTCCAAAGGATCTATATTTTTGCTGGTTGGGGCCTCTGTTTGCGGTAAGGATGTATGACTAATTAATGATAATCAATAAATCACGCACCAGTTATATTTCAACATTACATTACAACTTACACACGTTCTATCATAATTATTATGCGAACAAGCCAACTGCTACTAACTAAGACACTTGAAAGAGCTTGATTTTGAATATTTTGACAATCAAAGCGCATAGACCAATATGAAAGCTTTGTACCACTTTGACCAAAAGCACGCAGCATCACATTAATTACAATGCATGAAATGGTCACAAAGGCGAATACATTATAGATTATGCGCTTAATTAGTCGCAGTAATTACAGAGAGACAATGCAACTATCTTTTCAGAGGAATATTTTGGTATCCAATTATTTCTCATTTTGTCTGGAGACCATAATGTGCCTTACTAATTTGAGCATTGGAAAATGTTCGCAAATGTGCAATTAAACCTGAAGTAGTTACGCATTTTCTTTAGACAATAGGAAAACTAATGATATTGTGTTATTCAAAAGTCTTGAAACCAGTGAGGAAGATGGCTATCTGGGGCCATTTATACTATAGCATGCTACTGCAGTATGATATATAAATATGTAAATTATAGGATCAACATTAATTCATGTAATTTCAAGTTTCACGAATTGCAGAAGCACCCGATCCTCCGACGCAAGTAAATGAGAAGGAATAACGAGTTAAAATATGGCTACGAAATTTGAATTCGAAGATATGGAAAAATGTGACGTTACAAGATCTGGCTGATGATAAAAAAATTTATTTTTCTAATGTCTGCACTATGATATGACTCCTCTTTTTTGTTGATCAGCATTTTATACATACAGTAATGAAGTACGTTGAAGAATCGCTGAACAAGCTGAAGGACTGCAGAATTTGACCATTCTGAGTCGTACTGATGAGCCCTAGTAGGACACATCAGAAGCGTAATGTCTACGGCTGCAAAGAATTCATTGTAAGTAAGTCGATATCTCTCTATTCCGGGTACTTTTAGATGTGTGTTTTGGACCAACCACAAAATCTGAGGCAGACGCTTGGCTCTGCCACAGGTTCTTACTTGGCTCTTAGACATGCATGTTGATGTTTTACCCATCAACATGCATTAAAGTCGGTGACCTTTACAGTAAAGCTAAACTCTTGACCTCTTCTGTAGTTGTTTAAATAGTACAACATGTAATGTGATGCTACTGTGGTGACACACGTTGTGTGTTTTCCCTTGTATAGAATGACTTACTTTATGATAATAATTCTTGAATTATTTGGTCGCCTTGACTAAGAATGACTTCAAAAGACGCGAGATAATTTGATTGTAAAATCAATCACTCATATTTAGTGTTTTTATACACATTTACGTGAAATGTCAATAATCAAACAAAGAGTATGCACGTCATCAGCTGTTATTACTAAATACCTTTTATTAATTTGCATTTTAGACAAATTTACAATCCACAACTTGTTCAGGTATAACACTATTTAAAGCTGAGACAACTTGATGGAGATCTCAGGCGTAAAATATAACTCTCTAATCGTCATTTCATGCCGTTTGAGTTTTGTGACTTTCCGAGGTTTTCTTGAATTTAAGTTATTCTGCCAAGTATTTCAGCACTTACTTTCGCATGCACTTTCACTGAATTTGCAAATTATTGATGTTTAAGTTGGTACTTTTGGATTCTTTATTTATTTCTCTCTGTCGAAATACAAACAAAAGTGAAAAGCGCAAAGCATTCACCATTTATTTGCATATTTCATTTGTCACCAATATAGAATCAATACGAATCAAGTTTAAATCCTTAACACATGCGACACATCAAATAGGAAGGTACTCTGACTTTATTTTGGTGCGAGACTTGTGTTTCCAAACGTCATAAACATTTAAATTTTGAATGAATGTGTCCGCAAAATTTTATCCCGGAGTTGCAGTCGTTGTAGCTGGTTGTCTAAAGCATATTTCGCGACTGTATGTGAAGTCATGAATATGCTATATTGAATTCATCACTTACAAGTATACTGCATGGAAATAATTCGTGCTTATTGAAGGTTAGAAGTTTTATCTGCATTATTTAATATGATCTGATTAGTGCACACCGCATATTCCTACATGCGCCTGTGTTCTTACACAGCACTCATTTAAGTAGCTGTGTGTAAGATGTGCATCCAAAAATGGTACAAATGAATATTTTGCACGGACATTGATCTTTTGCTGTATTGCACTTCTAAATAAACCAAAGTAAATATACTTGAGTGGAATCAGATACATTCTTATAACTCAAAGCACTTGACATTATGTTCAACTGTTTGCATCTACACATTTGCTGTTATTTTCCAACATTCCGACGGCTCTCCTCAGCATCACTGACTGAGCCTTTTTCATAAACCCCTGAACCGGACTCAAAACAACAAAATTTAAGACTAATTTTAATTTACTAATCCCCATCAAACTCTGTCAACTACCATCTGAATTCATTGTTACTGGTGGTTCATCAGAAATCAGCATTTAAAAAGTTTGAGAAATTTCTTGATATTTTGGTAAGTTATATTATCCGAAAACTGTTAGATAAATTGAACAAACAAAGGTGCAAGGCTGTTAATATACACATTAAAATGGAACAGACCAACATTCATTGCAAGTTATCATGCGGCAGTGTGTGCCATAGAGTAAGTATATATAGGTACGGTGTCGACTCAAAAAAGTATCAGTATACAGTAAAAATTTTTATATGAAAAGATTCAGTTTTTTGAGGAGATTACGTTCCTGTGGTCCAAAAAATTATTTGAGCAGTTTTTAAAAAGCTAAATTTTTGCCAATTTATATACTACCGACATGACGCTCCTTTGTAAGTAGCATGAAACAAGTTAGATATCAAAAGGAATGAACATTCACTAACAAGCATCGTAACTAAGCGGAAATTATGCGTGTGATCAAGGAAATCTAATGAACAGCATTATCATGGAAGTCTTCATGAAAAAGTCGAGACCTTATTGTGCTGTCGTGGCTGAAATTTCATGTTTTTGATTCAATTTTCATCGGCATGAATTTATGAATCACTAATTTTATATTTCACTTCTTGAATCTAAATGGTGATGTGGACCCATTTACATCTTTTAAAGTCACCTCACTTTCAAATTTTGACACTATTGACTTTCATAAAACTCCTGGATCATTATAGGTTCCAGGGAGTGCAGATTTGACCCATCTCTAGTCTCAAGTGAAGGAATCATCAAAAAATTATTGAATTTCAATAAATTGATTGACTCAAATTCCAATAGCCTATGTTGATTGCCCGTAAAGAAATTTCTGTCCGGAATCAAGTTTAAATTAGGTCCACATTGTTTCTTATACGTGTGTCATTTTTACTCCTGATATCGTCAAAAGGACATAACCAATATAGGAATTGATAGAAATTCACATCGAGAATTCTAGTACCTGGAAATTGTATCAATTTATGTTCTCGATAGTCCACCATGTCTGTAGTACCTGTCGTCGGCAAAATGCAGCCAAACTGCAACTTCAAACTGAACCAATGTCTATTCGGCTACTGTCTAGGATTCTTCAACAAATTTTTCATTGCAGAAGTACGTCACCACTATTTAAAGCAGGAAAACCAGTCGCCCTTGAAACATTGATCATCAAAAAAAATTGAATCTTAACTGACTATTTCTCAATTATTATTACAATTAGCTGTTGGCATAAAAAACCCATTTCAATTAAATGATGGCACAAAATTTCCCATTTAAATTAAATGATGGCATTAAACCCTATTTCAATAAAATTATGGCACAAGATTCTCATTTCAATTAGCTGTTGGTATAAAAAATTTATTTCAATTAAATGATGGCACAAAAGTCTCATTTCAATTAAATAATGGCACAAAAATCTCATTTCAATCAAGTGATGGCACAAGATTCTCATTTCAAATAGCTGTTGACATAAAAAATCTCATTTAAATTAAATGATGGTATGAAAATCCTATTTCAATTAAATGATGGCACAAAAATCTCATTTCAATTAAATGATGGCACAAAATTCAATTTTGATTAATTGATCGAAAAGAGATATTGAATTTCAAAACTTTTTGATGATCCCGGCTCAAGTGCGCAGTATTAGAAAAGGCTCTGTTAATGGAGGTCATTTTTAGTAGATATAATGTGATTCAATAGATTAAAGTCTATCAAAGAATTTTTCGTTTTATGAAAAAAACCCGGAAGGTATTCTCAAGAAATCAAGGAATCAAGAAATCAGGGAGGGAAATCCCACTAACCCTGTTTTTTACGCTTACAAACAGCGCACAATGGACGAGAAAGTCTTTCATTATCAAGAAGACAGCCTTGGAAAATGTTTATCGACTTGTGAGTGAGATATTTTTGTTTTGAGACATGTTCACCTGCCACATCATTTTTTGTCTGCGGTCACTGACAAATGCTCTCAAAAATAACAATGAGACAGTTGGCTCATTTCTTAGCTACATTCAGTCCTGCCTCAGATTTAACACTGTTCAGATTCTACAAAAGTTATTTACGTCATTAACTACTATCAGTGATCTTCACAACTTGATGACCTTGACGGCGTCCTGTCATTTATATACATCCGTCAGCGATACGTACTCTTCATAAATTGATTTCGGCTGATCACTTGACAGCACATTATCTTAAGGCATTCTTTTGTGTAATTCGAGTTGCTCACAAACAACCTGTCCTCAGCTTGACAATTTCTCACTGCCTAATACATGTCCATCATCTGATATCTAATTTATATTTTATACAAGTAGGCAATAGCAAGGTTGTAAAATACATAAAATACAAGTTAAAAATGATCGAAAGGAGCTTAATCGCGTATATTTACAATTTTCACATGCCATGTTGTACTATATCAAACAGTCAGATGTGTTTTCGGACAATTTTCAATGTTTAGAAGGAGAATTGGGCTATAAAAGAAGCAAAGAATTGAGCATGGAAGTATCGCTCTTCTAATTATCTGTCAGTAGTCAGCGCAGATTACCAACTAATTTTCTTGCATGACAGATCGAAGCCATGTAGACCAGGTTTCTCTATGATGACAGAGGTTATAAAGACCAATTAGTTCTATCCAACTTCAAAGCAGGGATGCGGAGTCCTATCATTTTGATAGGACTCCGACTCCGGGTGGCAAGTATATATAGCCTAGTTTTGAAAAAACTGGCAACCTACATGTACATGTACATCATAGATCTTTATAGGCTTATCTGAACCTACACGTGATCATTGTTGCATCAATTATCAATCATTTTCGATGAAAGTTTATCAACTGTCGCTTTCAGTTGAATGCATACGACTCAGCTCCTCCCATCTTCTTAATCCGTGCTTCACACGGTTTTTCTCCAGTCTCTACCAGGCAGGGAAATCCCCCATCCTCCTTCAAAATATATGAGTACACTTTCGATTTTAATATGCGCTTTGGAGGAGCCATCACACACGATTAACGTTAGGACAAGAGGATAATGTTCTCAAATAAACTAGTATTTCATTTTTGTCTCTGAAGTGACCTTTGGTGTGTAAGTGTGATCGAGGCTAGGAAGGCTTGTCTTCTCTACTAAATCACCGAGTGAAAAGACAATCCTTTTTTCATTTTCACAGTTCATTCCCTCAACTATTACAAGCTTTTCATGCAGCAGTGTCTCTGTACTTTTGTTTGACGGAGAAAGTTGACATCAAGACAGTGATAACTATGCACGAGAATAATTAATTTCTTTGTATTATACTTCGGGTCTAGTTATAGGTCGGAGTCCGGAGTCCTATCATTTGATAGGACTCCGACTCCAGCAAAAATGATAGGACTCCGACTCCGCATCCCTGCTTCAAAGTGTCAACCGTTTCACGAGAAACATCTCTAAATCAGTTGTATCAGAGATGTGAGAGCCTGTGAACCAGTTGTATCGCCGGGGCAGTTGTTGCTAATACCCCATTCAAACATGTCATCTGATATCTAGTAGATATCATCGAATGGATCCTGTAATTGACATAGAAAACAGGCCTACATGATTTTCGTTCAACCTGAACAAACATAGCTGAATAAAGCAAGCCACTTACCCCCTTTCATATCTCAAACACCAGTTGTCTTTGTAGTAGCAATTTGGGCGCCAGACTTTCAGTAATTGAGTAAATGGACGGACAACTTTCTTCCTGACTGGCATGATTTCTTTTGTCTGATATGCGCACACATTTGGCCTGAAATGAGATGAATCAAATGTAAGACAATATGGAAGGCGTAACATAAGGAACATTATTTTTCAAAAGCTAATAATTTGAGCATGCATAATGACAGTGATAGACCGAATCTTGACCTTTGTGCATACAGATAGAGCATCATTAACTTGATATTCTACCTGTAGACGAAGATAAAGCGTTTAACTAATAGTTGAAACCTTGCCTTCGATATCGGTTGCATTCGAATATCGGAAGTGAAAAGTCTCATTTGAGAAGGATGACGATATTTTTGCAAATTATTTCCTATGATCATTCAGCAAATCACATGATTTCCACTTGCTGTACATCGTAGGTCAACACTCAGTGCTCTCTTACTGCGCTCAATATGTCCGGACTGCTTTCACATCTTTTTCGGATGAGCTGACTTCAAACCTTTCTCAACTTTGAAGAGAGCTCCTTATACTGCTCTAGAGCATAAAGTTGCATGGTAAATGGCAATCGTATGCATGTGCAATGTGCATAATGTGCGCAACTGAATGTTGATGAAGTCACAGACTAACACATCACTGTAAACTGTAGACCGCCAAAAATCAGACAAAATAACAGCCAAAATGATCAGACAATTGCAACAGACAGCATCAGACAATCAACAGCCAAAAGTGGCTGTTCAGAACAGACAAGATGAGACAATCACCACACAAAATATCAACCTGTCTATTTTTCTAGAAATATTGACATTGGAACGATTCGACACTAGCTGCTTATAGTATATCTGGACACTCCTAATCATATCTGTTCTATCGCTGTCCAACTCACTCACACAAGCATTTTTATATGCAGATTATGAACTACTCTGATATCTTCCAAGATGTCTTTCATTCTTTCGCTTTCAACTTTCGGGAAGTAGATATACCCTTGAAAGTTGCAAAGAACATAGTAAAAACAGAATTAAAAGATGGCATCAATATGTCAAATATTCAGACCGGTTATTCCAATGCTTTCAAGTATTTCAAAAGCACCCTACTTATTTAAACATTGGATATTCTTATAATCGAAAATTATCAAGGATACCATCCAATTTTGATAAAAGTGTATATATTAGTCATAAGTAGTATGATATGTAGTAAACGTAATAATACAAATTAGTCCGTGCGATGAGACAAAAATTGTCTGATAAGCAGGAAATTTATATGATAATACGTAGCATCAGCCAAAATACTGATTTGGCTGATAAATTGTCTGACAAGTGACTGTTTACAGTTTACAGTGATGATCATTCTATGCTCATAAGGCCGGAGACACACATGATGAGCCAAAAACCATAACCATAAGCCATCAGCCGCAAATATAGATCCAACAGTTAAGTTTCAGTGAGAGCTGTCATGCAGAATAAACCATAAGCCGTAAACGCTTTTGATTACGGTGGCACACACTGTTAGCCAAGCCACAGGCCGTCACCCGGTTGAGAATCCTTGGTCGATGATCTTCAATAGAACCAACGCTGTGATATAACGCGTTATTCTTTAGGTTTATGCTTTATCCTCTTAAAAAATAGAAAAATGTCATAAACTTTCTTCTGCCTGCTTGTATTATCTGTCGTGAGAAAAATATTGTCACAATGACTTATGGCCTATTCTGTGTGAGTCCAACCTCATGAGGTAGAACAGATGATATCACATGTACAAGTTGTGGTACCCAGCCAATCAACTATATTAGTAGGTTCATGTAATGCAAGGTAATTATTTTGCAAATATTTGGTGTGACATGTCTAATTGACATTTCTATACGTGATAGTGAATGCAATAAAAGATTTTTAGCGAATTTGAATCAAAAATATAAATTTAGAAAATCTAGCGAGAATGTAGCCTGTTACAATCAGTTGTCGCGTCATTCAAAATACTCACATATTTCCATGACAAAAAATGGCATGAAATAGTGTCATTAGAATTTGAGTATTATCTTCATTTTTAGTAGGAGGGCCACATGTTTCAACGTTCAATGCATATTATAATAATTGTCTTGTTCAGTGGCAACATGAAGCACTTTCCTGTTATATAATTAGTGTATATATATATATATATAACAAGAAAAATATTTATAACTATACTCAGCAACCGGAGAAAAATATAATGAAACTGAAGTAGAAAACACGACTTCTATGCTTATAAGTAAAAGTCGTGTTTTCTATTTCAATTTCATTATATATATATATATATATATATATATATATATATATATATATATATATATATATATATATATATGTATATGTATATATATATATATATATATATATATATATATATATATATAATATATATAATATATATATATATATATATATGTGTGTGTGTGTGTGTGTCTCCAGATGTAGTCAGTTCTATACATAATTGCTACATATGCCTATGTGCATGTACCGGTACATAAAGAACGAAAGAGAAATAATAGCGACTACGATCTTGCAATTACGAATTATTGCGCATCTATTATCTAACTTCGGATAATTCTTCATAGATAGTTTTAACAATCCTTTTATCTGTATCGCAAGGAATGAACATGTATTGAGTCGCCATCAGAGAGGCAATTAAGTATTGGTCATACCATCAAAAGTTGCACGCTATGCGATCTGTTTTATTCAAAGGAAGTTGTGAAATACTAGCAATTGTGTAGTTATCGTGCTTGATAAGCAAAACAAATTATCAAACACCTGAAATTAGCGAAAAATTTCCAACTTCAAACAGCACAGATTGTTAACCATCTAAGTATTTGGTCTTAATAGGCAATGATCAAATTGTATTAATAATATCCATCCATTGAAAGCGTGCATTTTTCATGTCAATGAAATATTAAGTAATTATATTGTTAACCTACATGTAAATAGCCTTTGGAGAGTACACATAAGATTCAAATTTAGTAGTTCATCATGTGAAGTTTGGGCAAAATTATAGCTTAAAATGCTGAGTTAGCCGTTCCATGCACATTGTGTCCTTTTGAGGACATTTCGACATTGCACAGCAATGTTGAACCCATAGCGGCAAAACTTCATAACTGAAAGAAAGTGGAAATCAATGCGATTCTAATGACACCATTCCCAGCTCGTACGATACCTGGAACGCTCGCAAATTGCATTTGAATTTTTTTTAGAAAAAACTTTAATTTTGAAAATATATTAAGAATGGAAGGTTTAGGTGCCATTTCTTTAAAAATTATTTATATCAGTCATCAAAGATCTTTCAACAATTTTAAGTGAAAGTAGTATGACAGGTGACTTGAAAAATGAATAATTGAATAAGCGCGCGTTCCTTGTCACTACCAATCGTCAGTGGTAGCTTGCCATAATTTTAACAATTATCTTGAACATGTCATTATACTTCATTTTGTATCCCAACAGTAATTGATTTTGAAACTGTCATACTTTTATGTCGCATCTTTGTTGGTATTTCATATCGCACATGAATCGCATTCTGCACATCTCAAATGTATGCAGCACGATGATCAAATCTATACATGAACATGTAGATGCTTCTGACGTAGGTTTCGAGTCCATTTATTGGCGATTAGCAGTCCCTTAGGCATTTCTATATTTTTCAAATCATATGGTTGCTATTCTTCCACTTAATAACCGATAAATGTACGACAAAATCCTCTGCTACCATCAGTTAGTTATCGTACCGTCTACAATTCATGTCTTAAAGAATCTCATGTGAGAGATGTCAGACCAACACAGCAACAACAAAGTCGTAACAAATATGCCAATTGCTGTGTCAAAGATCTGTTTTTAATGAGCTTTAGACAACTTTAGAAGTATTTGAGTAAAGATCGCAAAATGTGAAATTCATTGAAAATTTTTATTATATTGAATTAAAATATAGAGTAGTCCTTAGCATAGAGTTCCGCAAATGGCCAGTCACTATCTTGATGACTCGATGCTAAGCTGGGCTCAGAAGGCATAGTGAAATAATATCGTCGTCCTACCGAAAGTGCTTGCTGCGCTTCTCATTTCTGAGATTTCGATAACAGCTGCCGAGTGATTAGAGACAGCGGCGAGCAATTATTTAAGAAAATGAGGCGAATCTTTCAGAAGAGGCTGAGGACAGGTTGTGTGGTGAAAACTATGCTGAAGACCACGTCCTGTCTTCATGCAAGGTCGTTTTGGAACAATGTCAATACAAGGTGGCACAGCAAAGTTTAGGAAACGTTTCTGAAAGTAATAAAAGATCAACTGGAATTTCTGCAAGACATGCGATCTCACAGGTGGAGGCAGATAGGCCTTTCCAATTCATCCTTCACGCTCGGAAATGAAACCAGTCAATGCCGTCACGTCGCTTGAGTCGAGATAGATGCTCGTTGTAGAAGTCAATGTTCCTTTTTAGTCGCCAATTGACTCTATCACTAATTCAAAGTCGCCAACTATAGACTACCGACTTTGAATACCTCTATTCGTCTTTGCAGGAGGCAAGTTGGCTTCAAAGTTAGTTTCCCTGCGGTTGAGATCGTGTGAATCGAATGCAAAGGTATACAGTGAAGAACTTTATCCGAAAGCGCTGTTACAAGATCGACTACCGAAAGCGCTGGACGTCGAGAGGCTGTCTTTATTATTACATCGACGACATTTATTGAGTGGGAAATTATGCACAGTGAAGAACGACTGTTCAGCACACGCAATCATTGTGGACACAATGAATTGGTTATAGTGCCGTCGCAAACAGGCTAGTATTAAGCAGCCGCTTGTCGCCATTAGGACATCAGGCTGATCAACAGAAGTGGTCCGCCCCCAGAAAATGCAACGCTTTACGAGCCGAATCATTGCTTTGTATGAGGAACAGTTCGTCTGACGACTTATTTGTCGACTTGCTCCTCAGAGGAGTTTCCTGCATGTTCTACTACCAGACGAATCAGTATGAGATGGAGATCTTCATGTCTTTCAACCTACAGGCTTTGAAGATGCGATCTATCTGCTTTATTATGAGGGCTACTTGACATCAATAAGCAAAGAACTTGATAATTCAGAAACTTTTCCACTCTTCCGTTTGCTTTCGCTTATCTGGTTATTGGTTTTTTGGCATCCTATTTTTATTCATTCTTTTCAATTGCTTAGTGATATTTTGTATTGCACATGTAAAGAATCCACTAGTCAGCGACAATTCATCGATTAGCATATTCCTGTTTAAAGATACGACTTTGAAAGAAAACAATTTACATGAAATTCTCTCTGGACGCTTTCTTCTTTTTGAAACATATTTACAATTGATTTGAAGCTCGAGTTTGTAATATTGAACGGATTGATAAACGGATAAGCTTTTCATTGGTGGTTCATGCCCAAAGTTAGTTGCCCCCGAATGTGCCGCGACCTTATGTCAATTTCCATTCTAATCAACTTCAGATAAACAACCTATTCCTATGCAATTATCAGATAATCTTCCAAATGCACAGGCGAAAGTTTCGAAATCATATTCTGTTACACATTAAAACAAATAGTCCAAAAACAGTTGTAAAAGCTCGCTTCTCAAACTTCCGTAGAATGTATGCAATCGGGTGTAGCGATGTCGACAGAGAAAATTCGGATTTTCTTACTTTTATATCCTCTTATCAATCTAAAATTTCGTTAAATAACATTTACCTCAAAACTTTTAATTGTCTCTACAGTAAAACGGATGAATGATAGACACCAAGCGTGAAATTCGGTCCGGAAGATTTGCATTACCTCAAGTTCCCTTTCATTCTTCGCGTAACAGTTTTTGCGTTCAAGTAGCTTCTAAAAGAATAGCAGAGAAGAAACAAAGATTGTGAGAACGCATTGGACTATAGCATCAAGATCTAACCGATATGAATTTCTGATTTGAAACTCTATGAATGGAGTATGATTGACGTTTAGTGAATGATAAAGAGAATACTCTCTTTCTCCTTCACAGCAAGATTTCTTAATTTGCTAGCAGCATCCGCTATATTTGAGATTAGGCATCACATGGTGTCTATTGTATAGGTCCTATTATTCGTTCATATCAACGTTTTTGATTGTCAGGAAGCGCCAGGGAGAACACGTTCTTCTAATATGTGATGGTTTCCATGTCTTAACGAGATAACTGAAGCAACTGATTGTTCAGGAAGTCCACCGACCTGTCCTGCTTCACATTTCTCACAGGATTAGACTGAATACAAAGTAAATTGTTGGCATAGCGGCTGTGATCATGCAATGTATGGCCAATGGTGTGCAGTGAAGGGGCCCTAATTTTTAAGTTAGGATGCTTCCAATTAGTAACTGCAATCTGTGATCAACAGCAGTAATCGACGGTATCAGATATTTAATCTTTCATCATTATTTTTACTGAGTCTGAACATGGCATTACATGTAAGCTTGAGATTTAACGTTTCATTATGTATTTTGACATTTGGTAAAGCAAGCAATAATATACCGATACATAAAACTGCCATTAGCTTCCTATAGAAAAAGCTTTCTTCAATATCAAGGAAATTGAATGTTTTTTTATAAAAACAATCTGTTGTTAAAATATTTTGCATCAAAATCTTCATAAACCAAAAGTAAATATTCTAAATCAGACACGGTTAATTAAGAGCCTCCCGACGCAAATTCTGTTGGAAGAGTTTAAAATTGCAATTTGATAAATGTCTATACAGTCGTTATAGGCTACAGCTATCATGCAGCCATAAAATTGCAGGATTTATGTACGCATGTACATGTACGGTAGGCGTAGGCTACTGGAATAACAAAAAGTGACATACAAGAAAAGCAAGTCACATTGTAATTTGTGTACGTGTAGGCAATACAGAGCATAAAGAACTGTCAGATAAAAGTATTTGTAAGCGATTGTATTCGATCTCCTGTTTAACAAATAATATCTCAAGTTTGCGAAGCGTCTGCCTCGTGACGATTTAGTTTTAGACATCTAAAGAAACGTGAGCATTCATTTCACGCGAGGGCTCCTTTTTTATCAGATTATTCAACATTTCATATCATATTTTCGACTATTGATCGCAAGCGTGGACGAAATAGTCATTGTAGATCTGTAATTTCTTTTTTGTTGCGTTTTATAAATTCATTAACCCCAGATAGTTGACGTGATAACGATCATAGATGGCATCCTAAGTTCATTTTAACTTTAAAATACTTGTATATAGCAATGTTATATGAAATGAGGTGATTAGTTGCCATCACCTAAATGAACGTACTCAATTGCTATTATAACTTTTCTCTGTTATATTTGCTCAATTTGGCTTTATCATCAGCATTGACATTTCTTCAAATTCAAACCGAAGCAGAATTGAAGAGAAAAATATTGAACTGAGCCACGCATGAACATATGAAGAATTACTCAGGGCCGTATCCAAGCATCAAATTCTGATCGAATTACAATTCTGAGATTTCCCGTTAAGTTTCCCACAGGATAGTTTAGAGACAAAGTAATTTGTTGGCATAGCGTCTAGCTGTGATCATAAATGCAAGATGGTATGTCAAATCATAAGTTCGCTTCTATTGGCAAAGTGAAAATGAATTCTCAAACCTGCTCATTAAAATGATTTTGAATATCAACGGCAAAGAGAGAAACTTCATTTCAATGTACATCAAATGCGGTACTTCAGTAATTGTCAAAGGACGTGATTGGATATCGTTTCCGTAAGAAGAGGAAATTTCGAGCCATATTTCTGTCACTAGGAGTGTGAAAAGCGGTAGTCAGTTTAATCGTTTGTGATGCTCAATTATAATACAGGAAGAAATGTGATTATTGTTTACAGCACGAACTGCAACGTCGACTTGGAAGCAAGGATTTTCCCTCAAATTTTCCTGAAATGACGTGTATTTTAATAATAATTGATGAAAAGGCCGTCGTAATAGTCCACTTCCCCATGTGAAATCAAACTGATTTTCATTCATTTCAATTTTCAGCGATTCACAAATCATTATATTAAAACAATAAAACCACATTTGCAAGAAAGTAGATAGCCAACAATCAGAAATTCACTATCCCTGCGATATTGCAATTTGGTTTATATGATACCAGTTTAAGATTAGCTAGATTTCAGAGCTTCAATATCAGAAATGCCAATAGCTGCGCATGGGACATGTTTTTTACGCCTATGCTAATCTGCCACACGGAATATGGATGTCGTACATTTCAAATGTCTTTAGACATCGCGATTGCCTAATGATAGTTATAGATCCTTTGGACGCCGGCGCAAACAAGTCAGACAAGAGTTCTATAATAAAGAGCCTTTTCAGTAGAAGTATCTCAGCGCCCTTTTAATTATAAGTGTGAATAATTACTTCTGAAGATTGGCAACAACCATAAAAGTGCTTTGGTAGCCGATCACTTTTCAAATCGCTTACTTGCCATTCTATTCTCATTTTTTAAATTGTATACAGGATTGTAAGACGGAGGTATCGACTAAGGAGGTCAGTATCGGATTTGGGCATGCCGGTATTGGTCCGGAGAGTCTGCTTTTCTAGTATCAGTATTTCATATCGGTGCTATTGTAAATATCATTCATCTGTTACTTTTGATTCAAAATGAATTTCAGATAAAAGTCATTTCAATGGGCCTGCCTGGCCTGCAATTATGAAGATAGAATCTTAGGTACTAACAAATTGCATAAAATTAAGTTTCTATGAAAAGTCCAATTCAAGGTACTATTCAAAGCTGCTACTTCACTCTTTTTGTTAGCTAGCGTTTAGACTGCTACGATTAAATCCAAACTTACTTGCTGTAAGACCACAATTCGATTATCAATCTTTATGCTAAAGTAACGGCAACAGTTTTGAACTTTTATTTTACTTTTATGTATGCATGAATTAAAATCTTCGAATGATAAAAAACTGATAGATTTGTGGATTTATGATGATTTGAATTGATTTTAATCATACTGTCCTATACTCTAAGTAAATAGGCGACTTTCTAACTTAAACAAAACGAGTTTACTCAATTAGTTGTTTATACCATACATTTCAAAAGCATCAGCTCTCCGTCTGCTTTTGATTCCTTGCCAAGAGACCTTAGCTTCTAGGCAAGTTACACTACCGCGACCGACGAAATTAGTACAAGTCAGACTGTTTTTATTAACTTTTTGGATATCAAGCTGGGTCCACTACATCATGGAAAAGTTAACACACTTTTCGGTCTGGAAAGTTTTACGACGCCGACAAATTGAAGCTATGCACATACTACCCGACACAAAACAACGTTTCATTGAACGAAATATTGATGCAATCTATTGAATGCGATGCCTCTATTGATCAATATGTATGTATATATATATTGGCCTACTTCATCACCTAATGGATGCTTGCGCTTATACTTTAAAGTGTATTTGTTCAGATTCACGCGATACATCTTGGAAAATGAAGATAAATATATCTGCACTAAAGGTTTGTTTTCTTACTGCACATCATTTCTTTGCTATTATGATAAAACTGATTGTATGCATTTCTCCACCCGAATTTCGCCATACGTAATCTAAGGAATGTTGCAAGTCACACACTGTGGGTGCTATCAAAATAGCAACTCATTTCGACCTGATTCACAAAGGTCAGAATGAGACAATGCTTTGACCGTTGGTCATGAAAGTGTCGATTTCTTTAATGTTACATTTACTTACTTGACAAAATTCACTCTCAATAGTTTTATATTTATAATGAACATGTACTGAATGCGCATCTCAATCAAACCTTTAATGTATCACTCAATGGTGAGGGTATTTATTATCAGAGACGTATTTGCTTACACAATTTTGATACACTTTTCAAAGTGAAATTGAATGCAATTTCGGCAATTTAGTGTTGCAATGAGTTCATGAACAGATGAATCTGAGGGCGAGGCCATGCAGCGAAATTAGTTTTGAGGGGATGCCAAGACATGTCATGTTTTATTGGCCAAGAGAAGTGCCAAAACCACGAAAACATTATCACTGTCTTTATTTGTTCTTTTTCTTTTCATCTTTTTAATTTTTATTTACATCTTCAATATTTTGCGAAACTCTTTATATCTCAATTATTTGCATTAGTGAAACAAATTTCGATCTAAGCCTAATCTAACTCTATCATTTGTTAAATGTGACATCTCAATGCTTTAAGTCCTATCCAATTCCAACATTGATTACAAAGCAAATCCGTTTCATAGAATGGAATTTGATTTTCATCAAAGGTGTGGAGAACAATAATGTTTAGACTATCGTTCACAATTTTTGGCCCAATGAAATTTCCTGTTGTTTATTGATATGTTTGCATTTTAATAAAATGAATAGTGTGGTCAAACATAAATAGCGTCTAAAAAATAGCGTTGAAATTAATGTTTTCTAATATGCACCTCATTGGTTGTCCTTTTCTCAATCAACTACAGTCGAATGAGGTCATCAAAGCAAGTGAGACTGCCCTAACGCATACATCGCTTTGATGCAATGATCTTGACTGTTGATTGGTTTTCGTGACAATACAAATAATTTATTCATCAGTATTTCACTTAAAACCTACAGTAAGTCATTTCGGAGTTCATTGATCACGACGAGCACACTTGACCTCTGACTTCGAGTACGGAATGTTCTTTCATCACTTGACAGCACTATGACAGGAAACAGAAAGATGCAAGTCATTCTAACTTCTCTACCTTGATTGTTCTACGAAGCGCTTGCCGGCACATTATCATTAAAAAGTCTTGTGACTCTTTGTTAGAATTTAAGAGGACCACTGCCTCGCTGCCCCCTCGGCTATCCCACTGTACATATTTCATCCCTCCATTTCAACAAGCATGTATTTATTTTTTGGGTTGAGACAAGATTTACACTTACATTTCCCGTGTTTTTGAGGCTATTTGTAAAACCAAAATTCTGATAAGAAACACTGAAAAACATTAAAGCGTAAAGAGTACAAGAGTTCAAAGAAAGAAACAAATCGAAACTTTTGCATCCATTAATCAATTAGCGGTTTGATTATACTTAACTGGAAATAAATTACTTGGCCAAACATAACATTGTTAACCATTCCATCGTTTTCAAGAAAACATATTTTTCAACGTTTGTCTAGTATCGAAAGCCCTCATGACCATAAATTTAGCATCAAGCTGATTGAGAGATTTTCACTGCAATTCCAAAAACACTAAAGAATAGCTCTCTTCATTAACAATAAATAGCCATTTTTCCTTATTTTTGAATATGTAGTTCACGTTTTGAAAACATATTTTTATTCTAATAAATGTGCAATCATGTCAGTTACTACTTTATTCGTATATAATAAAAATAAAACCTTGTACATCATATGATTAACTGACAAGAGCTGCCATAATTTCTCGCTAAAACATTATTCATCTTGATCCTTAGGAAGAAGTTGGTTTTAAATTCTCCTCAAAGTCCATTGCAAGTGACTCGAAATTTCTTAATTTAATTACAAAACCATGAAGGAAGTTCTATTTGTGAAATGAGATGTTTCCTCATGACAAATTATTCCTCACTAATAACCTGATCAGCATTTGAGGTACTGCTAACCTAATAAAACCTGTCTTGTTGGCAACAAAAGCAAGATTGAAGGCTTTGAAATTGGATGAAAATTAAAGCAAGGAAGAAAACAAATAACTTCGTAACTTACGAGAGAAAGACGCTAATGCAAATGTTGGAATTGCATGGGTTTGCGAGGCAAGAAAGGATGCACCTAATCAGATAACATGCACTATAAAACAATTTACGGTTGTTTTCACAGCCAAACTAAGATGCAATTCTGGTATCATAGAAATACCCATTACTCGCATTTGTCTTTCCAATCAGAAAAATATTTCATGAGTATACTTGAATGAACATATTGCTTTAGACAAATGTAGCAAATAACGCATGCATGGATATATGTATAAGAGGAAGTGAACTCTTACGCTGTTAGATTAACACCAAAGAGGTTCAGGGATGGAGTGAGCATCGCATCCGAGCACGATTTCGTGAACAAAATGCAATTTGATTGTCTTTTCTTATGTTATTGTATTAGCAAAATCTAAGATGATTCAGTCATTTTATAAAATTCAGTTAGTCTTGCTTAACGTTTAGAAAATATGAAAACAACCACATTGTTGTCCTTGACAATAATTGAAAATTTTAGAATTGAGTGTAAATATATGTATTTGTTTATCTTTGGAAGTACATGAATGACGGAGTTTCTATGACATTTGACTAACAATTTATCATCCTGCTCATTCTTTGCTAGAGATTGCAGCAAAGTGTAATTGATTTCAAAATAATACTGGTGGAAAGACATCATCGAACACGCAAAAAATCGTGTGAAAATGGCATTGCAGAAATTGTTCATATAGGCATATGGCAAGCTCATACAAATATACATGTACATATATGTATGTGAAGATATTTAGTGAGAGCATAACCACAATTGCATGTGGTAGGAAGTGTGATTTAGCAACAGGTCAATTTTCTCAATCATTGAATTCACGTATTAAAAGTTTGTATTTATATCAAAAAACAGACGACATTTTCAAGTACATCAGTCGTTTACATGTGATCAAAATAACGTCTTTATGAAGCATACTCTCCAGTCATTTTTTCGAGGGAAATAGCAACCATAGTAAACTAGTGGAAATAAGGATGAATAAGTTGTCCCTTCACATACTGATTCAGATAGGCTACCTGATATTCATTGCTTAGAAAGTCAGCATTTTCTGTATTTTCAATGAAAGTTCCGTTACATAATAAGAGCACGTTTCTATATGCTGCGAACGGTTAGAAAAAGCGAATCTCAAAACCGCCAAATCTAGAAACTGCGAATTTTCATTGTGTACAAATAAGGGTACAAAATTGGTTTAGAATTCCTATGATGTAACTCACACCGCAATACTGTAGAAGAATAGCAGATATAAGCAACTATTTTCGCACATATAAGACATTGCTCGTAAGCAGTTGTCCGAACACCAGCACAACTTTCTGTAGGGAATGATGCCTAAAATGGAACTCAGAAAATGTTGGGCATCCCATGACTACCATGAATCTGCACGTCTGCCGAGTAACACTTGGATTCTCTTCTTGTCAGATAGGATCACAGAAAAACAAGCGTGAATCAAATGGGAGGCAGGCTGAGGTTTCTGGTAAAATGAGATTTTCTATGTTTTCTCTGATGAGATGAGAAGTGCTGTCCTAAATCGAAAGCCATAACTTTTAACATGGAATGTTTTCCAATCATTTCTTATGATGTTCATGCACTTTTGTCTGTAAAGCTAGACACTTTCATATTCAAAAAGCATTTTAATATCAACAAGCGATGAAATTTTGGACAATATCAGCAACATATAGCCACATTCTCAGGTGAACCACATCACGATCAGATCCATGATAATAGCAGCTACAGTACACATATTAGAAGATGACTTGCTGTAAACCATTTGACATCCATGCTGTAAACCATGGCTTTATTTTTCACTAAATCAAACGAAATCTAGAAAATATAATTTTTACCAAAAATTCCAGTCTGCTTCCCATTGGATATACATGCGCCTTCTTTGATCCTGTCTGACAAGAACAGGAACTGGGTAGAACTCGGCTGAAACACAGATTCATAATAGTAAGAAGGCGCATATTTTCCCGTGAAAGTCTCATCTTCGGTCTCGCTGTAACGTTCTGATAGGAACTCATCTTTTCAGTCACTCGTGGATCATTCGGGGATGACCGACTGCCTATGTCCCGTTTTTGGCCCCTTAATATTCTACATTAAACATTTAACATCATGGATGACAGATGAACTTTTTGATGCATTTATGCTCGACGTCAAATATTGACATAGATGTAATAATGCTTGCCCTGACATTTATATGAGACGCTAAATTAATTTCTAGTGGTAAAATATAGTGAAAAATATCCTTCAGGACAATTGCTTGAGAGATAGATTATTTTCAGTATTCACCATCCAAGAAGATTCTCAAATATTTCTTGAAAAATTCAGTTGCCATTGCTAAAATTGTATATTTATCTTGTTCAGAATTCATATTTCGACTAGGATTGTTGCATGTTGGTCGAAAAAAGCCGGCGATAGTTACACTAATCAGAAGATATTCCGCCTGATGATTGGTTGCCGAGATCGCTGTCTCTGCCCTTACTAAATGAACTAAGCTCATCTTTATTAGTAATACGAGCATAAGTGATGGCATATGAATTTCGTTTTAGTATTTACTCATCAACCATTTGGAACCGCGAGGAGACATGAAAGTGATATTTCATGCAAATGTTTGGTATCATTTCATTCCGAAAACATTCCAACTGAGATTACCGATCGTTAATCAGAGACATCTTCTCAATAACATTTTTCTAATGCATGATTCTCTTCGACTTCCGTTGCTATTAAGTAAAGTTAAACAAACAAATATAATTCAACATGCATTGTTGATGAAATTTTAAATTTCAGTCATTTATTTTTCTCGTAAAATAAAGTATGCGGTTGAAAACTCTAATGGCGTGTCATCAAAAAATTTCTTCCAACACGCGGGCATCTCTTTGGTGTATTTGTCAAACATGCTTCCGTATTCAAACATTGTAAATTCTCTCACTCCATCGTGTAATTCTCTTCTGACAACCGTTCATAGAAATGTCGATGGATTCATCTACATTGATGTCAACCTATCATTTTGTGTACATAGCATGTTTATACAGACATCGATCAATCAATCTCGTTTTGGCTTAGACCTTTCAAATGCGAAATTCTTTGTAAATGTTTTCTGACTACACTTGGTCTTGTTGAAATTGTTGGGAAATTCAGAACTGACAGCATTTTATACCTTCATACGAGTTATCAAGGTTTCGAAAGAATACGCAGTGACAATTCATGAGATGAATGTGTAGCAACGAAACCCTTTCTATACAAGGGCCGCGAACCAGTTGGAAGACAGCCACAAAAAAAGCTTTATTATGTATCCCATAGGCAGATCTCAGCTTCACCACCCATGTCGAAAAACACGTTAAATTCAAGGAAGATAGAAGAAAATTTATATTTACAATGACTGCAGCATAGAATGCAAATTTGGTGAAGGATTCGAATATGCCACATCGATCAGTGTCCCCGCAAACATCCTTATAAATAAATAAATGAACCTTGTTTATGCTCAAAAGCACATTAGGCATAGAACCTTTCTTCCGTGTGACCGAAATGTTATTTATCCCACTCTCATTCTTTTTGTGCTGAGTTTCTAGCAAGAATGCCGACTGTACCTTTTTTTAAGGTCTTAGGTTTGACCCGACCAAGGTTTGAACAAAGGTCTCCCGGACGCAGAGCGAACACTCTACCACAAGGCCACTGCGCCGGTATAACATTTTATCGAGTGAGTACATTGTTGAGCTTTATTACAAGTCTTCATCATTTTAAGTCATCCTAAACGTCCATTCAAATTTGGCTGCAAGTAGATTTGATAGCACCTCGTCAGAGCAATGTGCGAACACCTGTGGGCAACCATCTCGCTTCCTCAGGAAGCATTTTAATATTTTTGGAAAGTCTGAAGCATTTTATAACTTAGTTTGAGCTGCAGTTTTTAGAAGCGTTGCAGACTTCGAAAATGAGATGCAAGAATCTCATTAGACGAATTCTGCTTGAAACATTTGGCTGAGCTTCGATGGGCAGCAACCTGTGAGTCAACCGACATCTGGTCAGGAAAGTCAGCATTGGTGAATTCTTGAGCTACCGTGCACACTTAAGAAGTAAACTGTGATCACATTAAATTGAATAGAGTGAAAATTTATTCAGAGTGAAGTACAAGCATCCAGGGGAACTATGTTGAGATATAAAGATAGTAAATATATTTATTATCCAATGATTCTTACCCAATCACATTCATTAATAGGTGTTTATATTGCAGGAAATAAATACCAAGCTGCCGGCAGTATGCCTGTATTTAACGTGTATGAGGTTAGCGGAACCACTTTTATCTTCAATTTTGAATTTATCTAGAGAGACTGCTAATTTGTGGAATATGAGCCCAGATTCGTGATCAGTAGGCTGAAATTTATATGTTAGAAGCAGTTTTGAATGGAATCCTTCTGTAACAATTAATGGATCTGCTGGGTGGTTCCGCCGGCCAACTTCACGCACGTCTGTATTTACTGTAAAATTTCCCACCACCAGCCCTGTGTGTGGTGACATATTTCATATTATAAAAGCAATTGCAAATATGCTGCTTTAAGATCTTTTTCTACTGATTGCAAGACAATTGTTTTGCGATTATATTCAACTGTAGTGTGACAACAGCGGTCTGTCGTAGCTCATTGAATATCTAAAGAGAATGACAGCTATTAAGTCAACAGACACCAACATTCTTGATTCCACGAACGCACTCGCGCGACCAAGGAATCGAACCGAAGTCCGCGGTGGAGACGAGTTCGCAACTTCTTCACTAGGTCACGCTGACGGCACAAAAGGAATACAGGTGAAGGCAGAAATCATCTCCAAGTGATATCGGCAGCATATTGTCCTATTATTATTATTGACCGAATACTACCAGCCAGCATTAATGTTGTAGCGAGACAGCATATCAGCATGTCATACGACTACGTCACAGTGTAGATTGACAACAGCGTCGCCTAGTGAAGAAGGTGCGAGCTTGTCTACACCGCGGACTTCGGTTCGATTCCTAGGTCGGGCGAGTGCGGTCGGGGAATCAAGGGTGTTGGTGTCATTTACTGACTTAATAGTTGTCATTCTCTTTAGATATCCAACTGTGAGTTTTATTAGTTAGAATCAAAGAGTGCAAACGCATCATGAGACATCCAAGCGTTTTGTCCTTGATGAATTCAAGTATTCTGAGATATTGTATCGTACAAAGGCATCGTGCAGAATTTCTTTCCCATGGACAAAAGCATGTCGTATCAGCTAAAAAGATATACACGAAACGTAAATAAAGTAAACACATGCTACATAATAGTGTCAAACCTTGGAAATGGAATATTTCGCTCCACAGTCATGCATGTGATCCATAGTAAACTCTATGATTTTGGGCAATACCCGATTGCGGGATAAATTCTACTTGATGACAGCTGAAGCTTCAATTTCATCTCACTTCCTAGATAATGCGCTCCCATGTTGACTACCGTAATAGGCTATGTACTTTAATCATTAGTTATTTCTCAAAATACGTTGACAGACTTTTTATTGTCATATAATAAGCTCATTAGTAATTGGAATATTTTGTCATGTAACTAAGGGTAATATTCCCATTTCTAACTTCTCAACAATATAGAAAGACACTAATTGGTAGATGAAAAAGCAACTCTATAAAGTAATGAGTGAATCTGTAAATAGCCTAGTGCGATAATAAATAGCCTTACTTCTGCGTAATAACAGAATAGTGATAATTTAAAGCAATCTTAGAATAGGAATGGATTTTCCTTAACTGCTCTAAATTTGATCTAAACTAGAGCCTGAAGGCCTAAAAGAGCAAACTTTAGCCTGGTTTAAAGAGATTTAGAGGCAATATGACAGTAATATACCTAACATGCATAGCATATTAGCAATATTAAATGTTCCGGTCCATTGCTTGTACTTTTCTGTGCAAATTATGCAGCGGATCACATTTCGTCAAGAATTAAATATTCCATCGAAATTATCTTTTATATTTTAGAAATAAAATGTTGATGAGATTAGCATCTATTTGTACATCTATGTCAGTTCAGATGCCTGAGTGACTGAGAAAACATTGCCCTAACTGATTGACAATAATACTTATATCTACAGTCACAGGTTCAAGAATTTCCTTTCGACAGCCTTTATATCATATACCGGTATGTCATCGTAGTCAACAATTAGGCCACTTTTAAAGACCGCATTCTGTTGCAGTGTCATGACGGTTTATTTATCGGATCAGTCAAGTTCAGATTGAAGTACAGCAGTGAAACCTGACGATTCAATAATTCCTAATCTTCATGTATCTTCAAATCTGTATCTCTTGTCATTGTACACATGCATTTGCAAGTGGTTCCACTCATGTCAACAGTTGTTGCTGAACTACATCTTAAGACGTCTCTCGAACAGATCATGTCATCAGCTTAGATCGACATGAATCCCTGTCTTATCTTTAGCATCCGATCCGTTCGAGCGTATTGATCCTCTATCGTTCACAATGAGATCTACACCGACGCCGCGAAGAAGTTTTATTTACTCAACGACCAACGGTGTTGCTAGACTTTACAGACGGCCCAGCCATCGGCCTGCAGTCAAAAGGATTTGGATTCACATTAGAGATATTCTTTCACGGGCTTCAGACTGAAAAAGTCGGCCAGTCATAGAAGATGATGAGTACCGTGTAAACACGGGCGTTTCAAGCGGATAAGTTGATGAGGAGGGGCATTTCTCGTCATGTGTAGAACAAAATCAAAAGAAGCGACTGAAGTAAAATATCTTACCACGGTGAGGCCGCTTTCTGAGGGCGGAAACGGAGCAATGGAAATAAGTTTTGCGTGTCTTCCGTTGAAGATGGCATGTAACTCAAGTCATTAATGCAACTCTAAACCATCCTGTGACTTTCATCTTAAATTCAATTAAGCAACAAGCCTTGTTGACTGTTTCAAATAGTTATTTGCACGCGATGTGATAGAGAAATTCCTCATTCAGACATCTCATTTGACAATTCATGTTTGGCTTCCTGAACCACGAAGCCGTGAAGCTGGTTGTGGTTCGAAACCAAAGGAGAATTGGCAAGTGAATGAGAGCGTCAGACATGAAGTTGTCTACCTGCCACGGTTGATTGTCAATCGAAATGAACACCGATCAATCACTAATGCATTTTCCCATTTTCGACGTACATACTTTGTGCAATGATTGAATATGATTGTATCGATTTGATTTAAAAGGATATATTCCGTCTAGGTAGTTGATAGCAAATGTACCGTGCGCATATCGGCTATTAGATGAACATTTCACGATATCCTGGATTCTTCATGTATTGACACCATGAAGGTCGATAATAATAAGTAGGATGGCATGTTTAGAAAAATGTTTCTTTTCTCCTTTTTTATTTCCGTCCGATGTACAGGATTAAACAATTAAAAAATTCACGACGACGCTTCGTGTCACGGACACTTCAAGGTTGGACAGTGCAGTATCTTAGGTGATATCTTAAATATCAACTGCAATGAGCTCGAGATGCGTTCACCATAGGTCAGAAATTCGGTAGTTCATGCTTACGGTTAACAATGGGTTTTAGTCTGTCAATCTGGCGAGCTTCGCTTAGGGCCGGTTCACACACGCGACTTTTTGCGGCGCGAAAGTCGCGCGTTTTCATTTTGACGCGAGTAAATCGCGCGATTTTGGCTTTTGACATGCAAATGATCTTTAACATCTTGTCAAACTGAGAACACTTCTGAGTTCAGCATGATGTGGCAATTAAAACACATTCCGAATTGTTAATTTCCGTTAAGTAGAACCGATTCCATTCGAAATAATGTCTTGATTTCCAAAGTGTTAATGTTCCCGAACTTCGTGTAAAAAAATCAATACTGCAGCCAATGCGCGTGCTGACGACAATGACTGTCATTGTCACCAATTTACATGCTGACCTCTTTCTCAGCCGTCAGTGGTCAGATTCTGGTGATCCACACACCAAACTGATCCCCAGAGCATGAAGAAGTTGATGGTGCTCATGGCATCCACCATGGAGAGAAAGTCTCGCCTTCGCAATCCCTTTCTGTGGAACAATGGCCAACAGAGACAATTGGAAAGTCATGTCCATCGAAGACAATGGCATAGTCGCGGGGATGTCAGGGTAACATTACAGCCTATGGAGCTTTTCACATATGTCACGCGTTTTAAAAGCGGATAAATAGTCGCAAGAATCTTCTGGAAATCGCACGATGTTGAAACGATTTTGTGTTTTGACCGACTAACCATCTAGAACATAGCGTCAATCTGAGAACATTTCTGAGTGAAGTATGTTGCGGTGATTAAAACGCATTCCGAATTGCTAAATTTCGTTCAGTAGAACCGATTCTATCACAAATAATACATTTGAAGTTCGAAATTGTTGAAGTTATTGACCTCCGCATACATCAAACAATGGTGCCTTCCATGCGCGTGCAATCGACGATGACTGAAGTCAGTTCATGTCACCAATTTACATTTCGACTTCGTACTCAGATACCAAAATGATTCCCGGAATATGAAGAAGTTTAATGACTCACATGGCTTCCACTATTGAGAGAATTTTCATAACATGCATGACTCCCACAGGATTCAGCCCATACACAATGCTTTATTGATTGATTAGACTGGAACACTTGCAAAAGCAGATATTGACAATAGTTGCAGTAGATTGTGAAAGTGGTTATTTTCTTATTGATATGATGAAGGTCGCTTCGTGAAAACGTGTTGACTTGTACAATGAATAGATGACGCGATCGATTTATCGATGAACTGATTGAATAGATTGCTGAGATTTCTATGTCTTTCAAATGAGCTTACATGTCTATTACACAGAGCAGACGGCGAGACAAAATTGCTGAAATATGAATATCTTATGGTGATTTTGAATGTTACAGTGAACTATGAAATAAGTTTTCGATATTCTGATAGCAAATTTCCTACCGATTTCGATGAAAACAAGAACAAATACAACTGAAGCCTGCCTTCAGAGAAATTTTGGTTCAAATCCTTCTCCAATAGGCTAAGACACATCCACTTTCGATGTCCCATGAAATCGAGAGATCGAAACTGTGTGTACGATGATTGACAATCGCAGAAATCATAGTCCTATGTGAAAGGACAATTCCAAATTTTAGCGACAATAGCGCTGCAAAAAGTCGCATGTGTGAAACAGCCCTCATTCTACAGTCGGCAGCATTATCACTTTTGTCCAAAATATCTATTGTAAGGTCATCAATACACAGAACGTCATCCTCCAAATGGAATTTATTGTGTTCATGAAGATCGTTCTTTTTGCTCTTATTGTTAATGTCGCGCAGGTGCTTTTTGTATCTATCAATGAGAGGACAGTTAATGTGACCGTTATAGAACGCGTCGCATTTATTGCAACTAATTTTATACACCACAAACCGGTCAAAGCAAGCGTAGTTTTTTTGGAAGTTTGTAACAATTTCTGAATTAACAATTTTTTAATTTTGAAATCTTGTACCTCGGTAAGAGATAAAAAGGAGATGAGAAACATTGTTCTAGACATGCAATTAAACTGCCTCCTGGATCTGATGGATCCAATATAGTCCGGCCTACATATAGAAATGTCACCTAATAAAGTGTAAAATATACTGTTCATTGAAATAAATGCTTGCATCATCAATGTATTGTTGTAGAAAAATTATTAATTTATGTTTGCCGATTACAATATTGATTAACGTAGGTATCGACATCATTACAAACTTACATCTCAATAGTCAGTGTTACATGGATGCAATTTTCATACACAGCTATATCTACCAGTTGGACTTTTTCCTTTCCTGCTAAGCTTTTTATATTGCCAAATGTCTCAAGTTACTTTTTGCGTTTTCTCTAACAATCACGAGCATCCATTGAATAATGTAATTTCGAGAACGACGCTTATCGCAACACAGGCTATAATTTGAGAAAAGGCGTAGGGAAAAAAGTCCTTGATAAGCTATGAAGAGGTTAGCCTACCACGCTATTACAACACATTCCATCAACATTAGCATGAAAGTCAAAACTGGCATCACTGAATTTAGGCAAAAAAATCGCTTATGTGCTACTTATATGTTACTGACTGACACTTGCAGTAAAGTCTATATTGCATATAGCGTACACTATAGTCAAATCACAATCGCCCATTATTATCGTGCAAGATCAAATGTAAATGAAAAATTGACCTTTAATTATCGTCACTACTCCTTTACAAGCGTGCTGTCATCTTCAGATTTCAGATTGAAGGCTGTAATATTTTCTGTCCGGATGCCCTTTCTGTCGAATTCCGATAACATTTTGGGTCAAGTCGAGGCGAGCCGAGTCGTGGGCACTCTGTTCCAAGCCTTGTCGAGCTGCTGTCGGCTGGGTTCGGCTCGGATTAGGTACATCTCTAGTTTTGATTGCTTGTATATCTGTGTTGCGATATCTGTTTTGGACGAGGGAGTTTCATATATATTTTATATGACAGCTACAATAGTTCTCTCAATGAAGATTATCTAGAAGTGGAAAATGCGAATGATTAAATGACTCTTCGTTTGGATCAAAAGCGGTTACCGAAGTCTTTACAATTGAGTTGCATGTAGGCACATGTATAACTTAAGAAAAGTCATGCATACGAAAAGTTTTTCAAATAATTACGAAATATCAATAAAAATGCAATAATAGAACTTTTTGCAGCTTTTTCATGATACCAAATTAGGGGCGTACTATCATTGACGGTGAGGGATTATGACTATTATGATGATTTTCATACTTTTGTTTTTCATCGAGTAGTAGCTTGCAGGTCTAACTCGATAATTAAATTCGTGATGCTATATCTTGTACATGTAATTGAAAAAGACAGTGTTATAAATCTTATTTGAAGTATTGCTCATACAAAAAGCTAACATTTAAGTTGATGCCATTCATTTGCAAATAACTGACTTATATTTTCCATATCTGGACTTATAAGTGAAGTGAATAGTTCACAATAAGTAATTACATTTTTGATCTCAAATTGTAAAGTGAGGAAATTTTTGATAACCTTGCTAACCCAAAGTACTTTGAATTCAATTTGAGTCACAAGTGAAATCCAGGACAAATAATCTGTCACATGGCACTGAAATTTAGATAGTAACGACAACGTACTTCTCAATAAATCAAAATAACGGCAACAATGATACAAATATATGACAAGAACAAAAGAAAATCCAAATCTTATTCGCAACTTTGAATTTCAACACGAATACTGACTAAAAACGTGAAGTCGAAACTCATGACATTTCGGGAATTCATCAAACATGGAAGCAATTGTGGATTAGCATAATTTTCTATTCAAGCGTGCATTTGTCAGATTTTCTAACATATTTTCGCATGCATGAACTGATGGCGTACTATTGAATGGGAAGTACAATCGTTATATCGTAATGAGAATAATCTTAGTATAATCGTACAAGAGCAATATTCGCAGTGATTTATGATTATCAGAAACACTTCGGCATTTGTCATAAACCTCAATGACGCTTTTAAAGGTTACTAATAACACCGAATTGATAAAAACTCAGATCAGATGAGGATTAGCCAGTTTGGTTTAGAATCTTTTAAGTCCATCAAAAGTCTCGTTTGTCTCAAAAATATCAAATGACGGTTGCTATTTTGCAATGATAATCGAGGATGGAACTCAAATCCATGGTCACAAAACAATAGGGCAAAGTTTCATTCTCTGAAGAGTCCATTAAATTGTTCCATCTCTCAACATCGACACAGAACTCTTCAAACTTGCAGCCATACCCTGAATAAATTTAAGAATGAATTTGTGTAAGTGAATTTTGCTACGATATATAAAAATTTCAGTAATACCGTGTATGCTAATTGTGCATCTCAAATTAAGGAGTTTTGTCGATGTTGAGAGATGTGAACTAGGCCTGCTCATGATCCCTGGTATTAAACGAAATGTCGGTTATAAAGGTACGTTTCCAACTTTCAAATGAGGATGCAAATCTCAATATTTAATTATTCAATTTGCATCATATCAAGTTGCAACAAATTTTTATTTATCTGCTATGTATGAGTCAAGTGACATTTTTGTCATTCTCGCTAAAGAACCTCGAGAGTAGACGGTCACAAATCTCGTTTTGCATTTCTTGCAAACATCACCGGCAATTTGAAATAATAAATGGATTATCTCCTTGCAATTTACTATATGACCGGATTGAATAGACGTTTGGTCATCTTGCAATGGAAAATATGTGCGACGATGGGACGATGTTTATCAATGCCAGTTTTGCTGAGATTAGGTCTTGCCACCACATTAGTTGTTATTGCAATCTATGTGTAAATACCGCCACAGAGATCACAGGTAGCCGGCGGTAGGATTGCTGAAAATTTCGATCTGTCATTCGGATAATTGAAGTCGGATTTTCTGGATACCAAAATAATACCGGATAACATGAAGGTCGCTTAACTTCATACCCATGTGAATGATCATGATTTTTAAAAGGCAAACAAGTTTACAATCATTGAATGTAACGTGACACTGGCAAAGCGTGTATGATTCGCCTTCGCTTTGAAATCAGTCACGCAGACTAAACAGGAAACCGAATTGTGTTCATTTTGAAAGACTTGTATTAAACAACCAAACTAACAATATGATTTCTTGCGTCCTATTGAATTTAAAGTTTATTCAATGAATGGAATTTTAGGCAACGAATCAATGTTTGCTGCCTTAGAGCATTGCTTCTATAGAGTATCATGATGCCTACATATTAGCATGGCTTGGATACCTGTCGAGAAGAAAATTGTAATTTAAATCTTCAACCAATGCAAATCGAATTTCAGGAGATAAAGCAGATCTATCTGTTTTAAAATGTGTGGAGTATTTTTATGTTAAAAATAATTATTAACTTGAACTTTTGTCATGCATCCCATTCAGGCTAATAGACCCATAGAGCTATATGTTGAACTCTCAGTAGCTGCCTGTATATACACGTACTATGTATCTAGGTCTATACTGCATATGATGTGTCCAGATAAAAATTAGAATTCAATAATAGATAGATAGATTCGCTGTGGAGTTACATTTACTGGAAAATTTCTCGCTTCCACATTAGCATCTAGAAGAGTTGAATTACCAATTGAATTGAATATTAGGCTATTCACAGGATGGTGAAATACTAAGCAGCACATAGAGCCTACACAGAAAGAATCAAATGTCAGGGAAGAATTCATACTACTTACTACATGTTCATTTTTAGGCCGCATCTTTTTGTCTACTTAATGTGAATCTTCTCAAGACTAAAATATTCATTATTTACAGCTTCATTCATTGTCTCATACATGCGCAAAAATAACTGTCAATTGGGTAACCTAAGAAGCATTTTATATATTTTATTCATAGTATGCAATCATATTACTTCCCATTGTAGGATACATATAAGTTCACTTAAGTGGAAACTAAATAAGCTGGAATTTTCTGTAAATTCTAATATCGGTGAGATATAAATTCTAATTGGTGAGAGATCCGCGAACCACAGTTGCAGCTATTGGACAAATTGTCAAATGCCCGTGTATGCATAAAATTTAACAATGAATTTTGTGTCTACTATATATTTCAGTTGAATTTAGATTTTTTGTATTTTGTCAAAGTCAGGATGTGTTATTCACTTTCTATAATTCCTTTCCAGTTTCAGACATACATTTTCAGATGCTTATCTGAAACATTCAATTGAAATTTGACGTGGACACCAGCGCTTCCTTTGATACATCAAGCTTTTGTGTCTGGTTTTCCAAGAGCACTTGACCTAAGTGGTATCAAAACTGTTACAACTATGCAGTTTAGTGTTGGTCGACAATTGTGATACATTTAGGTTGACTTCAATTTCAATTTCGTATCACTCATCTATCATGCAGTCAGACGAATGGTCAACTTTCTCTGGCCTTCAAACTATCACCGAGCTGCAATGGACCAAATAATTGTCAACTTCACTTCATAACATATATAGCTATCAATAAAATAAATGAGGGTATCCAGAAACGGCCACAGAGGACGAACCTGAGATTGTTCCTTGACATAATACAGATTAGACATTATATACATTATTTCAAGCAGATTATATTAGATAAATTGGTCAGTAGTCCCACCTTGTGAAGAACTTCATTGATGACTTCTTAATAATAGTAATAAAGTGCAAACTTTCGTCACGAACAATTCAGTTAGCTTTTCTATAAGTGAATGTTTAGTTACAACGTCATTCTGGACAATCCACCTTGATATTTTCATTTTTTGTGAGCTGCATAAAATCCACTGAAAGTATTCTATTCATGCATGATGTTTCACAACACAAATATGAATGCTTATTTTGAACACAAATAAAAAACTATTGGGCTATTTCCTGGATGGATGAAAGTTGGCTCATGCAGAACCAATTAAAAAATGTCAAATAAATGAAATCTTTATCTCATACACAAACACTATTTCTCTTTTCTCCCCTCTTCTCTCACTCACTCTCTCTCGCTCCCCTGTCATCACTCTTCTCCCACTCACTCACTCTCACTCTCACACTATTCCTTTTTCCTTTCCATGAAATAAAAGTTCTTTTCGTGGCTAAGTGTAGAAAATGTTTAGTGACACTTTGATTGTTCTTTCTATTTCATTGAGCCGTTAGATGCACTGCAATGGTAGCGTGTTGAGTTTTAGTCCTAACACAGCTGGAAAAGTCAGAGACCGACTTGATTGCATACTCAAATAAATACATCAAAGCAAAGATTTCCCCTACGCTTAACTCCTTTCGTAACCTCACTTGCTTCCCTTTGCAGTGTTTAACTGAACCCCGAGCGATGAAGCCAACGTACTATCTCAAACTCGGCAAGGCAAAAATTAAATTTCCTGTTTATATTCAAGCTTCAAGTTCTATATACTTCTTGACTGTGGAAACCGATCATTGCAAATATTTTCTGGAATCAAATACTCCATAGAATGAGTAGCAATGAGTCAGCTAATCTTTACGTTAAGTTAACATGTGAATTGGTGAATTTGAATAAATTTAATGTAAACGTGCATGTCCATATCTGATCAGACAAGTCACGTATTGGTATCAAAGGTGACTCGACAAGTGAATTCGGGAGCCCTTAAGCAATGAATATGACAACAGTCTTGTTGTCCTTTTCTATAACGCGATTCAGTTTTCAGGATGACAATGACATTGAAGCCAGTTAACAGGACGATTGTGAAATCTTTTCCGGAGTGTCGTGCTGAAGTCAAAAATCCCACAAATTCTCATACGGATGAAGTAGGAGAGATAGTAAAATGTGTTTAATGAAATTGAAAATAATGAATGAATCATCATTTCATAAACTTTTATGTTGGGAAATTCTGTAGGTTTTAGAGCGACTTTGAGGATTCGAATATCTTCTCTGATTCGGACAATACTATCGAAATCTCAAAATTAGCGAACGTGTTATGTATCAAGTCACAGACTTTGATAGTACAAACTAATCAGTTTGCTAGAAGTTAGATGAATAAGATTCGAAGGCCATCCTGGGAACTGACAAATTGAATGGGAAGATAATTTAACTCATTGGTTGAACAACCGTTAAAAATCTGGCAAGGCTGACTTGAACCACAGTGCTGACACGAGCCGCAAGCGCAGGCATCGTCAACATCTACAAAATGGTTAGTCAGACAGAAATTATCAAAAATTGCATTCGTTAGCAATCAATTAATTGTATTTAGAATTTCAGAGCAATCAACTAATTGAAGTTAGCTTTCGTCAGCGATCAATTAATTAAAATTATCATTCGTGAGCAATCAATTCATTGTATTTAGGATTTCAGAGCAATCAATTAATTGAAGTTGGCATTCGTTAGCAATCAATTGATTGAAGTACACGCATCACGAAGAATTAATTGATGCGTACACGCATCTGTTCAAAAATATTTTTGAAACAATTTTCGATTCTCGAGTTTCTGATTCACATCCTTTTTCACAAGACTTGCTCTATGAAAAAGAGTCCGGACCGGCTGCGTCGAAAAGATGCAAAGAACCTTTTATCTTCAATTTTGTGGAAATATGGAGGAGTTTTCAGGAAGTAATAAGTTTATACAAATAATCTTTCCGTTGACTGACATCATTTTCTTTTCGGCAGATTTACAGCACCCATGGCCCATTCTGACAGAATCTAGTAAAGTGAATCTAAAAAGAGGTAAGGATGTCTGACATCGCCCCTCATATTAAGAGCACTCGCCTGCATTATGTCCAAGGTCTCAGCCCCACTGGAGCTTTTCCAAGCGTTTCCGAGTAAATCGTTTTGCAGCAAATATTAAGTCACCATTGCAGCAGTTGTAGACTGCCACACTGCGAGCAAAGCAAGCCAGAGCGATTGATAGCTTATGACATACGCTTGCTCGAGAAGCTCGTGTTTGCTTTGCTTTGCTTTACTCTCAGTGTAACTGAGGCCTAACAGACAATTGAATTGTGATCGATTTTAACTGCATTGATTAAACTTTGTCACTATGGTTGGCGGAACTAGATTACTATGAACTATCAGGGAACTGGAATTAATCGCTCTGCAACTACAGTCCGTTTCATAAAAAGTGGATCATCCTAAAATTTGACTAAATAAAACATAAGTATGATACAGAAAGCATTTTTCATGCTATTTCATGTCCCTAATATATTTAAATGTCCTTATATAATCTGATAAACTATGATAAGCTTACAGCTCTTGAAATTCGACTCAATAAGTCTTCTACGAATAGTGGACTTAGAAATAGACGAGTCTAGTGCAGCCATCTCAGTTAACGAGAGACTTGGATCAACTTTAACAAATCTCAAAATTAGGCGGTCTCTACGTTTGGATGTTTTACGTGGACGGCCAGAGCCCTCTTTACGACAAAGTCGAAAATCATCATCATGCCATCGATGCACATTTGTGTAAGGGACATTTAGTCGCTTGCTTGTAGCTCGCAAAGAAAACCCTAGTTTTCTAAAAGCAAGGCTGACACTTTGCCTTTTGTGAATGCGATCTCGTTATTGTTCATTTGTGCTTTGTATTGTTTTCAACCGGTAAGAGATAGATTTCTAGCTGAAAGCAATCAGGAGTGCTGCCAACACCACCGCAACGAAGTCAGGAAGCTATGGAACATGAAGTCCAGTTAATCACATGTAGCAGTTACATTATTGTTGATGAATAATGGTGCTATACTGGCTCTGATTGACCGATTTTCTTTATTTTTGTTTTGCTTGATAGCTTTTGGCTTGTAGAACAACATATTACATAACAAAGGAAACAAATGTAATTTTATAAGAGTGAGGTACAATTTTGTGTAACATTGCTAAATGAAGATCAAATTATCTACTACTTTTTTATCTATAACAGGAAAACAACTCAATATTCATGCTTGAAATTTCCAACAATGATATTAGTAAGCACAACTGACATATCTTCCAAATTTCAGAGAAATTCGTTCAAGTTTGGCGGAGTTAGAAAAAGTTGAAGTTAAGGCGATGTTTAAGGGTGATCCATTTTTTATGAAACAATCTAGTCATTAAAATACACGTGCATTTTCATCGGTCTCGGATGTTTAATCACATTGCATGGTTGTGATAATGCATTATGATTGTCAGTGTCTAAATGGATGCCAGCTGGTCCAGTTAACGGAATTAGTAGTTAGTTATGACCAACTATTTGTCACAAGGGTCATAGCTAACTGAAGGAAACCTAATTCTTTTTCATGTAATTTCATGCAGTACTTCAGATGATTTCATTAGCTATACTTTCATTTCTTTACCCTGAATATTTGATTGTCATCTGTATTTGAAATATGCAAGCTTCATTAAAAGGTTTATATTTGTACTATAGTGCCATTCTTTATAATCGCCATTCAAACAAGACATCTCTTCTAATATGCCTATCAAAACTATGAAATTGCACTGCCCGTTTACCGAATGCAAATAAATGGCTAACTGATGACTAATCTGTATTATTGTTTTCAATAATAGATGTATAGTCAGTCAGAACGGAAATACCGACGCTTCGTTTAAATATTGCCTCAAAATCTTTCAACCTGCACCCAACAACTTCTGACTATTACAATGTTAGTGTCATTTACAGGACAATCAACTGTATCACTGCTCTCCGCTGCTTCCAGATTAGTCATCCTGCGTTATGCAAAATAATCGGTCAGCAGAATTGAAAAGTCAAGTTCTTGCATGGACTATTTCCGGATGTGGTGAATACTTGCTGAGGTACACTGACAAAAAATATAAACCATGTTTTTTATTTTAGTCAATATCAGAATTGAAACCAGGACTTGGGCCTTAAACGGGCCGAACCATTGCCGCCGATTTTCGAGATAATTTCCCTTGACGTCATCTGAAACTTATGACATTTCTTTTATACTGTGTTATCACAAATTATGTCTATCATGGATAACCTTAATTGATGGCCACGACATGAGTTTCCCTTATTTGCACACATATAAGAATGATTCCATCAATGAATTTCAAGACCAGTGCGGTCTGCACAGAGCAAGTCATGAAAAACGGCTTCTGCGAGACATGGTCATTTTCAAAGCATGTTCTTCGACCGGAAAATTATTGATAACATGGCGAGTCATAATAACGGTTTGAAAAGCAAGCACGGGTTTACATACGTGGTACGTCCAATAAGTTTCCGGACAAATGTAGATAAACTGCAAATCTTTCAATTCTTACATGATGGATCATTAATTTGGCATATTTAGGTTAGGATGGTCTGCCAAGTTTTAAGAAGTTTTCGTTTTTTGTTAGTCTGCAGGCCCATTTTTAGAAAACATGCGAAATTTTGATTATTTTTTTGAATTTGAAATAAATAAAGATCTGCTTTCTATTTTGTGCATGGCAAATTCGCTGATTGTTGTGTTGTTTAAGCATGTATCAGTAAGTGTTCTGATGTGACCAGATAAAAGTAACAGTCCTTAAAATTCCATCTTCAAGCCAATACCCTCGTGTTGCGAACACTTCAACCACCTTAGGCTTAAAGAGACAAAGGAGCTTCATCGACATTAAGAAAATGCAACGAAAAACGTTCCCCAAACTCCTCAGTATTGCCCAAATTCGTAAAAGCTTCCATTCGTCTTCAATGCATGTCATGTTAGAAATCGGGAGCCGCGATCGGCGAGAAAAGAGAACTGCAAGCTGCCTTTTAGACACCCATTTTCCAAGACGGTCCATCAACACTTCCAAGGGATACATTCAGCTCCTCACCAAGAGTGGCAATCATTATGCGTTGATCCCTGTTCAGGGGATTTTCCATAGGCTCCGACTTCGCAGTTGTCACAGCCTCGGCAGGCCTATTTTCAGGTGGATCATCATTTCATCATTGACATCTATCGACCTCGTCTAAATTCTGCCGCCCAAAATAAGATAGTCGACAGTAACACTCTACACAGCTGTCATTTTATCCAGCATTTCGTGATTCTGATTGCCAAGAAGAAGACACAGACGAATTGCACGCCAGTATTCAATCATTCCAACGCGAAACTTAGTAGAAGACATCGTTGCAAAGTTGTGATTGATTTCATATTGAACTTTATTCGAGAATGGACGGCTGCGTTGTGAATAGAGTTAGGTGACAAAACTGAATGCTCCATTCTGAATATTGTTAACTATCCAACATAGCAGATTCTATTTGATGCATTGTCTTCTTCTGTGTCTATCGAAAACTCTGAAAATTCATCAAAATATCCAAAACTTCGCATGTTTCCTAAAATGGGCCTGCAGACTAACAAAAAACGAAAACTTTTTAAAACTTGGCATACCATCCTAACCTCTTTTGCCAAATTAATGATCCATCATGTCAGAATTAAAAGATTTGCAGTTTTTCTACATTTGTCCGGAAACTTATTGGACGCACCACGTATTCTGAGTTATGCATACGCATACTTACTAGTTTCAATGCACTTGCAACTACTGCAGCGTATATTCGTCAAAAATTGCGATTGGTTTTTATGAAAAAGAGTCTATGAATGCTTATGTGCCATAATTCTGACCAGGAAAACAGGCTTCTCCCATAGAGTGTTTTTCAAATTTCTCAGACAGAAGACAGCGAGAGAGAACTGCAATTTCAGTGCAACCCTCTGTCGAATTTTGGTGACATTTAGCAGAATTTATAAAGGGTCAATATTAAATCAATTTTAAAACGTAAGTAATTTGAAAAGACCAATTTTCCAAATAAGTGATCCAAATAAAAGAATGTCACTGTAGTACTACGCAAATGAAAAAACCTAAAGTGATATACCTAGTGTGTAATTTCAATTAGATAAATCCAGGATGAAAAAAATTTGAATTTTAAGTATAAAAATTATTTTCTAAATAATGTTTATGGATGTCATGAAGTATTTTTTCTACGATTTAATCTTGCAAATGAGAATGCAGGACTGCAGGCACGTGATTCTTGACTAAAAGTTGTATTATAGCATTGTCGGCGTGATTCACAGACATATACATATCGAAATAAAGTATCAAAAACACCGCACCCTTGTTAGTATACCGCATAGTGAAAAATAAATGTACAATCGAACAAGCAACAGTCATGATCATGATATGTTGTGACAACAGCATCTTGTCGTACAGTAAGTGGTTCTCAACCAGGTCAAATCACCTTTTGTGATTCTTTTGGGGATGGAAAGAGGGAGAACGACGAAAATTTAAGAAACGATTAATAAACTAATTAAATGGGGTTTCATAAATCGGTTTCATAACATGCCCGAATTGCCAGAACTTAAATTATTTCAAGTTAACATCAGTATTCATCTACGCTTTGAGAACTGATTGCGAAGCGCGATTTTCCATTGTTTGAATGTGATCTCTAAACTGTTGCAACTACAGAAAACCTCAAAAAAAGATCACCGAGTTGAAAAACAAAGACTTCTTCAAATGAATTTCAAAACAGAAGCACTCGTCTCATCTTGGCAATCAAAATCTGTCAAAGCATCGTATTCTAAGTTGTGGTCATATATTCCGAAAGTCCTCTTTATTGCGCATGCTGCTACATGTGAGTTATAGTGCAGGATCTTTTCCATAAAACCCCCGCCAAATATTAGGCACCCGCCACTTATCATCAGACGTGTAGGATTTTAGGTTTACTTGTACATAGATTCTATCAATCTAGTGATGGTGATCCTGATGACAGCTTCAACAAACTTGCTTTGCCTGGCTTCTAATCTATGACCGTCTGAAAAGGCTCCAACTGTCTTAGAAAAGGATAGTGCATCCACTTCATTTTGTCTCCCTTCATAGGAAAGAAACGATGAAGGTGCTTTATATTGGATTATTGGTGGTTTTGTGAGTGGTGGTGGCCCTATTGCTTTGATTTCGAGAAAATGCAGTGGTGGGAGGGGGTTTAATGGAAAAGATCCATAGCACATACACATACACGTGAGCAAGATAAATGTAATTTGTTCATCTTTAGGCAGACCGTGCACATTATTCAATCAAAAGTCATTTCTTCACTGTTTGCAAAGTGTCAGCAAATGTTTCGATTAAAATTACATCGAAAATTCTGATCTTACCAAACATATTAACACTCGGAATTATTGACTCGATGACTACAGATAAATCAAAGAATCGCACGCCTCAATTGACCATATAGTTTGTGCTATCTATTCGTGTAGGGAACAAAAGCTTTGCCTTAGTTATTCTTGTGTGCACGTGTAGAAGTAAAGCGATTTATTATTATATTTTATTGCATCCATAAGACAGGCATACTCTTACTTCATAACTTGGTTGGAAAGTAGCACACCTGATTTAGTTTGTGACGGGAAGTGCGATGGCAAGTGCAAATGGGAGTTTCACAAATCTCCTGCAATCAGGCTACCGGCTGTAGAAATGTTGCATGTGCAATATAATGTGCCATACAAAGCTTAAATGCTTGTCAAGTTATATCGCTCAGCGTATTCGTTCCTGGACTCGATGTTGCTACTTATATATTTGTTGGCAAATTTGCTAAACAATTGAAATAGCCTATTCTAAGATTAGGGTAAACATTACACATCAATTTGCGGGAAAATGTGAGGGATTGTTTAATCATAACTCTGCCTCCACTCTGGTTGGCAAGGATTTCTCAGAATCTCTATCTTGAGCCAACAATAATCATAAAACTATCAGAAAAAAATTCAAGTCATTTCAATGGTAGAACAGTTTAAGTATAACAACCTAGTGCTATCAATTTTGATCCCATGCCAGCCATCGACCGCAGAAGATGTCATTATTGAACGCTCTGTTCGTGTTGACTTTCAGATTTTCCTCCCAAATGATTCTTTCATTGTTGTTTAGATTTGAACTTCCTGCCTCCAAATCGCTGGTACATGCCTTTTGCCACTGAAATACTGAAACACGACATTTCTATGGATCTGAATTAGGTGAGCGTGATTGCAATGTTATACAATTTGGGTGAAATCTACTACCACTATCATATCTATGAATCAGTCCCACATAACCCATGCACATGCTTGTACGTGCATTATTTGACCGATCTTGGAGCCTCATTTCTGTGCAAGTGGGCAGTATTAATCTTCAAAGCATTTCAAATCCAAAAAGTGAGTAGCACAGACTTTGGGAAAAGAAGTCGACTTGTAATTGACTATTCATAACACGGTGGTATCAATAGCGAAGTTGTAATGACATGCTTCAAATTATTCATAAACTCGGAATTATCACATTTTGTCATTCTTTAGGAATTGGTTTATTGTTGCAACAATTTTCTACCCATATCCAAAAGGATATTAATAGAAACTTTTAATGTGGAAAACAAATTGGAGCTAGAACTGACGGTATTATTTATACGATACTTTATGAAAATGATTTCGTTGGTGGTACAGATACAGCGAATCTCGAAAGATAACGAAGAATGAAGTGAATAGATAGAATCATAAAATTAATCGAAATAAGGCTCATCTTGATAAAAGGACGGAGGATGTTTAATTTTGAAGTTATTGTAAGCGAGTGTGCTTTGGTGAGAAAGCATGAACTCGTATTGCTGAGAGGAGAGTACACTGTTGAGATGAGGAAAAATGTTTTGAATATGCTGGGAGATATTCATGAAGATACACAATAAAATGTGCAACTCAAATCATGGCAAAAATTTACTTTCCTTTTTCATGAAAGTTACGGCAATGGTTTTGAGAAGAGACTTGTCTTCATAAATCAAGAGAGTATTTCAACCTCCATATACATGTATGTTTAAATTCTAGCTGACTTTTAAACAGACTAACAACCAATACAATGATGGTTCTATTCTCTGAGTGTTCTGATCACTTAAGGAGAAATTGTGCGCGTTGTCCTTTTTGGAAACAGCAAAAGGCAAAAGTGAACAATTCTTTACCAGTTTGAATACACTGCTTTTTGATTCAGTGTGAGACTTCAGTATGAGAACATGTAATAGCACAGAATTGTTATTTTCCATAAATAGAAATCAAGTGATAATAAAAGTCAAAGATGATCTTGAAAATCAAATCACACTAGAAATTTGCTTGGTATATCAGTGTGCCATTTAAAAGCAATGGCGCTGGCATGCATATAGTACATAGATAAAATCACATCGGTATTTAGGCGGAACGATTTTATCTTGAGCACTTTGTCTTTTATTGTCCTTGTTCCAAATTTGCCTCATTTAGGCTATGTCTTTTTGAGGCATTCCATCACAGTATCTAACGCATTTACCCAGGGTGAAAAGAGCGAAACGCTTGCTATATAGTGCTGTAATCGAAACCAGATTAGTATGAAAACTTTGGTTCCTCGTAGGAAAATCTCATTAATAGAGATCTCATAACAAACTATGAACTAAATGTTTGTGTAGGCTAATTTATTATAGGAATAATGTCAGATAAGTTATTACAGTGATAATGCGCATTGCCTCATAAGCATCTTGACTGTTTTCTGCGGATCGCCGTCAGCTCTGGTTAAAGCAACTTCAACGATCGAGTTATGATCACATGCTCGAATATGAAACATTTTCTCCATCTTGAGCTATTTGCATAGTTGCATGTACAACTGCGAATTTCATAGACATACTTGAGTCAACTGGAATAAACTCATTGATGTCCGCTGGAAAGAAGACCAAGTGCTGGGAAGTGACCCCAATCATAAATATCGGCTGATCTGGGTCTTGTTTCAGATTCCTAAACAGTGTAGGTCCAACTTATCCTACATACAGGAGTATTCCGTGATTATGCAGTTCTTTTACACAGAACATTTCTTTTGAGTTATGGTTTTTAGGAAATACCGGCAGTCAAACTCTGTTACTTATCCAGCTATTTTATTTTCAAAAGTCGGAGGAAAAAAATCAAGGACAATTCGGACTTTTCGGATTTCACAATAGCATATTCTTTTTTCTTATTTATTCTAATTTATTTATATATTTTATGTTGTTATATACATGTGCATTTATCTGCTCATGAAAGTCTTCAGCAAGAACTCCCTTAGAGCGATGTCAGTGATAGCAAGGTCCACACTATAAATTTATCTGATCATAAGAATTGTATTATCTTTTTCATATTCGATAGATACACAGTTTTATGATGATATGATTTTTCGGCCGATATGCGACTCACTGATAAGACAAGAGCGTGCACTTTTGAGCAATATTTGAATTTTGCATCTTGTCTCTCTAGTTTTGCCATTATTTATCACCCTAGTACATACTTTGAAGTCGAAATATTTTGTGTCTCATGCAGACTTTAATTGATTCATATGTCTTCGTCAAAATTTGCTACATATCTTTTGAAAGTTAGTTGGGCGAAAGGGATCAATATTCACTGCATGTATAGAGTGTAGACTGTGGTATTATTTGGAATTGTCCATTAAATTCACCTGTACATAGCTCATTGACTGATCTACCTTCGGAATGATAGGTTACATATATTCGTTCAACTTACATTCCATATCGCAGCTCTGGAAATCCTTTCGAATAATCCGCTTGTCTCGCGAATCCAAGAATAGGTCCCAAATCAAAAGATTTGATTAGCAAGAAGAAGAGAATAAAAAAACACTTGTGCACCATTTTCAGATATGAAGCTCAGTTGACGACGGTTTCATCGAAGGTTTCGCCTCCTAAAGAGTATCAGCGATGGAGCTGGAAGTCACGAGGGAGAGATACTGTCGCGTGCAAACTGACAATTGTCCTGTTACTCTTGGACTTATCAGAGGCTTTAAAGAAACAGACCCACTGAACGGAACATCATGACAACAATAGACATTCCATATCGCCTTCATCGACGGCAGCTGTGACAATGACTTGCGAGATGGAAGACGGCCTTTGCTATTATGAATCGCAAAGCGCACGGAGATTGACGGCCAATAAGATATCTATTCGGTCTGACTAACAAGATTAGAGAGTCTGATGTGAACTACTGAATACAGCAAGTAAGTAATGTGAATGTGCAATACAAACGATAATTGTTCAGGAAACAGCGGCATTTCAGCTTTATTATGGAATTGGCATTGTCAGTGCAATTTCATGTAGATTAATGTAACAGTACTTTTTAAATTAACAAGTTAAAATGCGGAGAGTTAAATGACATCAAATCAATCTGTATGCAGGCGCTGCGACGAATTTTCGAATTGTGTGGAGTTAATCAAATTCCTTTAGAATGATTTCATTCTGATTGACTTCCGTCACACAGGATATAGGTTTTAGTATGTCAGGAGGCATAAAGCAAACATATTCATGTATTATCACGCATATTATTGAACATTTTCCAATGCAGGGTTGCCGTGGGGATTGATATTTGAATCCACACCGCACCTCATACCCAAGGTATCCGCACAGAATCCCCACACCCCACAGGATAAGCCCCTGATTAATATGCTGTTCTTGTTCTTATAGAATGATTGATTTCCAATATCTCCATCTCAGTGGAACTTCTGCACAGCATTCAACGGTCTGAAGGCCATATTTGACTCCAGAAATGCGGAATGGGAGTCCTTGAAAAAAGTCACCGACTGCGTGTTGTAACTTTTATGACTTTTCTTTGCTATCTTCGATATAGGCATATTTTTCTTTAAAATTGAAGTAGTCTATTTTCTATCATAATTGAGCCTTGACTATAACTTGCCACCTAGAAATTATTGTATCGAAAATTTAAGTAAATACTCGTTCAATGTAGTACACGTATTTGACTTACAAACTTACATTTGCCTGAATCATTTGGTCGCATTAGCAAATAGGTGTTATTTATCTATCTCTACTGATTCGTAAGTTTTTGTCGTCTGCTGCCAGCTTACACGTACAGTTTACATAGGTTCTTCTCTTTCCGCTCTTAATTCTTTAATGATTCATGAGACATGACACCCTTTTTCCATAAAACTACCATAACGTAGTTTACCGGAAACGTAATTCTATCTCGAAATGTTTCTTTTTAATAGTATGACGACATTGTCTTTATTTCTTTGCTTCTATAACAAGTCGGTTATTGATCAGCTTGTGTTTTTCAAACGTTCTCTTTTACTGACTTTGTATTTTTGGTTCACTTAACCTAGTTATTGACCATGTCGATCCTACTTCATTTTGCTACAGGATTATTTTTAGGGGTACGATTTTTGCATTACTGTTCCCTTAAAGGAAACTCATTTGTATGAAAATTCAACAACTACATATAAACTAAAGGAAATATGACCTTATTAAAATGTTGAGATGAAATGCTGATGCGAGTATGTACATAGTTTTGCACAATACTCGGGTATTGCATAGTACGCTATTAATATATTTAACTATTTTGAAATTTCGATGTTTCTTATGTTCGCCTTTTACCGTTCGCTGTTTTGATATTCGCTGTTATAACACCAAGTAACCAGTCTACATCAAGTAAAATCAAACCTAAGTTTACATTACATCATGTATACATTGTTAATAATAAAAAATAAATGTTAATCAATTTCATTGTTGTTAATAGCCTTCCGTTATTGCTCAGTGAATCATGCCATGTTCATATGTGTTGATATTACCCTTTAATATTCGCTAATTGAATTAATGTAGCAATCATTGATAATTCTATCTCCATCAATGCCGATAAAGAAGTAAAATATCAAGCGAGTTTGGCCTTTATGCATCTGAATTGTTTCGCAGTGTAAATCGACTGCATACACGTGGTGAAGGAAAAATCTTTGAATCTATCTAATCTACTATTATAGATATAGACTTCGATGAAAATCATCCTGATTTTCTCGACCACTCATGTCACCGAATTATTTCACAAGGACTTGGAGGATGTTTACCCATTTGTGCATGGTGATGAAATGCAGCACAGTGAACCATTTAATGAAGTACACTTAAGTGTTCAGTTAAGGATGCCTATCAGATGAAAATGAAAGTTCTGACAAGTCGTGGACAAGTGAAAAATCTGAGCTTTCATTATAACTATGACTGCAATGCGAGTAGATGGCTTACAGTTGAATGATTTGGTGTGAGAAATCTTTATCACACTATCCGACGAAAAACATTCAGCTTTTTCTTGTGTCCTGCTTTGTGGGCAGGACTCAACAGGTCTTCTATATCGTAATTAGTTTAAAATCTAGGTTAATATTGATTAATGGCATTTATAACGTAAGCTTAGTTATGTCACAAATAATTTTATCTGAGCTATTTATACTATTAGAGCTAACCTGAGCAAGTCTCCATTCGGCTCTGCAGTGAAGGAGACTTGCAGAATTCTTCCGCTTCAGACGTCCTTGACACACATGGAGCTATCATATAAGTCATTCAATATTATTGAACGTGTGTTGCTAATGTGAAAATGATCAGCATTGATATTTCGGTACTAATGGGTTATCTTCCCCCCACATTTAAATCCGTCGCCACAAAACTTAAAGTACACATAAGTGAGGATATTTTCTACTCACACACAAAAATTTGTGTGAATTGGACAAGTAATTTTTGAATTAGGGGCGATAACTTGAAGTGCAGCGATGTCTGCGGCTTGATCTGACCTCTTCTGACCTCATCGTCTGACCAGAAAGCATTTGATGTCAACAAAGTCACATCCCCGAAACAGTAGGAGTGATGATGACTAGGCTACATCCCTCACACAGACATTTTCAACTCAAAAAGGGTGTGGCAAGGTAGTGGTCGTGCTAGGATTTCAAATAGCAGTGGGTGAGATCAAGAGGGAGAGAGAACAATGCACACACTAGCACCAATAATGCGTCGAACAGACGAAGTCAAATCAAGCTGTTGACATCCCTACGCTTCACGTCATTGTCTCTAATGTAAAACGTACTTGTCCGATCTGCATATATTTTTGTATATGGGTAGACAATATGCTTAAGCACGTCAGCCTGAAGTTTGGTGACGATTGATTCATTCTGCAGACTAAAGACAAATTATAAAACCTGGAGGATATAACCCATAAGTACCGCTATTTCATGCATTTTAAGTGGTGAGATGGGTATAGGCTGGGTGATACTTTGTAATTCAACATCGAAGTTTATTGTGTGAGATGATGGCAGCTTTGATTGCTTCTAGTGAATGTCAAAAATATTCAGCATCCCCACAGAATCCCCATATATAGAAGCGATATGGGAGCTGTGGGGATGGCCTTAATACCCATACCCACCCCATACCCAGGGGTGTCCCACAGAATCTCCATACCCACGGCAACCCTGCCAATCTGCCAAACATGATGTGCGTAACTATCTCAGAAACAGAAAACTGTGACAGTCGATGTGAGTGCTTGTTTCAGCCATTTTTACTAGTCTGTTACAAGCATTTTTACAAGAGTATTTCCTGAAGAGATTGATCACATTTCAGGCACCTTTGACCAATTTTCATGCGAGGCAATCAAGTTTCTGCAATTCTAAATATGAAATTCGGGAGAAAGAGGCTGACAAGTAGATTGCCATGTAAAACAACGGGTATTTATTGGCATCTCATGAGCAAAATTGCCTGACCATCGCAAGTAGATAAAAGATGAATTCCCACACAGTAGCGTCTACAATGGGTGGACTGAAATGGACATGTTCAACATGTCGTCTGAATGTTGGTTTTTTTCATTAACTCAAACTTGTTGAGAAACGGAATGGGTATTGAGGGTGAATTTGGACTGCCGGGTAAATCCATTTTATATAAGCTAGCAACATTTGTCAAAAAGCGTGTCTTTCGTATGTAAAATCCTTATTTCAGAGCTGATTTTCATAATCATTTTTATCTTGACCCTTAGGATCTCCGCTTTTCGGTTACGATAAATTCAAATCATCCTAACAAAGTTAATTTCTTCATGAACATTTTAGCTCAAGGCAGAAAAGTATTAAAAAAAGCCTGTACCAAACAGGGAGCTAGCGTGAAGTTGTGCAGGGAACGAGGTAGTACATAAAACTTTCACATAGCATAGTACACCTCTAACCTACTGCAAAACTTCGCGTCTGCCGGATCAGATCATTTGCTTTTAAGAAATTTAGAGGATAACACAATACTATGTATTTCCAGTGTTAAAATTGTGACATTTAAGGTGTTGGTGTAACTGCAAATTTTAACATAGAAATTTCAGGAAAATTGTTGATATACTTTAACGAAAAGTGTCTGTTTGTACACTTTACTTCATCCTCTGTCACTGAATGATAACTCATTTGAAAGATCATGATCTGTAGATGATTTCTATAATAACCAGTTCAACAAAATACCAATTTGTGTAACTTTTATGAGCAAAAATTCGAAAAAATGGAGTCAACACCTTAAATGTCACAATAATAACAATAATCACAATAATAACACCACTGGAAATACATAGGATTGTGTTATCCTCTCTATTTCTGAAAAGCACATTAACTGATCCGGCAGACGCGAAGTTTTGCAGTAGGTTAGAGGTTTACTGTGCTATGTGAAAGTTTTATGTACTACCTCGTTCCCTGCACAACTCCACGCTAGCTCCCTGACTAATAGGCACTTTATATTCAGGAAGAAATTTCGTTGTGATCCACGTGAATTATACATATATAGTTATGTATCGGGTGAAAGCGCATGAACCGTACTTTCTTCAACCAGACTATAATTCAAGATTGCATCTACATTTCAGAAGATTTTTCCAATTAGCCTTTGTCTCCAAAAAATTGTCTTCTGGCCGATGCACATTTCTCAACTTAGAAATGATGCTTTTATTTTCTTTATACGACGAAATGCATCATTTATGTGTCTAGCTGTTCTACCGAAGGAAAAAATCAACTATGCATAATCACAATTAAGTAATTGTGACTTTAAAAAGATTTCAACCGGACTTTTTTGATTTTCCTCAAAATTTCAATTTTTTGCTGAAACATCATTTTTTATCATAAAAAATGATTTCTAGAAAATTCAAGGAAACATCAAAAAATGTGATCATGCATGCGAAATTTCTTTTTATACGACAATAATTATCATTTTCAAAATCTCGTAATATAGATCATTTGTCCGTCTAACCGAGACCATAAAATTATCGGTCAGAAGACACCACTACCGTAATATAACATGCACAGATACTCATTTGATGTGGTCGAACTATGATTTTCGAGTTCAGCATGAAAAATTGACTATATATGCATATTTTCAAAAGAAAACGAAGATGCAAAGTTGAAAAGTTGAAAAGACAAAACTTGCTCAAAATGTTGTTATGTAAAATGGATATACCCTACCACTGAAATTGATCGCATAATTTGACATTTTCAATCCTGCATTTCATCATTGTTGAAAATTCGACAATGTTGAAATGTGGACAACTTTCAATGCATTTGAATCTTCAAAAAGAGGAGACCACGTACGACATGGCACTGCGAAACATACACTGGACACTGAATGCTGTTTAAGCATCATCCTAATGCACACACTAGAATTTAAGGAGGTTTCTTTGAAATAGAATGTTGACATACCGGTACTAAAGAAAATCAACTTTGAAAATATCTTAAATTCAACTGGAGAATCTTAAATTCATCGGGAAATGTCTGAAATTCATCTGTACAGATCTGAAATCGATTTGGAACTATCTGAGATAGAAGTGGAAGATGTGTAGTTTGTCCTCAACGAACGTATCGGACAATCTCTATACGCCAGAAGATAGAAGCTATTATTTTACTTATCGCAGATATCTTGAGAGTTTACAGTCTTTACATCTTCTAACATGGTCGTTCATGTATAATGCTGCGTGGACTGCATGTTATTATACTTCACATGTTCTTAACTTTCAAGCTATAAGCAAACTCCAAAATAAAGTGCATGATTTATTTTTCTCCAGATTTTTGTCATTACATGAAAATATACCCCTATTGTGATGCATGATTCACGTTATCCCATACTGTGTATGTGTGATAATAATAATTCTAACATGCTAGCACAATTGGCGGCAAAGGAATGACCCAAAAATCAGCGAACGGGATTCGCATTGCTACGATCGTTTTAATCGAAATAATGATGAAATCATGAGTTTTAGACCAATTCTATAGGTGTGTCTGCCTCGACTGTGGTAGTAAACGCACAAATTATATCATAAAAATTTAAAATTTTCCACTTTTACACAATCGCTCTAATCGAAATAATGACGAAATTAAGAGTACCAATTCTATTGGTGTGTAGCTGTGGCTGTGGTAGTAAGCGCACAAATTATAGGGCATATCACAAAAAATCAAAAGTTTCAAAAGTTTTCCGGAAAATTTTGATCAATTTGCTATCATGATCAGTCAATTACGTACTAGGCCTAATTTCTTCAAAACTGTAAGAATTTCTTATCTCAAATTTGGTACTGGGTCTCAACTCGAGTTCATTCAATAAAATCGAAACTGTGTACACGTTGGGGGATTTGATTGATACTGTGTTGCTAGTTGCCCTAATATAAACTTATCACATGCAGGGACGCCGGCGAGGGTGTTGCAGCTGTTGCAGATTCAGCACAGGTGTTGCAGCTGTTGAAACCGTGCCCTCTTCATAAATTGCGGTAATTTTCCTTAAACTTGATAGAATGTAAGAAATCAACAATAAATTTAATCATTTTTATATTGTATCATTACTTTTTATATATATTGCAGAATATAATAAAAATTATATAATATAATAATATATATATACTTTGTATATATAATATAACATGTAATATAATATTAATTTTATATAAATTTGCAGAATAAATGAATGTTAGACTTCGGCTAAAATTGACAACAACGTGGTTTTACTCATTCTATTTGCGTACTCATATATGCCAGTTGTTGTCTTATGGGCATCGAATAGTTATCAATTCAAAGGTTGCAGGCAGGCCTGTACAAAGTATTCAACGCATTCAAGACATGAAATATTGGGTTGTGGGACGTGGGTGCGGTACCCCAAAGTGCCCTCCTTAAAGTCGATGCAACATCTGCCCTAAACTCGTGCCGGCGTCCCTGATCACATGCTTGCTCTACGTGCTGAATATTTGCTGTTTTTTTCCTATTTTTCCTTTCAAATAGGTAATTTTGATGAAGTACAAACAAAACTTCAGTAATGCACGTACTTATCTTTCTAATCAGTAATCACACTTCTTATAGCCTATATCGTTCTCTTGAACAAATTATCCTTCTTCAGACCTAGCAACATCGGCATTCATTGGAATTTTATTAGGCAGTAAGAATAGCGATGACCAAGAAGCTGGTTTTCATTCTAGTCACACCATCTAAAGCCGTGCTTCTCAAACTGTGCTACGCGGAGGCGCCTCAGGTGGCATGCATAAAGCACTCTGCATGTGCAAAAGCTATTTTTCATAGTGAGCCTTCGTCAGCCCTCTGGCTCAGTATGAAATCCTCAATTAACCGACTTGCTCGAAGGGCTGTGCCACCTCCATCCGTATTTCACTCTACCTTAGAGTGCAAGTAGGGTTTTCCACATACTTGACGATCAAGTTCCAGAGCCGGAATCATTTAACTCAAACAAAAACACGGCTTCTGCTATGTGGAACGTTTTACCCCGCATTAATGAACTTGTTCAGGAGTTAACTCAATCCCACACACTTAGAATGACTACTTTCCAACTCGCACTAATCGAAATACAGATCATTCTTACCTCCAGAATTTTTGATTCATGATTTATCTAATTGGGTAAATGATATGCTTTCATTTATTATTTATATCTTTAACCGTTTCAAATATATCAATATAAAGTAGATTCAAATTAACTATTAATCTTTCATAATCAGTAAAATTGTATATGATAGAAACTATTATCTAGCTATATAGAGTTGCTGAATTTTATAGTTATCAGCTTTTGAGTTTATTATGGCAGCTTCTTAACTTTCAATGATTGGAACGGTGCCATACAATGTATATGCCTAAGCTCTATAATTTCTCTAAGCACCAATTTTCATTATCGGGACTGAATGTCCATCGTTAGCAAAATCATTGCTATTAATTTTTTAAGCATTATGTATAGTGGTACGCGGTAGAGATTCCGGTTGTCAATGGTACGAGAAGTTTGAGAAACACTGATCTAAAGTGAAATGGGAAGACGCAGTGATTTCTTTAGGAGATTTCACTGGGCAATACTAATACAAAATACGTGCCGATGACGAAATCTACTAGATTTGTTCTCTTTTTGCCTTAATGAAAGCCTTCCGTATCCTGTCTGGCTAAATACACTACTCCCAAAAATGTGTGTCAGCACATTTTGATATAATCAAATGTATGCATATCAAAACCTCTTACCATACTGAAGTAAATGTTTCTAAGATTGCATAATCTAAGAAAGCAATTAAGCTGATGAAAACAGTGATTTTTCTCAGGATTATAAAATGTTAATAACGATGGAGACCTAATGGATTCAAAAATAATAATATTTGCATGTATTTTTATCAAATTGTCAATTGCGCTCTAAGGAATTGTCATCCATATTTTCAACCATAATGAATTGTTATCATTCAAAAAGCGAATCCCACCTGTTTTGATACTTCATCTTCGCCAGATCCCATAACACCTGTTTGGTAAGCGCAAGATGTGGTGATCTTGATGGCCGCTCCATCCTTCGAGTGTTCTAACATGATGTAACTGATCAGCCAATGATTATTTATGTTACATGAAAGATAGAATCCGACAGTCTGCAAACGATGTATTAAAAAACTAGTCTAAGCATTAATGTGTGCATTCTCGGTTTTCGAATTTCACGAAAGATTTCAGAAATTGCAACTCCCTACGATCAAAGTGTCGTATCGATCCTGGAGCATCATCTGAACTAACTTTCTACACTTTGTGTGCCTCATCTGGAGTTCTCAGTTTCCATTCGCTCATCCGTTCTCATAGACTTACATCCGCCTGTCATTCTTTAACCCTTTCATGCATATTGAGGACATTTTGACCCATATCTTTTGGGTCAATCCAAAGTGGCAACAATTTGTAACCAAAAGAAAGAATACATCAATGCGCTTCTAATGGCACCTCTCCCGACTTCGTACGATCCATAGAACGCTCGCAAATTATATTTGAAGAAAATTTTTATTTTTCAAAAAAAATAATTTTGAAAATAATTTTTGCATCAAAGGGTTAATCTTCAAAACTTGCTCTCGTTTGCAAATATCACCTTTCTCCAAATTTCTCTCCATTTTTCTTAGTCAATCTTTCACCCATTCTCCTTCGTACTCGTAACAAGCGATCTCCGTTTTCCGACACCGTCCTTTTTGTGCAGACCGTCTATAAGACAATCGCTCATTTCACGTCTTTAGTAACTCTGCTGCGGATGAAAATCTGTTATTCAAGACATATCTAAGCAGTGGGCAGTTGCTGCGTTCGTGGATTTTCTTTTCTACTGGTAGAACCTTTTTATTCACTAAATCTCTCTTTGTGTCTCGGTATCGACCTTAGAATCATTCTTTTTTCTAAGATTCATAAGTTGACCAATTTCAGCTGTTGCCATCTTCATCACTAGAAATTCGTCAAAAGTCGCTATCGTCTTTGGTCTCTACTATAAGCCATCTTTTCTTTAGTTTCCATAATCACTCTCTTTAAATTTTATTACTAAATTTGGTTGCTTTCATTTCGTTAACAATCATTCAATATCTTCAAAATCAAGCTTTCAGTTACCAAATTACATCCGTAAAAATACAGTATATTGCAATTCAATGACTAACGTAATTATCCATGCCATATACAGTCAAAAAAATATCAAAATTGTCAATCTTATAAAGATGTCTATTTAAATTAGAAGGCAATTCAAGAGGTGACACATTTTTGGGATTAGTGTATGCTGTTTGGTGTAAGGCTACATGAATGCTAGCTAAAGCTGGAAAATAAAAATTTGATTTTTTTCAATTTCTTATTTGATAGTTGAAACACGTATATCATGTTTCATATCAATACTGGAGACATCTACACGAATGCCACAACCAATACCAAGCGTCATTGCCAAACCATACCTTGATAAACCCTGAACCCTGATAGACTCGGAATTGATTGAAATAAAAGAGTAAAAAACAGCCATAGAGTAAGTAGGCTATATTAAGTAGAGTGGTGACTCCGCATTTATTAAATCCCCAATGTGTATACACTTTCGATTTTATTAAATGAACTCGAGGAGGATGCATGTTGGATGTTGTTACCAAATATGAGATATGCACAGTGGCGTGCGGTGCCACTTATCGATAGGCATGCGATGCGCAGAATCAGAATTGATATTTCTTTAAATGTCAGTGCGTTCAAAGTTAGATATTGTCCTTGCACGTTATGGCATTTATCATATTGGATATCGAAAAGGGCATTAACGCATAGCGTGAATATTCACGAAATTATCTAAAATTGAAGTCCATCCTCCTTGACTTTTTAGCGAAGTTATCAGATGACATTATAATAGAAAAAGCCTTCTTGCATCATTCGAAGGTTGCACGTGAAGTTTTCTCAATGAACATTCAGACTTGGGTTTCAAAACCACCATGGAAAAATCGTCGTATCGACGAATGTATGCCATTTCGTCTTTCAGGGCTTCGGTATTCATTTGAAATTCATTTCAAGTTCGGGCATCGGCCGTCCAGCTTCATTTCTCAAAAAATATTCGGCCAGACCGGTAAACAAATTGATAGTATGCAATGTCCAAGACAGTTCTACCTTGTACATTGGACAACGCTTTGTTCATTTCTGGTGATGGATGACCAATATATCACATATCTGACCGGCTCATACAATGCATACACCTTTAATAATAACCTTGAAAAATATGCCTTCAAAATAACCTTCATTGATGATAACAGTACAACATGCACGAAGCCCACTAGACAGACGCGCTGGGTGTGCCGAGGTGGCTAAAGGATTCATTATATACTAAAAGTCGACCAATCAGAATGGGCCAATAGGAAGCCACCAATGCACCGTCATGACTACAGGGGCAACCTAGCGTTAACATAAAAACGGGCTGTACAAAGAAGAATTACAAACGCAATAGAAGCACAGACCTACAAAAGGACAGAAAAGAGGCCCAAGCGGGACCCCCGCGAGGGTCCATCGGCAAGGTTGTGCCTAGAGGGGCACCACACGATAGAAACACTGAGCAGTGACAAAAGTAGCTTGAGATGAAGAAAGGCAGTAGACTTCCGTTGTAAAGTGAGAGAAGGAGCACAGTAAAACAAAAAATCTATGTCGTTGAAGTTAGCACCAACTTCAACACCAACTTTTTGAATAGAGTTTGTACAGAATAGGAAACCACATGTTTAGGTACTACTGATGACGCAGAGTTTGTACAGCCAAAAAGTTTTCCAAAATTCGAACTCCTTCACCTTCAAAATTCAAATTTAAATTCGAAAAATTGGTGCAAGTATTGGTGCTACCTGGTTAGCGAGTTTGTACAGCATTCCGATGGAAAAATTTAGATACAAGAGCAAAAAACTGAGTTTGTACAGCAATTTCCAGCACTTTCCTTACACGAACAACCGGAAAAAACCGCCAAAAACCGATTTTTTCAAAAAAATGATAAGATTTTCCAGAAAAGTGCTTGGTGCTACATGGAAAATGAGTTTGTACAGTGCTCTAACCGGTGGAAGAGTGTTCTACTAATCCAGTCTGAGTTTGAACACACACTTCTCCGACACTCCAGCACTCCTACGACCGGTAAATACCGGTTATTGTACAGTAACTACAAGAATACTGCCCATTTATGAACAAATCAATTGATGCTACATGGAAAATGAGTTTGTACAGTGCTCTAACCGGTGGAAGAGTGTTCTACTAATCCAGTCTGAGTTTGAATACACACTTCTCCGACACTCCAGCACTCCTACGACCGGTAAATACCTTTTCTCATTTTCCATGTAGCACCAATTGATTTGTTCATAAATGGGCAGTATTCTTGTAGTTACTGTACAATAACCGGTATTTACCGGTCGTAGGAGTGCTGGAGTGTCGGAGAAGTGTGTGTTCAAACTCAGACTGGATTAGTAAAACACTCTACCTCCGGAGAGAGCACTGTACAGACTCATTTTCCATGTAGCACCAATTGATTTGTTCATAAATGGGCAGTATTCTTGTAGTTACTGTACAATAACCGGTATTTACCGGTCGTAGGAGTGCTGGAGTGTCGGAGAAGTGTGTGTTCAAACTCAGACTGGATTAGTAGAACACTCTTCCACCGGTTAGAGCACTGTACAAACTCATTTTCCATGTAGCACCAAGCACTTTTCTGGAAAATCTTATCATTTTTTTGAAAAAATCGGTTTTTGGCGGTTTTTTCCGGTTGTTCGTGTAAGGAAAGTGCTGGAAATTGCTGTACAAACTCAGTTTTTTGCTCTTGTATCTAAATTTTTCCATCGGAATGCTGTACAAACTCGCTAACCAGGTAGCACCAATACTTGCACCAATTTTTCGAATTTAAATTTGAATTTTGAAGGTGAAGGAGTTCGAATTTTGGAAAACTTTTTGGCTGTACAAACTCTGCGTCATCAGTAGTACCTAAACATGTGGTTTCCTATTCTGTACAAACTCTATTCAAAAAGTTGGTGTTGAAGTTGGTGCTAACTTCAACGACATAAAAAATCTTGTGTTTGGGCCGAAGTAAGATACGGCCGCTGATAAGGCCAGGAACTCATTATGGACTTGAGAAAAAAGGAAACGAGCGGCCCAAGCTGTACCAGTAGCAGGATCACACCACGCAATTTGCGTGGGGGTCGCGTCGACATAAACATCACGAACGGTAGCTGTTGCAAAGGGGATCCAGAACGCCGTCTTGCGAAGGAGCCAGCGAAATGTCTTAAGCGTGGCCAAGAGCCCCAAGCGGAGAAGGGCATAAAGCTGGATCGTCGAGGTCAACCAAAATACCAAAATTGGGCTACTTGCCCATCAGTCTTTGATATTGTTTGGGATGCACAGTGGTACGGGCCTGGCGGGCGACAGCAGCAAGGCCCGCGAGATGGGTATCAGCAGGACGAAACCGACGAGCCGCAAAATCGATGTGGAGTCCGAGGTAATCTAACTGTTTAGCTGGTCGAAGGTGGAGGTAAATAATAAAGCCCGCAGTTTTGAGACGGGCAAGTAAACGACGAAGGGCGATATGAATATGCCGTCTGGGGGCAGCGAGGATAATATCGTCAACATGTACGTAGGCCAACGGTATGAGCTTTTGAATAGGGCGCAATACCTCCTGAAGAACGGCCTGGAGGTCACCAGGCGATGAGGAGAGCCCCATCGGGAGTCGCGTAAAACGATAGCGAGTGGCGCGGTGAATAAAAGTAGTAATAGGTCGCGCCCGAGGATCGATTGCCAACGAATAAAAAGCATGTTTGAGGTCGAGGCGGACGGCGACCAAGTTGCGAGGAAGGAGACGTCGGCGAAGTACTGAGGCGAAAGCTGGAAGGTGAATTCTCCGGGCACGAATGTGGTCGGTGAGATGACTATAGTCAACAATAAAGCGGGGCGATCCATCCGCTTTGGGGACCAAGAAAGGAAAGCTGAGATATGGCGCACGAGAAGCAAGTTCGATGATACCCGCCGCAAGAAGCTGATCAATATATTGTTGTATGCAAGAGTCATAGTCCGGAGGATGATGGCGACGCTTGCCGACGGAAGTAGACTTGTTACGGACAAAGGGGCGAAAGCCGGTGTTAACCCTGGCGGACGCGGGACATTAGCCCTGGCGGGACAAAAAAAATGCATACACATCACACAAGTCAGTCTGATGATATCTGATCTATCTGTATCATTTTCCCTAAAGTGAGCGATGCGACAATTTCGCCGAATGCAGTCACTATTTCAATTCGCAGGCTTTTGTACAGGAGCTGTGCGAGAAGGCAGCGTGCACAGACTGCGAGTTAGTCAATGCAAATAGATAGCACCAGTGAATGCGGCGATGCCTCACCGTTGTTAAAGCTCTTTAGATGTAATTTCCCTAAATAAAATGGCTCTCCATTGAATTTTATGCGATATTCAGAGCCCAAATTGTCCTCAATCTTGGGAAGGACAAAAATGGTTAATTTACAGAATTTAAGCGAGGCATTCGCCGCATGCACCGCATCTATTGAGCGCACACCAATGGATATGCAAATTCTGAGGTTTCGGAGAAATCACCACGGAAATGACTGATCATGATAGTAATGCAATAGGAATGATAATATTTCACAGATCCTCCGTGCTATGACAGGCTTGGAGAGGTATTGTTTGTTAACTTAGAAATTCGATTGGTTGCTATGGGTAATTGCTATTACACTTTTTATACTCAACCTCAAGTGTTTTTTCTTTAGCGTGATCGGCACAGCAAAATCACTTAATCAAAGACAATGATTTCAATTACTTTAAAAGACGTAAATGGGTCCACATCACTATACAGATTCAGGAAATGAAATTTTCTAATTTTTTCCAAAATTTTCCACGGAAAATTTTGATTCAAAAAATTTCCGGAAAATTTTCATCACTATTCTATGGTAAGTATATTACGGAAAAGTGGTGAATCAGCATCCTCAATGTGTATTTCGATTTCATTAAATGAACATGAGTCGGTGCCAGGTCGAGACCCAGTGTCACCTGTGAGATATGCAGTCTTTACACGTTTGGAGAAATGTAAACGAATTTGACTGATAATGATAGCAATACAAAAAAGGAATGGTATTCCACAAATCCGCCATGTCACGTCAATTTGGAGAGGCAATATAGTTTGTTAAATTAGCAATTCGATGGGTTGACATCACTAAAAGCTCAGCTTTATTGTAATAAGATTATTTTCTGAAGCGTGGTCATATCACAAACTGTCAAACAGGTAGTATATAAATTTGCCAAAATTTATCATTTTAAAAAAACTGTTCAAATATTTTTTTCGAACCACAGGAACGTAGGCTCCTGTAATCTCGGTAAAAAACTAAATCTTTGTGATATAAAAATTTTCACTGTGTACATACACCCTTTTGAGAGTCGACACTCTATCTATATACGCATTCTATGGAAGAAATTACCACGGAATTGACAGATCATGATAGTAATCAGAAAGAATGATATTAAATTTTACAAATCCTCCATGTCATGACAGCCTTGGAGACAGCTTGGAGAGATAGTTTTTGTAAAGTTAGCAATTCGAGACTATGGTCCACATCACAAATCAAGAAATTAAACACGAATCTAGTGAATCACACCGACGAAAATTGAAGTAAAACATGAAATTTCAGCCAAGAAAGAAAAATAATATCTCGACTCTTCCTTGAAGACTTCCATTATAGAGGTTCACAAAATTCCCTTGATAATGAGTTTCATTTCCGCTGAGAAAAGGTGCTTGTTATCAGATGTACATTCATTTTGGTTCAACATGTTTCAAACTACTTGTACAGGGGCTTCATGTCGGTGGCATCTAGTTGCAAAAAAATTTTTTTATTAAATGCTCAAATTTTTTTTGGACCGCATTAACGTGATCTCCGTGAAAAATTGAATCTTTTGATATAAAAATTTTCACTGCATGTAGATACCCTTTTGATTCGACGTTCCACCTACCATATACTTGCTCTATGCACAAAACAGATCGCTTCGCTAGTAAGCCTATGCATCACAACACAAATGCATTAGCACATCACTGTAACACAAGGTATGATATTGCACTGTGGCCCACTACATCAAATTTTCAATGACTTTGCGACATGATCATTACTGTGCGAGCTACCATGTCAAAATACACTGGGAAGACGGGAAGATTTCATAATTATATCACGCTCTGTCAAAAGTTGGTGTTTGAATATATCATTCAACTTTGTTAGAGACTTTTTCTTACCAAACATTAGCTTTTAAATTATGTTTCGGTTCTTATAGCGTGAATTCAGTAACATGATAAAGGGTCACTGAATGAAACAGAGCGTGCAAAATTTTCCATCATAAAACCCTGGATGTAATAGTTTCTAAGTCATGTTATGTTTCAGGATGTCTGTACTCATGAGGATTGTATTTGATGAAGTAGCAACTGTTTTATGACAATTTTTCATCTATTTGTTATCAACTTTGTGGTTTATCAACATCTCTACTGCAAGTGAACAAATTCTATTTTCTGAGGCTAACTCCGAGTGGATCTGATGATGATCAACAGTTGACAGTTTGGTCTCAGCCGAATAGAATCTATTCATTTGCTGAGACTGCATTTTTAGGATTTCCAACATTGATCTTTTGCTTTCATTGTACATTTTTTAACAGTGAACATTTGCTCAAAATTTCTCGTCCATGTCCCCTATAAAGGTGAATGAGGAGGGCATGGCAGTGAGAAGTTGACACATAGATCTATTATACAAACAATTTTGCCTAATTTAGTGACTTTCTTAACAAGGTAACAAAGATAAGCAAGTGTTCCATCATCTGACAAAGACATGACCATACTGCAGGAAATTGTTGTTTCAACAATTTGATAAATCCCGAATCCAACAGTAACTCCAGTACCGATAAATTACACAAAAAGTTTAAAATCGCGAGTCGCGCCTTTTGTAGACGTCAAGCATCAACATCAATTCACCTTATCCATGGAAGGTCTTTTAATCACATCTTTGGTCTAACTCAATAATGGATTACGTTGGTCAAATCACACCATATTTCTCAATGAATGTCATTGTGCAAAACACCCACATGCTGGAGCACTTTTTTATGTATGTCTTACCATACAATAGAAAGTTGTAACACAAATTAGTTCAACACAAAATTAATTGGCAGTCGTAGACACTGAGCTTCGCCCCACAACAGCTCGTCAGTGGGGCTTAGAATGGCCCAGTAGCTCAAAATATCTAGAATAGTGGAGCGAGCGGAAGAACTGCGCAATTAGTCCGTTTTGCGTTATCTAATGTGGCTTTACTGTGTGATTGATACCATAATTGCTGACTGCTGAGTGCCAGTTTGACTGGAAATAGCATGGGATTTATGTATTCACTCATCCAGAGCAAGGCCAGGATCAACAAGCGCAGATTAACCTGTTGTGTAGAACTTCAGCTTGTTCAGCCAGTCGAACGCAGCGTCTGCGGCTGCCAAGGAACTTTTGTGCTAAAATTGTTCATGTCTGACAACATATTCCTATTCCAAGCCTAGGCGAACTGGACTGCAATCTTCATGAGTAAGGGATAGTGAGGAGGTTTGGGCCGCCGCTCTCTGCGGAAACATGTGTATCATGTATCTCGGTATATGCCACCCTCGTACTTGCATTGGCTTTGGAGATATAGAGAAAATACTTTTCAGACGTAGCTTTGAATTTTTTCAAAAAATCGCCATTTTTCCATTTTCCCCCGAAAATTTATTAAATCACTTCGATGATTTCTCTTTAGCATTGTTGAGTTGGACGCTTTGTCACAGCTTGACTTCTATGTTGAAGGAGAGGCATCTCTCCTTATGCATTTTCTTCCGTCTTATTTTTGTATATCCTATGGGGTAGATTTGGGTCACTTAATTGGGGATGGTGTGAGTCGGTCGAAAACCACACCATGCTACACTTCTACAAGAAATAAACGCAATAATAGCCCTACAATGTGCTAGAATGATGTGACACGCAGTAACTGCTAATCTGCAGACAGACTAAGTGAGTGATCAGAAATGTTCCATTTTTACTGTGCAATTTTTATACCCAACACTTCCTACACTTTTCGAAGAAAACACTGAATCACATCTAGATTGGCTATATATCTCAATTTCGGAAGACAAGCGCTCTGGAAGGAAGTGCTGAGTGATCTTAGTGAGCTCGAAATCTCACTCGCAGGGAGAGCCATCGGGGACGAGTTCGATGGAGGACCATGTATAAACAAAATTTGACGCCTATTACTTTGCTAACATTTGTGACCCGCAATTGCGGCAAATTCACGAAAATCCACGGGGGCTCCACCAAGCATGCCTAGTGTATTCTTCATTTTTTTATGGGGACCTCATGAAGCATGAGTTTCCGCTGGTTCCCCGTTACCACATTCTCATACCTGGAGTAGCCTATGCAAGCTAATAGTTATATTATAGTGCAGGGGTTCTCAACTCAAAAATTCGGCGGGCCACATCTCGTGGCATTTTTCTAATGAATATACTACCGGGCCAATCGACTGAATATATGACCAAAGAACCCCTGTATGCCTATTATATTGTTTATACATAGGTACCGTTATTAGTTAGAGTTGACTAGCGCCTATAGGCCTATTTATGTTTCATTAATAATCCTTCTGAATTTTTTTTTTGTTTCGTGATGATTAAGTAGAGGTAGGGTATGGACCTATTGGCATAATTAGAAGGTACTATATAAGCTTACCTAGCTTATAGGATAGATCTGTAACTCTGTATACATGTATACTTTTACAAAACGCATGTGATTTTGAAAATTTATTGCCAGTGAGAGTTTATCGTTTTTGTTGAAGCCTAATGCGCATTCACAAAATATGCAACGCTTATAGATAAAGAGAGGGAGGGAGGGAGGCATACATTCATTGGATGAATGCTAACGTTTGGGAAATATTACATATTATGTATGCATGCGTACATGAATATAAACACTCCTTGTTTAAATTGAGAAGAATGATGATAATCCAATAATGATATTATAATTATAAATTGCAACAGAAAAATAGAAATGGCTTCATCCAAAACATCATAAATGCTATTAATTGTGTCAGTGAGAAACTTGTCCAGGCTTTGCTTTTGTCAACTTGACGAATCTTGGTTTCAAACCGGTTAATGCAAGACGCATCATGTTTTGTACATTTGCGTTAGTCAAGCGTGATCGATATTTGTTTTTTATGTAGTTGAGTGTAGAGAACGAAGACTCACAGTGGTAAGTTGATCCGAACATTGCAAGAAGCCTAAGTCCACATCGTCGAATATCTGCATACTTCTCATCCTCAGGAATGTCAAACCACATATCAACCATAGTTGTTGCACCTCTAACGCATTCTTGAACAACACCACTATTTCTCAGCGCAATCAATTGCAGCTCACCAACAGCTCCATTCACGCCAAATTTTTCGAATTGACCTGCACAGATTTCAACATTTGCTTCTACAGGATTTCTCATAAATCCTATCAAATGAATAAGGTCATTAAAATCTTGAAATCGATTGTCAAAATCGATTTGAACTTCATCTATGTAAGTTTTGAACAATTGACATGTATGATCTGTTTGCTACGGCTGCAGCTTGCTTCACTTTTCTCTACAGAGCTTCTCATTGAATTGAGTGGGAGAAATAGCGCGCGCACATCACGTTTGTCGCCGTGCGCTACAAATTAGCAGTTCTTAAACTGATAGACAAGCTCAATTGACAAGCCGCCAAATATACGCATGTCTTGCTCACTCGTTTCATCGCGGGCCACCGCCAACAAGCTTGCGGGCCACAAAATGGCCCGCGGGCCACGTGTTGAGAACCCCTGTTATAGTGTGATAAGATCTACACAAAAATAGATTCCCCCCCGCAGTCTCAATTTTTTAATTCAAGAAATTATCACGCCTTTAGAATAAATTCTTCGTGCAACTGACTATAGTCAGTCAGTAAGTAGAGATGCACCGGTCGTGCTGGTTGTATCTCTGTCGCTGTCTATGTGCTCTGGAATACATGGTGAATTTTTGCATCGTTAAGCCGACGAATCTCTGGAAATTTTAGATCAGTCTATTCCTTGTGCTCTGGTGATCATCGCTGTGTTCTTCGTTCATTCATATTCTGTGGAGTATTGCTATTATCATCGTTTTTTCGCCGTTGTCCACGTCGATACCAGTGAATTCCATTCAGAGTGTGCAATCTGCCATTCTTGCCTGGTGTTGGTGTCTGTTGCGGAAATTTGACGTCACAGGGTATCAGACATATTATGCACTGGATTTTCATTTATCCGGGTTATGAAGAAGCAATTACAACTCTCGTAGATTGGCTGTCATGGTCTACTGAACTAAGTGTTTGACTAGTGATCTGTTTGGTCAGAGTTCGAGTCCCAACCATTCTGTTTTCTTCGAAACTCTTTGGATTAAATTAACACGTACATTTGTATGGGTTTGATTACTTTTCTTATTTTGTTGGTGATAATAATGCCGAAAACCTTTTCTGATCTTTATGGATTCAAGACGAAGCACAAGAAGCAACTATGCATTGGTCAACTAAATGTGAACTCAATACGAAAAGAGGAAGATAGACCTCTAAATACTCTGAAGCATGACTACTTAGACAAGCTCAAACTTGATATACTTTGTATTCAAGAAACAAAAATCGATGGAAGCACGTCTGATAACGAACTTCTCCACTCTGGTTACCGCACCTTTCGCGAAGTAAAAGAAAACATGGTGGAATTCTTGTATATGGGCGTGAAACTTTGCCAATCGTTCAAATTCCATGTTCCATTGAAAAAGGAAAAGCTTTTGAAGCTATTGAATGTGTTGTTTTACATGTGTGTGCAATCGATTTACGCTTTGTTTTGGTCAGTTTATATCGAAGACCATCTAAATCTCTCAAAACTGCTAGAGAAGAAATGGAGTTTGTTTTGACATTAGCCAGCTCCATAGAACCAGATATTCTTGTTACTGGGGACTTGAATTTATGTGCTCTAGGCACCCAGACTCAACAGCATCAAAATTTGCTGAATGATGTGTGTGATCAATTTAACATCGATTGCCAGATCAATGAACCAACTCGTCCCGAAAGTGGATCCTGTTTGGATGTAATTCTTTGTAATGAAGACCTTGTATCAGAAGCTGTTGTTCATGATCCAGGACTATCCGACCACTGTATGGTTGTCGCAGCATTAAATTGCACGTGTCCAGTGATTGAGAAAAGATATTTTAAATGTCGCTCCTTCAAAAACTTTGACGCCATGAAATTTCTATCTGACATTCGTGACGCTCTTCCAGTATTCTACACATCCTCTATTTTTGATTCGATTGATGAAATGTATGACTTTATTCATTCTATATACATTGAAATATTGGATGAGCATGCCCCTTGGATAGAGATGAATGTGCGCCCCAACAGGGTTCCTTGGTATACAGGAAAAATCGCTTACGCACGCCGCCAGAAGCATCATTGGCTAAATCAAACTCCAAAAGATGATAATGGTAAAAGGGTTAAAAACAGCTATGCCTGGAATAACAAAATGTACTGGCAGAAGGTCGAACGCAGATTGAATCGCGAAGCTGCAACTGCGTTTTTCAGGAGAAAATGTAATTCTGATAAACCGAATGACTTTTATAGACTTTTTGAATCTCATATGCATAGCAGAAAAGTTAGGGATAACACGAAAATCTTGTTGATCAATGAGAACCAATATATAGTTGATGATGAAAAAGTCATGGACCAGCTTGGGGAACATTTTACTCATCTTGGTAGCAACATCAACAAACAAAACAGCGACAAACAACTTGACGTACTTGATGATGAAAATTGTATGAGTATTGATATCATACGTAGAGATGTTGGGACTATACTACCATTTGAATTTTCGAAAATAACAGCGAAAGATGTGGAAGATGTCATTAAGAACAAAATTAAATGTGGGAAATCAAATGGAATTGATGGTGTTCCAGCGAGAGCAGTTAAAGCTTCGAGTGTTGAATTCAGCAATGTACTCAGTTTTCTGTTCAACTGCATGATTCAATTATGTGAGTTTCCCACTGCTTTAAAACGTGGGGCATGGACTCCAGTTTTTAAAGGTGGCTCCCGTGTTGATGTAACACGATATCGTCCAGTGACTGTCCTATGTCATCATGCAAAGATTATGGAAACTGGTATGACAAGGCAATTATCGACTCATGTTCTACACATGCTATCGCCATACCAATTTGCCTATAAGAAGAACTACAGCACTGAGTCTGCACTATTGTATATGGTTGAATGCTGGAAATCTGCACTAGAGCTACGAGAAAATGTCGGCATTATATCTCTCGATCTAACAGCTGCATTTGACAGTATTCCTCATTTATTGATGTTAAGAAAGCTAGAAGCCTATGGATTGTCAACATCGTCGCTATTACTCATGAAATCCTATCTTTCATCAAGAAAGAACCGTGTTCGATTACAGGGAAAAGTGTCGGAAAAATGGTTTGAAACACAACGAGGTATTCCTCAGGGATCTCAGTGGGGACCATTGCTATGGAATGTCTATTTTAATGATATTCTTCCATTCATTCGATCTACAGGTGCTGAAGTCATTGCTTATGCAGATGATGTCACAGTTTGGGTAAGGGATGTATCTGCGACAAAGGTGCAAGATCGTCTAAGGGACACCATTCAAGCAATTCTTTGTTGGCTTAAAGACAATGGTCTCACACCAAATCCGCAGAAATTTCAGTGTATGGCTTTGGGACACGATAAAGAGAGGATACAATTCAACGCTCATGACATAACTTTAGAAAGCTTGAAGTGTATTAAATTATTGGGAGTCATAATAGATTCTGAATTCAAGTATGATAACCAAGTGAAAGAAATCTCAAGGAAAGTTGCGTGGAAGTTGTCTGGTATAAATCGCCTTAAGCATTATACTAGCAGCAGAATGAGATGGAGACTTGTTCAGACATATATAGTGCCTCATTTGACTATGCATCAATTCTCTTCTTGTTTTTATCGGCTTCTCTAAAGAAGAAAATAGATACGATGTTTAATCGGTGTATTCGTGCTGCCGCGAGAGATTTCAAAAACCCAGTTTGTGAACTTGTTTCCAAATTTGATGCTCTTAGAATTCCTGTTCGGTGGCACATGGCTCTTTTCCGGCTTATGCAAGCTATCGCTAAAACGAAGACTGAGCTGAATGCAAGTCGTGACAGAGGATCATTCACTAAAAACTTCCAGTTTAGTGTTGGTTATGCACCATTAGTATTCGATGAACTGTTTATTTTGAGTGAGAATACTCACCACAATGTTTTCGTGCAGCCACGTGTTCGCAGTGTTAAGTTTGGTAAAAATAGTGTTAGAAGTTATGGGACTAGCTTTTGGAACAAAGTGCCTGAGACATTACGACAAGTAAAGTGCAAAAGTCCGTCCATCATTGACTTTTTAAGATCATATTTACAGAAGCAGTCCGGTATTCAGACCTCAATTTACACCGCTTAACTTGCATTACTTTCAATGATTTTCTCTTTTTTTCTTCATGTTATCGTTTTTTGTGTGTCTTGTGTGTCACATGCATCCCAGATGTAGTGAAAAATATATAAATCTTGAATCTTGAATCTTGTCAAGTGACCAAGTGACTGCAGAATGTAGCAGACCGTTAGGTTAAAAAATGCAATAGACCAAAATATACAAACAGGCCTACACGTCAAACTAAGATAACTAATACGATTAGTTGTTAAGAAGCATATCACATGCCACACAGCGAGAAATGCGAATTTTATTCGATTAGATCGATCGGAAGTTTCGTTGGTGGATCATACCTCCCACCCAAAATTGAAAAGTCAGAGTATATACTATTTGTATAATATATACCGTATTATGTGGCCCATGCCTCCGCACTTTACCCTACGCATAATAATTTAACGAATACATAGCCCATCTAATAAATCCATGAACGTAAATGTACAGGAAACATTGAATTTCTTAGTGCAGAACATGTAAAAATATTCAATTTCATAACATCAAACGAAAAGTGCAAGTTTTTCCGTTTTCAATCGCTGGCTTCTAGCATTTTGGTTATCATTCCCCCTATAGCTGAATGAAAAAGACAGCAACGCCTGTGTATGAATTGTGTCTTAAAGTCCTCTTCTTTCGTCGCTCATTTAAGGAAAAACAACTAAATACTTATTGTGTTTTTCAAGATAATTGCAGTGCACATATGCTTGGTGACAGTCTTATTTTAGAGCCATTTTTTATGCAAAAAAATTACTCATCTATTTTAGACACTCCAATTTTCTACATTTAAGTAAGCCGTTCTGTTTTGGAGACTCAGATTACAAACTGAGAGCTAACTAGCGCCAATGTGGAAGGCTTGATAAAAGGTTATGCTTAATAAATGCTTAATAAAAGGGTGCATGGAATAATAGGAAGCTGTGGATGTACTGGAGACTGTGTACATAGATCACGTAATATGTTAGAGATTATAGAAAAGTATATGAGTTTTCTGCAATGAACACAGCTCGTTGAAAGCATTACGTCGTAATACCCTTCCTCTTCCTCCAGAGGAGGCCATACATCGAATCCTGAACATCGCTGACTTGAATTTCGGGCAGCCAGTTCAATGGTATTCCAGATAAATGATCTCTTAACTTTTTTCGATTCACAATAAATAAAGTATGAAAATCATGCAGTTGCACATGCATCCGATTTGAAATGAGGCGACAGTATGTAGGTTACCTGAATAAGTCATTGAGTTAATTGACTCAGTTTGAGCCTTCGAGGATAACAAATTTTCTTCTTTTCGAATACTTGTGATTGTCTTTTGAGAGAACAAGTCGAGAGTCTCATGAAAATCGCCTTTATCAGAAAGTTGATGGCTGATAGTGAGAATAATGGAAACGTAGACTCTGAATTTCAAGTAACATCATCAGAAACTATCAATGATGATAATGACATATTGTATGCATATTTGATTTGTATGAATTATAAGATTTTCACATCGGAATTAGCCGTTTCTATTTACGGAGTGTAACTATGGAATCGTTTGTCCTCGTGTCCTTGCATGAGTATAGGTGCGTCCAGTGTATCCATAATTTCAATTACTCACAGTATACTTATGCAATCGCTTACACAGCAAAGTTTATGCAGGCCTACAAATTTAATTCGAAAATAAAAAACAAAAGAAACTTTGTCGAAGTACTAAAGTGTTAACTGTACATCGGTGTCGCCAAGAAAAAGCGTCTGGACGCGATACGTCGGCGAACATGTCGATTTTTCTAATAGTAATTAATTCGGCATGAAAGTGTCTCAGCAGAGTTTTTCTGTTTCCTCTTTTCGAATCACAATGATCCTCCCGCCTAAAGCCATCATTTAAACTAAGAATTTTTTAAGGGTGTAGTTCGGTCTAATTTTCAACCTTGTCTCAATGGCTTCTTCATTGCATGACTAGTCAATCTTGATAATTTTTACGCACTTCTGATGCCTAAGTTAACCACAGTCATCAACTTTTGGAAACAAGATGACGTCACATCTGCCAATGATCTGATGCACCACTATTAGCATGCATTCGTGACGAATCAGCTATGCGTGAAAAGATCAACACAAAAAAATCTCCAAAATGGCACAGTGCTATGCAAACATGTGTGCTGACAAAACGGACGATCAATGGACTTTGTCTTTTGCAGCTTTCCGAAAAACAGAAGACTGAAAAAAATAATGTATCATGGCATTGACGAGCTCATTTTAAATCGACGAGGCATGTTCTGAACATTTCAAAGAAAAAAGATGAAATAAAAAATCTAGGATGTTGAAGGAAATCTGTAATGTTGAAGGAATATTGAAAAATCAGACAGCCTTATTCAACTTAAATAAGGCGGCAGCACCATGCTTGAAAATGGGACGCACATTTATTACGAATTTCTCTCGCAAACAGACGAACGCTCTAGAAAAATTGAATGAAAATCAGACTAAATCAGAGATGGAGCTATCAACTAATTCTCGAGTCGAGCCTGAACTTTTTTCGATGAAATGGATATGGATTTTGATGGTTTCCATGTGATGTACGACTCATCAGAAAGCGGAGAAGCCCAAGCTGTTCGAGTTTGTCTATCCTAACGTTTGATTTTTCTGTTCATTAAAGACTTTGTGTTGAATTGCAGCACCGACAAATTTCTTGTAGTCATCGTATAGTTCAGATACTTACAGTAAATGTAGCAAATGTGCATTTCTGAATCTGACACCTGATCAACAGCGAACAATCAGTTGTTGTATTTTGCCTTTCGGAGGTGCAAATGTGTTGGTTGCTTAGTGATCAGTCACATGTATTTCATTTCATTATCTTTCGATGCATCCATGACAGAACAATGGAGTTATACCTTAGGTCCATTCAGAGCTTTGTTTGCTAGCATGCTACAGGGTTCCTCTCTCGGCCAACCGCAGCGAACCCCCTGTCTAGTTTGCGGCGGTTTGATTTTCAGCAAGCGTGAATTGGTAGCTTTGACGTCATCATGAATCTTTGACATGAATTTGCAGGTAAACAAACGAACATATAAGTGGGAAAGTGACAGGAATTCGTCGTAGTGATTCAATACTTCAATATTCAGAGATAAAATTCGTTTCTAAAATTGACCGAACTACGCCTTTAAGGTCGATTGAGAAGAACATTCGTGACGATTCAAAATACAGTTTGACGCTGATAATTAGTTTCGTGTTTTCTGTAAGCCGTTGTCGAAATATTCGGTGTGATTCACCAAATTAGCATTTCTTGCAAATCACGCAAATGATCTTGTATACAGTGTTTTTGTTTGACAGAAATTGTGCCTCCACACTAGGCCGACTGTATGTAGGTCTGTCATCGCAAACCTCGTAATAGGCCTACTTATATTTTTTAGTTAACTGCTTTGTGGTGACCATCGACAATATTAAAGGGAAGACTGGATGCTGGAAAGCTATCACATAAGCCCCAATCAATAGCAAATTTAGCAATTTCAGAAAGTTAATCTTCAGCTCTTAAATCTGTCCATTGCAGAATGGGAGGAGAAAGCGTGCAGCCGTGCAATCTTAATTTGTACCTCTTTTTCTTGGCATCAAAAAGTTAGGACTAGCTCATTTTTGAAAGAAAATGCATTTCCATCAAACTTTCTACACAGTTTTGTTTCATTAACTGCATTGCAGCGGCATGACGTTTCATTTTGTTTGTGACTGGTGGTATGGGAATCCACGTTTTTGAGGTTGCTGATGAATGTCTGACAATTTATTTTGGATCTCACAAGAGCGGTTCTGGATCATTCAGAAACGCTGTCCTTTCAGCTTCGGCTCTATTTTCTGCAAGAAATAAGAGTCTGCAGGGGTAAAAAAAATAGTATATAGGGTAAATTTAGAAAGGATCCCATCAGTTACTTGCCAAGAAACTCGGTAGCGGAGGTTGGTGATTGGAAGAGGAGTTGACTTCGTCGATAATCCACTTTTCAACACAGCTGGGATAACATCCATATAATCGGCTAACCTTTACAAGTTGGGTTGATTAATTAATCCAATGCAGTAAAACTCATTATTAACTGCTTCATCTTGAGAGAGAAAGCTTTGATAAAAATACTGTTGACATCTTAAAAGATGATGAACACGTTAAAAATTGAACTGTTACTTCGTCTAGCCGTCTGTTACTGGTGAAGATTAACTTCTCCATTGAGTCGATTGCTTCTTTTCTTCCGGACCTTTTTCAACAACTGTTTGTATACGTCAGTAAAGATCCTTGACAATGATGTGATATCCTTACCGAACCTTTTGATTGTTTTTACATGCGATTAAAACCACAGTTATCCAAAAAGTAGGCTATATTTTTCAAATAAGAAAATTAAGTCAAATAATCAGCAGACTTAAACTTAACAGTTTAAACTACCCAAAATAATGTTTTATTTTAGCATTTTGTGATATTCCAAGTATCCGGGAATCGTCCTGTGGTTGAAAATGATAAGCGATTAAAGCCGCAATTGTCCGAGAAGTATATGTTTTTATTAAAAAATGCTAAAGTTGAATAATCAGCACAAGTATTACTTCTGTGAAAATTTTGGCTTTAATCACATATCAGTTTCAACCACATGACATTTCCCGTATACTTGGAAATGAAGTATTTTGGATGGCTTCTTTTATTCTTGGATGTCTCGATGATACTTTCTTTCTGTTTCTAAGTCAATAGACTAAGGAATTATTGTCATCACTGTTAGCGTCAACCAACAGAAACATCAACATATCAGAGAAGAACTTCTATATCAAGCGCGCATTTTTTAATCTCAATGGGGGAATTTGGACCCCCTATGAAAGTATTTGCTTCTTTTGCGTATGGCACACATAAAATTTCATCAGGCATTCTGCTTGATATGTGAATTGAAGGCATACTTGTCTTCCTGCCCTATGGCATTTTGACTAATCCAATGCTCTTAAATAATAAATGTAAATACATATTTTAATTTGTGCTATGGTGGATATCTCCCAGTAATTTTAGCTCTTCTTATAGTGGCAATTGGCTGTAAGTGCAACATTTATTGGTATTGCCAAAATATGTATGATACGTAATTGAATTGTTGATTTCAAAACCTCCTTCGGTGTAAACCCTGTTGAAAGCTATTTGATGTTGTCTGCTTTTCAGATTTTCACTTCTATCATGTGCATACTTCAACTATTAATTAATTACATGTAAATTTCACTCAGCATTCCACGTTTTCAGAACAAAGCAATGGATGATGATAGAGTGACGGCCGTGAACTTGTTAATACAAAAGCTGGGTGAGTGTTATTTTGTAATCAAAATATATTTTCTTCTGTTAATTTGTTGGTTCGTATACATGGAAGTCGAGAACGTAATATAATTGATAGATTTATCCTGGTGCATGATTGTGACTTGCGGGTCACACATCATTTTCAGCATCAGTTGATTGAAAAATGCCCGCGAAGATCGTTCTACTGACTAATGGTTAGGGACTACATTATTTTATTGCCTTAGTATAAATATCCTGCCTAACAGGTGCAGTGATCTGATGCATGATATTGGGCGGCAGAACTAGAGCATGTTAGTTTGTTATGGAACTGCCCACAAAACATTAGTGATGACTCATAGTCATGACTCATGAGTTTATTACTAATGTATGCTATTTCGGGGAAATTGTCAGGAGATCTAGCTCCTGTTGTCACTCAGAGTTTATCTTTCACCGTTTTGCGAGCTCATGTCGACTAGAAAGTGATCGATTGATATAATTATTATGTCGCTAATATGATCTTGGTCACTATTACAAATCTAAAGCGCTAGTTCACCCGGGATGTCGGGATTGTCGCTGACTTGAACAGTTAATAGGTGATTGGATTAAATTAAATGATGCTAATTTAGTTAGATCAGGTCTGTGGTTATACTTTCATTCAATCGGTGCATGTGATATAAATACAATAAACGCAAATATGTAAAAGAGATTGCAGAGTGTCAGTTCGCCCGGGCCTGTTGAATGTACAAATAACCCCAAAAACACACCTGAAGCTCAAAATTTCCTAACTGTCGTTCTTTGCTCCCTATGAATGTATCATCCGCATCTTTTTCGAGTGGCATGTTTTTAGTTTTATAAGTTGCATTTAGAGTGACTTGTTGCACAAACCAGCTTGTCCAGCTATTCTAGGTAATACTAACTAGTTAAGACCTTTCCGAGCCGTACTGACGAGCTAAGGAATTTGGTAGACCTATTTAAAGTATTCAAGTCTGAGAACTTGTTTCTATTGGCCCAGGTGAATTGGCTATCTGCAATCTTTGTGACTATTAATGATATTAAGGGGACATCAGTGATAAAGAAGTGGAATGAAGGCATGTCGGACAGTCTGAAACAGTCGAACTGTCATAATTATAGGACAGTGGTTAAGTCAGAGATTCTTTAAAAAGAAAATTCTTGAGTCATCACCTGCTACCCTGTTGACATACCTGTTCCACTTGTGGATAACGCAACACTTAAAAAGGTTCAGAGCGTTGAATTTGTCGTCGGATATCGAGCGACTGTCTTTCGAGTACTAATGCATACAATCGACACAATGTGGCGAAAGTATCATGTGGCAGATGGCTATGCTAAAATAGAAGATCGGAAACCAGGACGAACATTTGCGACAAGAGGGGAAGCAGTGAACCATGTACGATATAGATAAATCAGTAACTTCTATGTACAGAAAATATGTACTTTTATCTACCTTATCCTGCAATCTATTGTTTGATTGATTTCCAACGAGCAAGACCATTTATTTGGGGCAGCTGTTAGTGTGCAATTCATGAGAAATCGCATTACCTACGTGGAAGTTAGTGGAAATCTGGAAGGGAACAGAATGTTTTGATAGAATTGAACACGAATAGTCTCGCGAAAAGTATTGTAAAAGTGCACCGCAGTAAGAACATTCCCCGAGGGATTTACATGTAATGCTTCCTGATTCCTCTCCCGATGATACAGAGTGCACCAAGGAAATTTGACGGACAATTTCATACATCATTTCGATTGCTGTCTAAGTTGTATTTATATCTTACTATTTCAAGTAACTTCGAATTGCCTATATCAAGGCCAAAAATTGCGCTAATGCTCATTGCAATCTTTCAGGCATGTCAATCATTTGGGTGAATCTTTTTCATCACTAAATTGCGAATTACCTCATTTTCATCTCCATTTAAACTCATTGATAGAATTTCAATAATTTTCAGGCCATCCTCTGCAAGAAATTCGTTGCCGAACTTTGAAAAGTATTGTCAACAAATTAGAGCGTGATCTGATTACCATAGAAGACATTTCAAATAACCGAGAATTGATGTTGAACTTGCTGGAATGGTTCAATCGAGAGCAGGTATCAGAAGAAGAAACCGTGCTGAGTTTGCTATCAGTTTTAAGCAAAGTAAGTTTTATTATCAACTTGCCATGGAGCTGATGTTGTCGTCCTGTATTACCCACAGAATTAGATTCATCTGCATGCGCTTCGGTTTCCTAGAAAGGAAGAGTTATACCTCAACATTGAATGGCACTTCACAGAATTAGACAACTTGCTCCTTCTCGAATGGATAATTCGTGTATCCCTTGCTATTGGACATGGCAAACAATAAGCTGTCAGCAGAGGACACCAGAGCCAGTGAGAGATGCGTGCGTGCTGTGATATCACTTCGCTCACACCAAAACACATCGATGTCTGGCTTCGATTCAATCTATGCACTATACAATGAGAAATGCTGAGGAGAGGATGTGAAATCGTCAAGTGAACTAATTTTCGTGCGCCTGCTACTTTTTTTTAATAATGAATGGAAAGGCCAACATTATGGAGAAAGCTTGTGCGCAATGATCTGAATTCTTCGAATATGAAGGAATTGTGGCAATCGAGGCACTTTGCTGGAACTCACAGTAATCCGCAGGCGACGCACGACTTTTTTTCCTATCTCTGTAAGGTATTAGGAATTCCTTTTTGCCCACTTAATAGGTTCCTCGATGTGCCGGCGATTTCGTATTAATCACACTTCTAGCAAACCGAAGTTGATAAACAGAATATTTAATTCTGTGGTATTACCTTTATATATAACTATAATCGTCTTCTATTACTGGTGCAACGCATTGATTAAAGACAGCCTGCTTTATGACTGCAGACAAATACCACTGGATTGCAAAACATTTAATCAGTAGTTTTTTGTGGTCAAACAATTGCATTTGTCGCTTATCTTGATTTGAGAAATGAATGCTTATTCAAATATTCATGACATATTTTCTGAAGATCATAAAGCAGGTGCATGCATTACATTTTCGTAGATAAAGTGATAAGTGATCAATCATTTCTCACTTAATTGATTCAGTTCCACGAGAATTGATTGTGTAATATGTATGTTTCGATTACAAATGTATCGATTATAATTTTTCTGTCAAACCTTAGTAAAAAAAATGACGTCTATCATAGCTTCCGGTACTTCTATTCTTCCCCCCCCCACATTTTTCAAGTTTTCCAAAATCATCAAATTTCGGAAAAGTTAGTCACATTGGGTTTAGAATAGACTTCATCTGTCACTGAACGACACTACAACACGACTGAGAAGTCTTACTTGAACCCTAGGACGAAGGATTGGTCCCTTGGATACTCAGTTAGAATACTAGGTACAGCTGTGATCATTAACTTCGTGTGATTGTTATCTACAGACAAATGACGAGTAGTTGTCTAATTCTGAGGCTGTAATTGTTCTACAAGTCAGATAAGAGGAGTTTCACACATTCAACACTATGGGACGTTAGTGAGACTTGCTCCCGTTGGAGCAAGAGAAGATTGTTGACGATGCAACACTACCGGGTGTCAACAACAGAAATGTGGGGGGGGGGAAGAATAGAAGTACCTAGCTTCCTATAAAATGCGTCATAGCGATTGCTTTTGATATCAGGTTTGACACAAAATTTTGTATTGACGGTTGCGAAAAGCGATTGCTACTATTGCACAGCATCAATTAATACATAAGATTCACTGTATTCTATCAGTACAAGGGTCTGTCTGGTCGGAAATGCTGTATATTCGGTAACCAAATTACCAAATGATATGAATGAAAGATCAAATTCGAATTACTTTTGACAAAAAACTCGAAAACTCTACACTAGCATCATGTCATGTCGTTCGAGTATTTGAGCGATAATTATCGAACTTCGAACCTAGTTGAGTTCTCGATCAGACTGACTCGAACGTTAAGTCAAGTTCACGCAGGACCCAAAAATATTCCTTTTTATTTTATGAAGCATTATGAGAGCGCCTTTCTTCTATGTGGCTGAGTTTTTCTATTTTTCCCATTTCCTTACCCTTTTAAGTACACAAAATATCGCCGTCATTTTGATGGAATTTTATTTGGTAGACTCCTGAGCGCTTTCGCGGCCTCTCTTCATGAGGATTACAGCCGGAATGTCAAAGACAGAACAGTGATACACAGAATGTCACAAACACAACGAATACTTCATCAATAGAGACACAGAGATCTATAAGCCACTGACATGACGTCATGCAGGTAGAAACGAAATTAAATAAAATTCCATCAAAGTGACGGCGATATTTTGTGTACTCAAATTGATTAGACCAACCTCATGCTTCAAAGTCCTTACCTTTAGGTTAAGCGCACTCAGAATTAAGAGTGTACCTAATACAAAAGTCTTTATTTCGTAAGTCTCAGGTGCTGCTCATATATGTTTGAGACATTGGACATGAAGTTTTAATGCTTGGCCATCAGTTTGCACAAGTAGATGCATTCGAATTCGATTGAAGAGAGGCATGTATATCAAAAGTCTTATCTAGAAAATAGTTTTATGCATAATTGGTGTTGGTGTGCAAGTCAAAAAAGGCAATATATAGATGAAATATACAGTGTTGTGAAATTGAATGATAGCAAAAATAATATAGTACAGACGATTGACATGATGATAGTCTACAAGTAGCTTGTGATATGTTGAGCATCATGCATTCTCAAGGCTTCAACCCTTGCTTCACGTACTGATCTCGCACATAAGCATTCCAGATATGATCGAAATCCTTCGTTGAGCGATTACTCTCTATGAGATCGTATAAAAGTTTCCCCCTATGAATATTGTGATGATAATATTCCAACCATTTGATAAGTCGAGATCTGTCTTTCAACGCCTCCTCTTGATCTAAGCTGTCGACAAGCAGCCAAGGCATTGGACAGCGGATATGTTCAATCGTTGCAACACGAGTTGATTTATATTTTTGATGAATATACGTACAGATATGACATTCAAATGCATGCATCACGTGCATCTTATGAGGAAACATTTCTGAACGAAAATAGCCAATAGGTTTGTTCGGTAATGTTCTCCATTGTCTGTTGCGGAGTTTCTCTCGAAACTTAGTATTCCAAAGCTGAAAAGAAGAAAGACGGCATTGAGTGGAAGTTGAATCAATCTTCATATTTTGTGCACAATAATGCAAAGTACACACGTGTTTTTACTTAGAAACACTCGCCACATGATAGGATTAGAACCAGCCACATGAGGATTATCCAGCTGTTATTGTTCATACATGTGTCGACTTGACGTCTTACACTGTTTCGTCATACAACTCTACTGTGCCATGATGACCCTCAGTCAATTGCCATCATAGCCGATTTCAGATAAGCAGTAAACTGAATTTCGAAATCCTGTCGCGTGTTTTCCACCAGCGATGGAACTGGGTCACGTATTCGTTTTCCTTTATTCGAATCTTCAGTTTAATTAGTGGCATGCTTGCTGATGAACATACATATAGATTGATCGTAAGGTTATACAATACAGCAGCATCATAGAAGTTATAGTCAGTCTTTTCAACCAATGAAAATTGCCGATGCTATCCTAGCAGCACTTCCACAAAATATGTTTTAAGACAATTCTCAGTTCTAATACCCAATGATATCTACAAAACTAAACAACCTCATAGCAGAAACTCATCGCATTAGTCTGTAGAATTCGAGGCAATAATCTTTCTTTTAACGAGATTTTACTTCTCATTTGCAATCTAACTGTTGCAATTCGGCTGGAACAAAATTTGAAAATGTGATGCATTCTATCTAATACCGATATACATTTAAAAGAAATTACGGAAGATTTGTGTACCTACAAGCAGGGATGCGGAGTCCCGGAGTCCTTTCATTTTTGCTGGAGTCTCCTGCCTATAACTAGACCCGAAATATAATACAAACAAATTAGCTATCCCACTGCATATAGCTGTCACTGTCTTGATGTCAACTTTCTCCGTCAAGCAAAAGTACAGGGACACTGCTGCATGCATTGGTTGTAATAGTTGAGGGAATGAACCGTGATAGTGAAAAAAGGATTTCACTCGGTGATTTAGTAGAGAAGACAAGCCCTCCTCGCCTAGATAACACCTACGCACCAAAGGTCACATCAGAGACAAAAATGAAGTATTAGTTTATTTGAGAACATCACTTCTTACCCTCACGTTAATCGTGTGTGATGGCTCCTCCAAAGTACATATTAAAATCAAATATGTGTACTCATGTTTTTTTGGAGAAGGATGGGAATTTCCTGCCTGGTAGAGACTGGAGAAAAACCGTGTGAAGCACACATCAACAAGATTGGAGGAACCAAGTCATATCTATCCAACTTAAAGCGACATTTGATAAACTTTCGTCGAAAATGATTGATAATTGATACAGCAATGATCACGAAAAATAGGTTCAGGTCAGCCTATAATGATCTATAATGTAGGTTACCAGTTTTTTTAAAAAAACCAGGCTTTATATACTTGCAACACGGAGTCGGAGTCCGATAAAAGTGATAGGACTCCGCATCCCTGCCTACAAGTGTCTTACTTGAAATGAAAAAAAAACAGACGCTCACTCTATTTTTTCATCACTGAGACTCGATGATTGCCTTGGGACTGCTCAATTGTCTTTGAGGTATCCACACCTTCAATGGCCATGATTATCCTACTTGTACTCCTTTACAACGCACTGAAGCCTTCTTTTTCTTTCGCCTTTGGGCAGTAATTAATTGCTTCTCCAATCACCTACTGATTCATAAGTTTAGACTAAGTGTAACGGATAATTCTCCCTAGCTTGGTAATTTAGCACAAGTTCAGTAATTTGTCAGCAAGCACGTAAAGCCCAAAAATATAAAATCGTCTCTGACCGAGTCACCGAATGGTACACCTGACCCGATGACCCGGTTCCATCGTTTGCATCCATCTATCTATCTTTATTCATGATTGAAACTAAATGAAACTTGAATAGTACTGAAAAATCATTATTATTTAGAATTGTGGCTAAGTAGCACGATGGTAATCAAGTTATCTGCCAATACAGTGAGGTTGATTTTGGGTATAAACTTGCATCATCATTTACGATAACTACTCGGCTTCAAAAATGGTCTAACTCACATGCATTCCTTCCTTGTATTGTAAAAGTTCATTGAACGCGGTGTCGTTTTTATCAAGGTATCGAAGATGCTCCGCTAAAGCTTCTGGAGTTGCAAAATCTTCGATGAAAATAACCGAATTTGGCGACGGAATCCAATCTTTGACACGTGTTTTTGGGGACCCCAAGTACACTGGGACAGTTCCAACATATAGAGGCCGATAGAGAAGTTCTGTCATATAGTCCTCGCACAAACTGTCTTCTATTGAGATATGGAATTTGTAGGAGGCCACAATATTGAGAATTTTGTCTTTGGTTGGAAATTCTGAGGATTTGAGATGATCAGGGATAATATCTTTTCGATTTTGATGACAGGCTCCAATGGCGTCTATCTGTAAAAATACAATATTCTTTGAGACAAGATAAGTAATTCTTTATGGAAAAATTGACATTCATGAATTCATGGACCCGGGAGGCGCACACAGGGTTGCGTAAGGAAAAAAGTGTGTATTCATTAAGTACGCATAACTAAGAAAAAATGTCAGATCTCAGTATTGTTTTAAAACGCACAAACACATTTAGCAGGGAACAAGTTCCAAAAAGGAAAAATACGATAGAGAAATGATTACTTTATGTATCCGTGCAAGGAAGTAATTTTTGTAAAACTTGGCACGGATTGTTAGCACAACTTCCGGTAGAGTATGGGGTATGAAGTGAAGCAAAAATATTTTCAAAAATCGGTTTCAATTATGTTGTAATACGCCTTGAAAAAAGATGTAAATTTTGATATCTTAAAAGTAGCAGTCAGCTTTCTAAGGGCACTGTACATGTCTTGTAAAAAGAACTTGAATAAATTCTCAACTATATTTCAAGCTTATGTGTAGTTGGCAGGCTGTTATTAATCAGCTCGAGGGAGGAGAAAGTGCCCAGTGATGACGTTGTGTTGTGTATACGACTTGTAAGAAGTAGAAGTACTCTTCCATTGCCTCATTAGTTTTCTTCTAACGAATTCCCGCTTCAGAATCGCAACCACGCGACCAGTCGGCTTTATTTAAACAAACAAACAGTTTTTTTTCATGTTCATCAGTTTTGTCTATTGACATGTGAAATCAAGAGTTCAAAAGCAACAGAGTTGACTCGCGTGCAAAAATTGCTCACTACAAAAATTCTCGACATTTCAAAAATAATTATTGTTTGCCTATTTTCACACGTTAACTGTCTTTTTGATTGCGCTTGCTTCTGTTTAATACTCTGTCACATGGATGACGTCAGCACCTACACGGAAACAGTTGTATCAGATATGCGCTATGATTTGTGTGAATGTGATGTGCAAGGATATCAGATTTCCAGGTTGCTTAATGCCTGTTCACATAAGGGATCGTCCATTGTCCACGTGGACCAAAAAATGGGATTTTTCACCCCCTCCCACCTGCTGGACTCTCTCTCTCTCTCTCTCGACAAGATAGCATACAATTTTTCAGGTACCTGCTTTGCGGTATTCTAAAATCTCAAACCAGGCATTTATCAAGATTCAAGCTCATCATTGCAAAAGTGATAAAAAGTGGATTCAGGCTCCATATGTATAACAATAATTTTGACATTTTCCTTGTGTCCATGTGTAATCGTCCAATTTACCCCCTCATTTCGTGTATGTCATGATGGTACAGAATGCAGGGAATTTATTTATTGTTTGCGTCATGCTCATGTATGCACGATTGCACGTTGTGTTAGAAGATCGGAAAACACGAATATTTTGCTGTCACATGCATGATTGCGCGTGACTGATTGGCCTGATGCTGAATCAACTCAGCATACTAGATCAATACCCAAAATGAAAGCTATCTTTATATATTCAATTGATGAGTTTGAGATCTCCACAGCTGTTTTGAGTCTTAAAGTGCAGTTGTTATGGCTCCGGTAGGCCTCTTTCCGATTGGGATGGAAAAAATTAAAATAATAAGCAAAATCAAGGGTTCTGCTACACGGAATTATGCTCAACTTCAATATAATTAGCTACCTGACGTTTTATTGTGGTAGTGAGTAAGCATCGTGAAACCGCCTCCTAATGCAGCTGATATTGTGCCAAAATGTTGTTGACTTATGAATCCTCCCAAGAAAATAGATTTCAAGCTAATTTAGAAAGCGTGTGTCCTTTCCTGCTTTCTTGAGAGAATCGTTGCTAAAAAAATCTGTATGGGCGCATGAAAGATGAAGCAACCTACGAAATCCAATGTGCAATCCCACCAACAGGCAGTACTAATTCAGCCATAGTCGCCCTAACTCACGAGATTACAAGTGTCCTCGAGTGTAACAGTTGCGTATAGCTTCGGCTATCTCACTCGACTTTGTCAGGGCATTCGACACGATTCGACACCCCTTCGATAAACTGAGTGAATTAGATCTGCCATTACAAATCTACAATTGGATAATCGACTTCTTCATGAGCTGTCAACAGAAAATGTACTTTGAAACTGGAGGAGAAAAGAAACAGAAAGTCGAGGACGTTTAACAATAGATTCTGGTGTCATTCACGGCTCAGTTCTTGGTCCGTTCGCTTTCACAGTGGCAACCTCTGCCCTCAGTCCTATAACAGCTGGAAACTCGATAATCAAATGCACCGATGACACCTACTCATCCCACCATGGAAACTCAGCATATAATCGGAACTGGATTACATGTAGCGTTGGGCAAAATTGTGTCATCTTAATTTAAACGAATCAAAGACAAAGAAATTGTCTTCAAAAGACCAAAGCCAGTCCGCCAATCATTCCTAACATTAGACTAGTCGATGAAATCAAAATTCTCGGAGTTACATTTCCAGATATATTGAAAATAGTAATACACGGCAATAAGATCATCAACAACTGCAGCAATAGTATGTGGAGGAAGATCATGCACCAAGTCTCCGACTCTCTCTTTCTTAACCGGCTGCTTTACGCAGTGCATGGTGAGGTTTCACTAGTGACACCCACAAATCCCGCATCAACAGGTTTGTTAACCGTGGTCATCGCTTCGGGTTCTGCAAGCTTGACAGCATCCACAGACACAAAGACGGGACACAAAACTATTCGAAAAGATTCCGCGAAGCAAACATCACGTGCTGCATAAGCTGCTTCCACGATCCAAAGGCAACGAACATGATCTACGCCTTCGTAGCCATTCGTTCTATCGTCTCATGTGTGACAGGAGGCAGCAACAATGTCAGGAACTTCATAATGAGACACAAACATCAGTTGTGATCTTTGCATGCTCATCTCACGCATTCTTATCTCATCCTCCTTTTGCATTGCCATTTATCACAACTTTTCTGTGACTTTGTTGCTTGTTCGTACACCGATATGCGCCTGTCATTACGGAAATAAAGATAATAATTATTATTATTACAAGAACACCATATTTTCGTATATACTTACTAAGAAGGCTGAACGACACTCAAAATATATCAATCAGCGGCACGTAAGCATCATTGTTTTACTTAAAATTAACTTTCTCAATGTTTTGATGCTGATTTAAGAAAATACATGTAAGGTAAGAATTTGTATAAGGGTACCAGCAGTGTCTTAGGAAGAAGTAATTTAATCAGTAGAAATGAAATCATATGGCAGAGTATTGGTGTTACCTAATTTCATTCCGCAAATTGCGGTAGGATAGCTCAGCTGCTCAAGGGTCACGCTTCGAAACGGAAGTGTGAAAGGTTCAGGGTTCGAGTTTGTCGGCCTCAGGACGTACCACCGCTCACACTAGGGTTAACAAACCCTAACCTGTTGAGAGTTGCGAGTGTGTAAAGGCTGCTCTGCCTTGGGTGAGGCAGGGAAAGGGAAAAAAATTACACATTTCTTACAAGAATATTTACAATTGCCAAAATAGAATGTGATTGCGTGTGCAGTTATTAAATTCACGGAGGCTGAATTTTGTTTTAAGATTTACACGTATTTTCTGAACTGCAGTGAATCCTGTATTTTGTATCTGCTTGATAATATTTTCAAGTTTTTTTTCAAAGAAAATCAAGAAATTGGAAGCGGTTAGCGGAATTGTAGATTCACATAAACCTGACATTTAGTGCCTAAGGGAAATTTGTCATGGATGACAATGACTTTGTGACTGACTCGGAGCAATTGACTAAAACAATTGACTGAAAAGCTTTTGAAGCAGTTGTGATGGCCAATGCATTTGAAAATGAAGATAGTCGCCCAATTCATTAATCCAAAACAATTCCCAATAACAAGAAACGCCAAAATCAAAACAATGTAATGAGAACGTACTGCACGAGCGCTTTCGTGGTCTCTATTCATGTGCAACGACTGAAATGAAATGCAACAAACGGGAAAACGGGGATCACAACTCAAAAGGTGCTAGAGATCACGAAAGCGCTCGTGCATTACGTGCTCATTACATTGTTTTGATTTTGGTGTTTATTGTTATTGGGAATTGTTTTGTATTAATGAATTAGGCGACTATCTTCATTTTCAAATGACTGAAGAGCCTCGAAATTTGAGGAGGTTTAGCTTTGAAATTCGTGAGATTTATGTGGAATAGCTTGAAAATCATTGAGCCATTGAATTTTGAAGAAATTCAACCGTCAAAAACGTTAAATTGATTGTTTTGCTCACTTCTCCGTAAAGATTTTTGTATATTATACGAGTAAAGAACAGATATCAACTCACATGAATGTAATGCATCAATTGCTGAACGTAATGATGCCTGTCAGATGGAGTGTCGCAATTCGACTGCATATAAACAACAGCTGCTCGTTTATTGTCAACTCGGAGTTGATTCTTCTCTTCAGTTGATACTGGTGGTACAGCCAGAAGATAATCCAGACTGAAGATGTGTTGTGAAGTCAAAGGCAAATCAGATTCACGACGGAAAGTGCTCGTGAAATTGAACAGTTTTATCAAACTGGGACTATTCAAGATGGGATTCATGAGAAGACTTTGTGAATAATAAAGACCCCAAAGGATGTCTGGTTTTCTTGGTAATGGGAAGGTTTCTGGAGTGACATGAGGACCGTCGATTATCACTGCCTTCGTGCGCTGATCATTCAGCAACTTTGGATGCCTGGAGGAAAGGCAAGAAATGTTGCGCGGACATTGTATCAGCAGGTGTCTCTTATCCATATCTTCATTTTCTGGAGTCCACCACAATATCAAAGGCAGCTGAAATGGAAATATACATGAGTTAGATTATAATCACACCAAAGAGATGCATGTATTATCTTTTTCAATGATTTCATCATTCACCTGATAGTTCATCAACAGAACGATTACAAATCCAAGGATGGCCATGCTTGGCCCCTGTTGGAATGGATGCATTTCCGGTGGCTCCCGTTCAACGGATTTTGCGAAATAATTTGGCTGCGTGGCGTTTCTCGCTGATGTTTATATTAATTTTTTGTTGTCGGCTCATTTGCTCGTTGCTCATTGCAATCGACTGTTTCGATTGGTTTGACGTACACAATGTTTGACACAATGCAAAAACCTCTTTTTATTTAAATCTGCTGCGTGGCATTAGACTGCTAACTTTCCCTGCGCCGTACGTCGGAAATAGTGAGTGTGTCCACCACATTTTTGTATCGATTCCGATCAGGTACTTGGCAAACATAAATTATTGCTCATAAATTTAAGAATTCAGCTCAAGCTCTCAACGTCTCAATATTAATCTGCATGCAACACAGGGAACACACTTTTATGATACATGTATACAAAATGTGTGATCAGTAGTATTGACTTGACTAGCACAAAAGATCCAAATCAACTTTGACCAATTATAAAATGGTTTTATAGTTATAGCATACGGATTTGAAAAATGCACTCAGTTGAGCAATCTGGAGACACTGCGTCTTTGTTTTTGGAGGGGAATCCGAATACGCAACGTTTCTACAAATTTTCGAAGCAATAATTCTTTTAGATCTCCTTCTAAAAACTTGTTGAACCACAACGACCCAATATTCTCTACTGCCTTTTTCATGCAAGGAATACAAGCTTGGTAATTCGACATCACTACAAATATTTGATTCGAGAATTCCGACTTACAGGAACTGTGCGACTATCAAAACACTCAAAGCTCTCGAGAAACGTGTAAGCCATTCCTTTATCCGATCTGAAAAGCCATAATCTGATGTACGTCGTTGTAGCAATTTAGTTTTGTTTTGTCTCTTTTCTGTCTTTTTGCAATGATTCACTTCTCTTTGTGAACATTAAAGATAACTTGATTGATTGATTGATAACTAGGAAGTGGGGAAGGCCAAAACTAGGTTAGAACACACAGAATTAGTGAATAAAATGATTGCCTATATTCCATAACTTCGTAATAGTTGATTGTTCTATAAATACTACAAATAAAGACATGCCATGCATACAGCTAAATTTCCGAATCGGTGTATTTAATCTACGTTATGAAATTCGGGAAGAAAGATCATTACCCTAGAATAAAGAGCAATGCCTTTGAAAGATTTCAAGAATATTAAGACGTGACTTTAATGCTTTGTGGGAAAAGTCTTCGATTGCATCTTTTTGTTCTTGGCTCTGTTTCAGGCGTTCTTCTGTTCTTCACGTTCCTTAGGTGACGATCTACACAACCTTGCCTCGAAATTGGTGTTCCTATCGTGCCAATTTGCATGTAAAATGGTGTAGTTGTGTTAAAATGAACATAGGATTAACTTTTCCTGCCAAGAAAGTACACCTGCGAGCCTCTTCATATGCTGTTCACTGACGAAGGTTAGATGTCGAGCGAATACTTCGTAAGTTTTTCAAAAAACTAAGCATAGTGATTCATCTAAGTTTGTTTATTCATCGATCAATTTCATTCTCATCGAAGATGTTGATTGATTGTCAAGAAGATGTATTCTCTCCGCATTACTTTGTATGTTAACTTTTGTGAAATGTAGGTCTATTGCTGATGAGATAACTTCCGTCAAGTATTTCATTGCTACCCATTATTCTTACTAAAACTGAGTGACCCAGGACATCTTAACACTTCAAGAATGTACTAACCTTCGTGTAGAAATCCGTCTTCGGCTCTAACTCGAGCAACACAGGTCTCTCATAAGACCATCTGGCTACTGGCAAACTCTCTGGTGATAGAATTCTCGAAGAGCGTGCCTGTGATCTTCCTGTTGCCAATGATAGACGAATTTCAAAGTTGAGAATGATAATCAGGACAAAGTAAAGAATGAGACACTGCATCCTTGCTGATAAATCTGCTACATTTGATCAGAGGCCTTCCTGATGCAAGGTCGGCGAAGTATAATCCGTTCTGGTTGCGGAGAGCTGAATTTAGCTGTGTGATTATTGGTGGTCAATGGGTTGCGTCATGTTCATGCGAATATTGACGCTCTTCTAAGCCACAAGGATTAGAAGAACTGACGCAACTCTTCTGAGTCAGTATCTAAATCATTTTTTCACCTTAACGTTAAGGCTGGGGTTTTGAGGATCGATGTCTCCTATTCGCTGAGATATGAGTTGGAAATGCATATTAGAATAATTTTCCTGCTTTTATGAAATGTATCATGACTCATAGAAAAAGAGGAACTATTTTCTGCTACAGGATCATTGCAGTATAATGGACAGATCCTTTGTTTAAGGTTTACCAGATAAGAAAACGGATTTCACGTCTTGGTATTTTCGCAAATTTGTTCAACCACTAGAATGAAAATATAGCAGGTCACTACAAAATTACAACATAATTAACTTAAGTAACTTAATAATTTACTACAATAATATAATATTTGCTTCTGGAGTCAGAACATGCCAAGTGGAAGGTTCAGGCTCTGAGCAAGCTGAAAGCTCAGCCTGAAATCAACCAAACTTTTTTGAAAGGACTGACATGTATGATGTGTAATCTATCTGAAGTTTACGATGTATAAATTTTTGTCATTTATTTTGTAATGTTTTTGTTTCCATGCAATTTATGATAGTTTTTAATCATCATTATGATTTTGTAATTATGAAGTTTTTAAAGAAGGCCTACAAGGAGTGAGTAGGCTGAAATAAATAGGAAAGTATTCCGTGAAATAAAAACTAACGAGAAGATTTCCCGGTGTACAGCATGTCGAAATTCAATCGAAATTCTCGTGCATTCCATTCATGTCGCATATTAGCGCGCCATATACACATTAGATAGCATGTCCTTAGAACGTTCAGATGAGTTAATAAGTACAACTTGCACTGTAATGCCTAACATGAATAGTTACCATAAATTCATGTGCCATGAAACAATCAGATGTTGATGACAAGTTCTATTTGACTTTTCACACAAGATCGTAGTTACAGAAGATACCGTTCAAAACATCATGACTGCCATATAAATTTAAAAGAGTAACCTTAGTAGATATCCATTGCTCATCACAGGTTCAGGATTCCATGGAGACACAGCTACAGAATTACAATGTAGTGTTGTGGATTTCGATTCACTGATTGTCGTCGATAGCTGACGGGTAATGTCATAGTTTTCGAACTACATGTACATATTTCACAATAGTCACTACAATGTCACAACAAAGGTAATGATGATAATTATTGAAATATTGATTGAAGTTGCATGGGTTAAAATACTAAATATCTGATAGAATATTGATAAAAAATTGGGATATTTTTTAACTGTAATGTAAAAATTATGTGTGATAAAATATTTCTTGATGAAGATGCAAAGCATGTCACGTAATTATTAATATTTCGCAATATAAGTGCGAAACTCAAAGTTTTCCTTTCATGATTGTTAATTCTCCTTTCTGTGAAATGTGACAAATCATGCAGATTTTCATATTATATTAAGACCTAAAGCATGGATTTCATGAATCTGGTCACCTAAAATCATGCTTCGATTGCTGACATTTGCGAATTCGATATAATCTGTGATCCGGTCGGATACCATGGTTCAGGATCAGATTTTTCTATTAACAAAACCGGATGTGTGCTTGCATTCTTTACACTGTAAGGTATTATATGTCGACTTCGAAATATATAAGAGGTGAAATCATCCATTGTTGCCACCGAGCAAATTCTTAATGAAATATCTGATTGTCTAATTTCAGCATTCATCGGCTGCACAGACGCTCGCTGATGTCGGTGCCGTTCCATTCTTAACTCGATTGTGTGGAAACTTGCAATCTCGATCTCTGAAGGATGCAGTCGAAGAAATTTTGGACCATTTGTTTAAAGTTCCACATGCTAGTGAACATATCTACGAAAATAATTGCAATTATTCTCCAAGGCTTGGATATTCAGGTAATTAGAGGAACCTTATATAAGCGAAAACTGATTGCTGATATAGGCCCTATTTCAATTGTTATTCATTCTCCTTTGCAATATAAGTTACATTTTTCTTGTAGATATTCAAATTTTAGTACAACAAACTTTTTCTTCCTCTTTCACATAAAAATAGTACGTAGTATAGTACTTTCTGACAACGTAAAACACTTCGGCTCAGCTTGTAGGGTTGCAACGTGCCAAGTCTAAAAGTCGGTCGAGAAACATGTAATGGTTATTGTACAGCGGAGCGTCCGAGCGGTGAAGTGGTGAGGATCGTCCGGGTGCACAATAACCATCTTGCTGTAGGTGCCACTACTGTACGTCACAGCATTCCCATTGTATTTACATTTTTCTCTAAGTATTTGCCGTTAACAGGGTAGCGTACCCTCTTATTGCTAAGAAAGCCCTCGAGATTCTCATACCGTTTGTTGCAACGTATCTTTGCGAGCAGTTATTTTCGATGATGGTAGATATAAAAACGAAGAAAAGGAGACTTCGTTGTGAAAATGACATGAGAGTGGCACTTGCCAAGGTGAAGCCGCGCATTTCTAAAATCGTCTCTAAACGGCAGCAGCAATAGTCACATTGATTTGCTTTTGTCTTTCAGTGAAATTTGTTGGTTGAGTTCTTTGAACTAAATGATTTTGTGTGCAAGTGATGCATTGTACAGTTTGTGTACTAATACAGCATATAGTAATTATAGTTAAATAATAATATATTTTGAATTTGAAGAAAAATACACATTTTATTTTTCCAACTACGAAGGTTTCAATAATTACATGTATGAAACTTGTGTGGTTCAGTACCACCAACAAGGTTAAGAGCTACTGATCTACTATTTTCAATTCCTGTATAGATGGATCGAAAATTTCACGAAGTTGACATTTCCTGCGTTTGGAGTTCAGTCTAATACCGTGACATCATATCCTCCATGCATCGAACTCGAAAAAAGTATACTTTTCAAAACAATGCGCAGTAATGGTATCACCTAACAAAAGGCATACTTCTGCAATCGGGGAATCCACCCTGATGGTTATTAATCATTCACTTCTTTACATCTCAGGAATTCTAATTTCTAGTGTACACGGGATTTGTACATAAATTTGCATTTTTCAATTCACTTATTAAGGTACTATACAGGGGACTGGATCATTTGCCGAACTGCTACCCAGCTTCTTGGAGTGGAATACCAGAATGACCTTAAGTTTGAAAAAAGACACTTTCATCTATTTTACAACCTCTTGAAGAGATAGAAAGTGCATTTTCAACTAAAAGTCACTTCGGCATTCCGCTCTATAAAGCAATAAAGATTAAGAATAAAACTTTATTCACTTCAGTGGTAGTATCATCTTAATGACAATTTTATTGAGGCATTTCATTCATGCTATTGTTTGAAGCCGCTTCATTTTATTGTCTGTCACGTGTGAAATTTGTTCAATTGTAGCAAACTTTTCCAAGCTATGTTGCCATCCAGTTTTCACGTATGCTTCCGAAAGGAATGAGCGGAAGATCTTTGTAATTAATGCTTATTTTTATTTGCAAATAAGCATTAAGTAATAAATCTGAATTTCATGCGTTATGTATTTGGTTAACATTATGAAATATATTTATACATACCTGTGTACTCTTCCGATTTTCCCGGAAGTTGCACGATTTTTCGATGATTTTTTTTGATTTTTCATCGATTTTATATAATTGTAAGAACCTTTCGAAATTAATGTGCTCGACTGTGGCTAGGAATTTTTGCTATCGAATAGGTCACTTTCTTGTTACATACTTGAGGTGTGAGCCTCTGTTAGACTCATTCTAACAAAGCAGTTGCTTCTCAGAAATCATAAGCTGTGGCCATCCGAGGCGTGAACATAGGCAACACAGCTTGCGAGCGAATCTTATCACAAGTGAGGAAAACAAGACTACGCAACGGGACTCATTATCCGCCTGCACGCTTGATTCATTGCTGGTCCTGAAGGGTCGACCTGAACCCTTCAGTCCAGGGAAAAAATGCAGCGATAAAGAAATTAAACGACTGAAATCGTGTTATACGAAGGAAGTGCAGGAACACAGTGGCATTCCAATTTGACCATTTTTGTTTTTGATGTATTTCGTATTATGTAATTACTCACCTATTTGGTTTTAGAAAATCATATCTCTTATCAGACACAAAAGCAATCCGCTTCTTGTTTTATTTTTCAATTGTTACGTTTTGTTTTGATTTCATTATACACTTTTTAGATTATTATGTTTGTTTTTGGTACAAGAATGCATAAGTAGGGAATATACAATTTATTGAAATTATAGAGAATTTTAAATTGTACGATTTTTGAAATTTTGAGGTACACAAGTATATGCATATATGAATAATTCGCATTTCCTCCTGAGTTTTTAATCGTCCTGCTACCTCTGGTGTTTTGTGTTATTTGATCATTGATTAGATACTTTAAAGGAAAGCATTCACTTGTTCGAAGCATGCCAAAGATTGCATCCCTTGAAAGTTTTGCTCTGAAATTTTCACGTTCAGTTCATTGTTCCTCTTGCAGAATCGACAGGGATGGAGACTGAAGAAGTGGCTGGTGTGATTGGCATGATATCACCGCAACCTCCTCGACCTATAGACCAGCCCAGTATCGGCTATTTTGATCGCAGTAGCTCCACGAACACCAGTCGAGTAACAGGAACAACAGGATCATCTCATGCTGAGCGCCGACTTCGTCCAGGCCGACTACCAGTAGTGCATGAGAATGGAGAGCTGAAGCCAGTTCCGGAGCGGGACACACAACCGAAAGAGTCCTCCTTGAAAGCTCCTTTTATGCCTTGGTTGCCTTTGGCACCGACTGATCGGCGGGTATTGGCTTCTACGCTAAAGTAAGTACTGCTGTCATTAAACATGATATCATTCACTGAATGTAAAGCTTTCATCACTTGAAAATATGATCCTGGTTTTCACATTATGATTGATACTCTATTACACGTACTATAGAATTTCATTCCTCTGTACCTCGTTACAGTTCACTCAAACATAGGAATAGCAAAGTCGTAACTGGTGCGGTGGAATTCGTTCGAGATGTTATTTTCGTTGATTTTCCGGCAGAGGTTTTTCTTCAGAGGCCGTCAATGATGAACGTAAGTAGTTTTCAAGCATCAAAATTGTTTTGGCAAAAAAATACACCTCAGATGGGACTCGAACCCACAACCTCCGAATTAGAAGTCCGACGCGCTATCCAATTGCGCCACTGAGGCGGGTGAAGCAATGCACTCATGTCAAACATACATGTGAGTTTATGAGTCTTCAACATGGGTGGATGTGGTACCAGCATTTAGTTACCTTTCCTGAATGCACTTTCCTGTGCTTTAATGCAATCCTCCTGTGTAATTCTACAAGAGCTGTCAATTTTTCTCGCCGCTCCGATTTATTCTTATACAAGCTAAATGATCGAAACAGGTGTGTATGCGCTTATTCAGAATTTTCCCTCGTATGTCAAGAAAAGAAATTGCATGAGCAAATTAATTCCTAGGTGATGAAATGTTTTATGTGCAACATCTATCTCTTTCTGGAAGCAAAATGTTCTCTCTGATTGCATACTACTAATGAATTTCAATCATAAGTAACGCATTAAATTCTAATATCAGCTTTTAGAACAATTTATCTGTCTGGTAATAAGTACTGCATGTTTAGTTAAGAAATAATGTGTGTACCTGCATATGTAAGCATTTTTGATTTCTGGTAAATGAAGAACGTACTCACTGTAGGCTGTTATCAAACGATTGTGAAACACATCTAGTGGCCCAATAAATATATTGATGACGATAAGAAAGAGCCCAAATTGAGCTAATATTCGTCTGTGGTATAGACACTGTGAAATCAGTCTTCTCATCATCTATTAATCTATCATCCTTTGCTTTGGTTGTTCATCGCATTCACATGATAATCAATAATTTTTATTATTTTTTTTTTAACAGCCCCTTTCTCCCATATAAATGGGGTAGGGGGATTCATACAAACAAGATAAAAAGGAGACAGTTCATATACATCATAAAATTCATGGAAACACAAACTAGCTACAGTCCACAAACCATCAGGGTAACACCACATGAAACGATATCAGGAAACACAGTCAAGTAAAATGTCAGCCGCTCCATACTTCAACCACATTGTGCACAGTTCTCCGCCATACGACTCTGTCTTCTGCGTCGCTTCTCCAACTTCTCCAATCTTCCTCCGCCTTCTGGAAATCTCTTTTGACACAGTCACTCCAACGAATTCTCGGTCTTCCTCTTCTTCGCACACTCATTTCTTGCTCCATTCGCCTGGGTAGCCTCTGCTCATTCATTCTTGCCACATGTCCGGCCCAAGATAGTCTCTTTCCCACAATCTTCTGAGTCATCGTTCGTTTCAGTCCGACTTCGAGTCTCATTTCTGCAAGTTTTCTTCTGTCAACCAACTTCACTCCACACAACCTCCTCAGCCAATTGTTCTCGCACACTTGCAGTCTATCTTGCTGATCTTTGGTGAGCGCCAATGTTTCCAGACCATATGTGACTGCTGGAATTACACACACCTCTAACACTTTCCGTCTGATATCTTTGCTGATCCTTCTGTCTCCCAACACTCCTGCCACTTTCTGATAGGCTCCGACCCCTTCTCTAATTCTCCTATTCAATTCCATTTCGCTCCCCCCATCTTCCGCCACCACACCTCCCAAGTACTTGAAACCCTTTGTCTGCTTTAGCTGTTAATTATTAATATTAATACAATCTTTATATTGCTCACTGCTCCTGAACCGTATGTGTGATTTGACTACATGATGAAACGTCATTTCCGTAAATTTGCCGATGAAATAAATCTGAATTCGCTCATTTTCTCTTTATGAATTACAAAATACAAAGATTTTTGATGTATTAACATTATCTAACTCAGATCCTGACCTGAAATTATGCATTATGGACTTAATGTGAATACTTATATTAGCGAAAACAAGATGATTAGAAACTTAACTTTGATAACGTAAATTGGATGACAACTTGCAGTGAACCACAGATTCTTCCTTCTGTCAAAATTATGGAGTCAAATTATGTGAAAATTATCCGCTTTCTATGGTTTGTGCTGATCTGCATCTTTATAGTCAGAATTGCAAAGTATCAATCAAAATGAAGAAGTTATTTAGTTGTCAGAATAATAATTCACAGGCATGATCAAATATAAAACATAAAACCCAGCATTTATGCCATGTTACTCAACATTATGTTGCATTTTCTCGAATACTGCGTTACTGTGTTATTATGAAAAATGTTGCGTTGTTTGCTTAATGACAAATGAAAATCAGATTATTATCCATCTGCATTTAAGGAGTTTTTCAAATTTATATCAATTTGATCTTCTAGACCCATGAAAATCCAGTGTCTTGTCTGACATGGTATAGTACAAATTTTTTGATAATTCTTTTACGCTATGCTAAGTTAAAATGAGACATTTAGTAGCACATGTAAGAGTATACGGCTGACGCATGCTCTGGGTTTGGCATTCCAATTCACAGATAGTGTCTTAACTTGTATTAGGAACTAGACAGGAAGTAAGTGCTGTATCTCATCTACTATAAATGAATAGTCATGACAAATAAAAAGTTTCGTCAAAATGGTCAATACGAATCATTACCCACGCCACTCACTCATCACAAACGATTTTCAGTTGCTTGCAAGTAACGAATTTTGAAATCTCGATTGGTCGAGATTCACTATGCTTCTTGTGTCACAATCATGCATAGCTGTCGACTTTCTATTTCAGAATTTATTCTCAGTTGCATCATGTGGAGAATTGGAAATTGTGAAGCCGGTTTCGGAATGTCTTTCCATGTTTTGTCGACGGATTAAGGAACGCATCCGTTACCATCAAAATCCGGAGAATTATTGCACTAAGCAGAGTGAGTTATTAACAACAATGAAATTAAATAAACGATAGATCAAATTGCTATGCAAAAGATGTGCGGCTGGTAGGATTTTAAAAGTAACCTGAGAAAAGTAAAAGTAAAAGAAAAGCGGCTGGTATGGAATTTTTCAAAGTCCGTGCGTTGATTTATGATCAGCAATGCTATATGGCTGCATTTATGAAGATTCCTGTCAACTGTTGCGAAATAGCGTTTTTGGGTTAACATAGCGCTCATGACAAAAGACTGCACCTTAGGTGGGACTCGAACCCACAACCTCAACATTAGAAGTCTGACGTGCTATCCAAATGCGCCACTGAGGCGGGTGAAGGAAATTAGTCATAAAACAGGCTGTCTACTAACTGGGAAAACCGGGAAACTGAAAATACACCGGGAGAACCGGGAATTCGAACTTTCTTAGTTCTACTACTACTGAGGCAGACAAACATGCGATATACACTAAACGCAACTCTAACAACTGAGTAACTAAACTAATAACTCTAACTAGGAGATAGATAAAAAAATGCTACATATAGCTACAAACGAGCAAAAAATAATATCATGGAGAGTGAGCAGACCCATTGCTTTTCACGGCTTCCACCCATTTCACATAATCTTTTGACTTCAACGGTGCCTCGCTGAACAAATCGAATGAGACATCCTCTCATTGAAATAGTTATCAGCATGAAAACCGATTTCATGTCATGCGTTATGGACAAATTGAAAACTTCCGGTGTCGTGTTAATGATAACTTTCATTTAGAATGTATTTCCCGCTTATGATAAAGACAATAGACATGCGTCTTAAAATTAGTGGAGGAAGGATCATATGATCAGTGTATTTCATCAAAGCATGTCATCTTGATGCGAAAATTTCAACATTTCACTTTTATATCAACCTCTCTTTTCTTCACAGTTTTTTCAAGTCGACCGCTGGCTGGAGGAGGATTTCTGCGCAGTTATAGTCCTGCGTATGTTGAGTAAGTAATTAGTTATTTTTTCTTGAATATTGCTTGATAATGCTTGATAATATTGTTTGTTAAGCACGATCAAATAATGACAACACTTTCGTTATTGACATACTGTAGCGCTGCGCGCATGATAATCTCTGTTGAATGAAATACATTGTAAAAGTTAAGAGTAGATAAGTTATCTACTAAACTGAACAAAAGTTCGAGAGGTATTCGGCTTGCGTAGAAGCGAAGGGTATTGATGACTAATACTAAAGAACACTGCAATCTTGCGTATCTTACGCGAGGAAAGTCGCACTTACTTTACTTTACTTTTTCGTTTTTCGTCTCTTCTTCCCGATTCCACCAGGGTTGGACGTTGCTGCGATGACTTTTTTCCATGCATTATGATCCAGAGCAGTGTCTTCCTTGATCTTCAGATATTCGAGATCTTCTTTGACATGCGCATGCCACGTTTTCTTCGGTCTTCCTGGTGGACGGCGACCGTCAACCGATAGATGATGTGTCTCACCGATGATGTTGTCGGTTGCTCTCCTTACATGTCCGAACCACCGCAAGCGTTTCTGTTGTAAGCGAATAGTAGATCGCGTAGGCCACATAGTCTTTCCACTTTTTCACTTGGCACTTTATTCTTCAACTTTACATGTGCCATGTATCGCAGCATTCGCCTGTCAACGCCTCTTAACTGCTCCATCAATTTTTGAGTGAGGGGCCATGTTTCTGACCTGTAAATTAGGACCGATCTTGCACACAGCTCGTAAACGTGTATCCTGTACCGCAATGGAATGTTGTTTGTAACAATTGTCAACAGGCTGGCTAGCTCTCTCCACGGTCGTGCTAGCTATAACTACATGCATGTCGATGTGTGGATGCCTTATAGTTCTTTATCTCGACGGCATCACCATCCTTGAAATGAGCTCCATTATTTTCGTTAGACGGAATCGTAACTGGGTGAATTTCAGGGCATGCATCAGAGGATGTGATGTGTGCTGTACCCTTACTTTTATCAATCCCTATTCGTGATGCGTCGATTTCCTCCAGTATATCAACACCATTCCCTACTGAGGTCTCTGTACAGAGATGTGCGTGTTTGGGTCTAGAGATGATTTTCCTCAATGCTGATGGTCACGGCCACAACTAGTCTCGAGGGGCAAGAAGATCAATTTTCCATTGAACGCAAAACAAATTCAAGCCGGAACCAGAAGATTAGCACCACATAAAACGTACACTGTCAGTAATTTAGATCGTGAAGAGTCGAGCAGTGTGGATAATATTTCCATTAGACGAATTTATCACTTAAATTGAGTTGAAGACAGGCCTGACAGTAATCTGAACGCTGGAGTTCGTGTCTTCGCTGATACGAGCTACTTCTGAAATGCGCGCGCTTGGCCAATCACACAAGCCAAAGAGACGAATATCTATGCCAATTTCTATCGCTTACTACCATTGCATACAGTAGGAAGGATAGGATTATGTCCGCTCTATACAAGGCCGTGCGCTAATGAATCTATCTTTGTGGGTCTCCACCTTCGAAAAGCATCCTTCCAATTCAGTTTTACTAGCGTCACTCTCTCCATTTACAATACAAGTGATGATCTACTGTTCTGAGAAACCAGGTTGTACGATTCGCTGTCGTTTCAACTCATCTGTAAGATTTATTGAAGAGCACGCGAGGAGGGTGGTTGCTATTACTCAATACTTTTCGGAGGTCTTTCAGAAGATCGCTCAACCAATGCTGTGATAAAATTCGTTCCATCAGGCAACGTAGTGTGACTGAACTTAATCCCAAAAACTCTCCTGTCTACTCACAGTAGAATCAAAGTATGACGCTTGACAACATTAACAAAACACGAAGATATGTAAATTATAATAGATAACGAATTTATTTTATGATGGACATGTAGCATGACGTTTGAAGGACATTTCGTTCTCCTCAAAGATGCATGGTTTGGAGCACTTCTTCACAAGATCAGTAATATGGTATAACCATTTGAGATCACTTGAGAAAGTTGGACCCAGCATCACAATTGTGAGCACCGATGCTGATTGTGCTACAATTAACAGACATCTTATTCAAAGAAAGAGTTTTCCGATAAGAGATTACGAGAAAATGGTTGCCGCTTTTGCATAGTTATAATTGAAAAATAATGAATCGGAGACAGAAATCTTCATCGGAACATTTATCTACATTGATTACAATTATTGTGCTTACATCCATCGAAACAGACAGAGAGGAAATGAAACTAGGAAGACGACCATGAATCAGCTGAGCTGATGACTTGCATCTAACATATGGCCATTGTGGCCCTTCTTGCTTGCCGGACATGGTGGACTTCACAACTACGGAGTACACAGTGTAATCGGTGCCAGTCCACTGCCCGACAGAGCTAAAGTCAGTACGAGCAGATGGAGTAGCATGCGGCTATCATGGACCTCTCCCTTGATGGAAATCACGAGATTTATTCAATTACTGCGCAATCCTTCGCGCCACCCGCCATCAAATTTGCGGAGAATTGAACTCATGTACCAGGGCTGCCAGGAGGAAGACAGAACGTCGGATCACTTCCTCGATGCTTCGGAAGTCACCAACAAGTGCTCGACTCATTACAGTGAAATGAATGTTCATGTAGATCATTCACCCATGTTGTTTGTGTCTTCCCTTATCCAGAAAATGGGTCCTGGAATTTTTTATCATTTTGTATCGCGGTCATCTTATCAGCGGTCCGTTGATAAAGCTCCGCTATCCGTCGTTCAACGTTAATCATTTCCATACACTGATTGCATCTTTCACCAGAACATTTCTTTTCAGCTCCCCTCAGACAGGTGATGTTTGCCCAGAGGCAGATGATGTCACGCTGCAGTCTCGTCCCAGGTATTCTATCGCTGGTGTGAGCATCGACATCCTCGGCATTACATTGAATCAACTCGGAGGAGTTTTCAGTGAAGATGTTTATCCAAGTCTTCTCGAGCTTCTTCATTCCGTCACTGAGGTACTGGGCGACAGTCTGCAACCAACTTTCTGGCATTCAAATGAAAGTCAATGTGTTGATTTGGTGAGTGATTTGATGATGTGAACATTTATGTGAAAAATATCATATGTCCACCGATGCGATATATTTTGTATATCATGCTTGACTTGTAGGTGCCTCGAATGGTTCAAGTATTAGAAAAGTGGGCTTGTGTACTTGAGAGAATGGCTCAACGTGAGGAGCAAACGGCACCAGAGTCTGGACAGCCGAGACAGCTCTATATTGCTTTGCTTATCGGTCTGCTCCGATTCTGCAGAATTCTGGTTCCACCAAAAGAGGTGAGATGACAACTATCCGTATAATATGATCAAATAACTTTTAATGGAGTTTGAAAAGTGTATGATTAATGGATTTATTGTCTTGCAAATTGAATGATGAAGTTCAAAAATTTAAAATAAAATATAAAGTATCAAAGGTAATAAACATGGTGCCACGTGGTCTCCGTGGCACAGTGGTTAAGTGCTTGGCCTAGCGATCTTTTGGTCCAGAGGTCGACCCCCGAAGGTGTGATTGGAAGTCGGTAGGAAGGGCATCCGGACTAAAAGTACTACAACGCTCCATAAGTCTATGCCAGCACCGTCCAAGCCCCAAGTATGTGCTTAGTTCCCCCGGCGGTGCCGCGACCTTGAGTCAATTTCCATTTTAGTCAACTTCTGTTAAACAATCTATTTCTATGGTTTGGACCCCTAACCTGGGGCCACCGCACCATCATCTATCAGCGACTGATAGAGAGTCATGACTGCTGCTAATATTTTGTCCAGCGCATGGCCGCGCCTGATAGCGTTCTGATAGCAAGACTGTTAAGTCACTGATACTGCGCTATCAGCTTTGTCAATTTCAGCGCACGATCATGACTGATAGTCAATCTGATAAGCGATTTTCTAACATTGATTCAACGCTATGTTAGTGAATTGATTCAACCCAACATTGACGATCTAAGGCATGTGGAGGTTAGATTTTGACTCGAATGTCACACGTGGTGCAACCTTATATGATCGAATTGATGCTTTCGAATTAGATGAGGACGATTTTATTACCCGGTATCGATTTGGAAAAAATGTGGCAAGGAATCTGTACGGCAAATTTGCATCGAAACTTGAAAGAAAAACGAGTAGACGTATGGATCTATCGGTGGAAACCCAAATTTTGTGTGCCTTACGCTACTTTAGCCAAGGAGGATACTTACCCGTTGTGGGTGATTTGCACGGTGTATCACCTAGATCGGCCAGTAACTGTATTCACACAGTTGCTAGGATATTGTGTGATTCTTATGAGGAATTCATTTTGTGGCCAACAGAGGCCAATTTTGAGGCAACAGAGGCACCGATCGCATTTACTGCAGTGCATATGGCCCTGTACGCCTCTTTTTTCTTCTTTGTTAATTCAGTGTTGAATTTTGAGCTTATAATTTCATTGTGGTCAACAAAACCCTTCACTAGAGCGTGCAATTCCCCATCGTTATAGTCGGGTTTCCGACTCCTCTTCGAGACCGATGCACACCGTTCCTTCGTTGCAAAGTTTCTTTTCGTATCAATTGAGTGTGTCGCTCTTGACTCGTCTGTCTTAAACCTTCATCTGATGCAACATGTATCGATGTGACGTCAACAACGTCATCATTACATAACAATTTCATAGATATCCGACAAGCATCGCTATCAGACAACATGGACTAACATTCTCCTGTTAGCGCACATCGTGCGCTCGTAAGTCCAACTGCTTATAGTGGCTTGCCGATAGTAGCTTATCAGCGAAGGTGGTGCGGTGGCCCCTGAACACTAGTGCTGCCACAGAATTAGACAGGTCGTCTCTTCTTCCGTTTGACTAGAAGGGAAGCATTGGAACATGTAACGTAAATGCAATGACACAATCTGCTGACATAATACCATAGCAATCGAACAATGAACAGCCAGTTCAACATTGAAAACGCCAAATTTGCGAAGTTTCAGTGACGGCTATCAACCGGATCACCCAGCAAAGAGACAGTCGATATCAAATTCTACAGAGAAGTTTGTGAACGTTCGTGCGCCGGCTAACTTTTTTTAACAATGATTTGAGAGCCCAATATTATCGAGAAAACTTTTGCGCAATGATCAGAATTCTTCGAATCTGAAGGAGTCGTGGCGATCGGAGCATTTTGAAGGAATTAAGAGCAATCCGCAAGCGACGCACGACTATTTTTCCTATCTCTGTAAGGTAATGAAAATTTCTTTTTGCCCACTTATTAAGTTCCTGCATGTGCCATCTAATTGAATCAGTTTGCACTTCTAGCAAAGTGATGCGATTAAACAGTCTAATTCTGTGAGTGCTGCAGTCGAAACTCGAGTTTGGGGCCCCCGTTGCCACATTCCCATCCTGATAGTTTCATCAGCCGTTCAGTGAAAATCGAGCTGAATTGTTTCCTATTCGCCTATTCGAGTTTCTGAAAACCCTATTCCAATGGCGCATTGAAAGACAGCTAACGTTCATTGATCATTCGCTTGGTGAAAATAAGCTGGAGAATTATTGGGTATGCATTTGCATTAATGACACTGTCGTGGGCAACTGACGCTCAACTTCAGCCGACTTGAATATATTGTCACCGAATAAGCAAACAAACGCTGCTTGGGTATTTCAGTGAAACTTGGTATGATTGCTTTTTAGTGTCTGCACTATTGGCTGCAGCTGTGAAATGACTCAACTCAGTCATCAGTCAGCTGACCTTCCTATTCCTCGATTGTATTTCGAAATGAACAAAGAAGGCTCAAACCATATAGTCAGTCAGTATATCAGGTAGAGTAGCAACTCAGCATTAATTAAATCCCCAATGTGCAAGCAGTTTCGATTTTATCAAATGAACTCGAGTTGAGACCCAGCATCACATGTGAGATAAGCTATTATTTGCAGTTTCGAAGAAATTGCCATGGAATTGACTAATCATGATACCAACACAGAAGGAATAATATCATTTTGCAAATCCTCCGTGTCATGACAGTCTTCGAGAGAAAGTGCTTGTTAAATTAACAATTCGATGGGTTACCATTACCTTAATGCTCAGCCTTATTAATGCGAGTATTTTCTTTAGCGTGATCATATCACAAATTACCCGCCACTGAAAGAACAAAATATCATAATCTAAGACAATGATGACAATTAATTTTAAAAGATTAAATGGGTCCACATTACTATTCAGATTCAAGAAATGAAACATGAATTTAGTGAATCATAAAATCATGGCGGTGAAAATTGAATTAATAACTTGAAATTTCATCTAGGAAGCTCAAAAAAGACTTCAACTTTTACATCAAGACTTGCATTATAATGCGGTTCATGAAATTTCCTTGATAATCAGCAATTCCTGCTTAATTAAGATACCTGCTAGTAAATTGATTTGATTTCCAATAAATTTCACACTACTTACGTGTATAGAGGTTACTACTCACGTATATAGAGGTTTCAAATCGCTACTATATAAACACAGGAATAATTTGCCAAAATTTAGCTTCTTAAAAAGTGATGAAATATTTTTTTGACCGCAAGAGCGTAATTTCCTCAAAAACTGAATCTTTTGATAAAAATATTTTCGCTGTACGTTGACAGTTTTTTTTTAGACGCAACCCTACGTACTATATACTCACTCTATGGACTCAGAATTTTGCAGTCATAGAAATAGATTGTTTATATAAAGTTGTCTGGAATGGAAATTGACTCAAGGTCGCGGCACATCCGAGGGAACTAAGTTGGGTACATGAGTGACCAATGAAAAGCTTAGAATTGCACATGTGACTGATTCTAGCCCAATTATTCAGCCGCTGACAAGTGTGTAAAAATGCGTGCGATTTATGTGCCACCATTGTACATTGCATGAAGCTATGCTTCCATTCTAGAGGTTTCATTGTTACCGATTTCTATGTTTGCAATGGACATTCATTGAAGGAATGTATTGCATTGACTTAAGCTGTGGTTGTCATCATTTCATTGTCACTGCATAACTGGAGCATTGAATGAAACTTGAGTTTTGCACTACCGAATACTCGACTTCTGATATCAAGATATTCGCACAGCCCTACTAGTGCGAGAGCTACTGACGTCTTCTTCCTAAACTCACACAAGAGCTTCTTATTATTTTTAATGTGTTGATTGCCACCCAACATCAGGAAAACGGCAGTTCTTAAGCTATAGTTCCAGTCGTCTTACAAGTTGCGGAGCGTCGAACATTCCAAAATCCCATTCGTTTATGTAGATCCGGGTGCTTCCGAGTTTGGTACACCTAATAACGTATATGATCTAGCATTCAATTAATCACTCAAGATGAGATGTGTCATTATTTTGATTGCACATTTATGGGAGACATTAAAGATTAGCGATCCTATCCTAACACGACCCGGCTCGAAACCCGAAAGTACGGGTTCGGGTAGGACAATTTTGAGGTCGTGTCGGGCGGGTTGGATTACCGACTTTATCATGAACCCGAAAAAACCGAGTTCGAGATTTTTCGGATTTGAAAACACAGATTTGGGAAATCTGTCAGAATTTATGCATATATTCGTGCATTCGTGTATTAGAAGAGGTTAATGCTTCTTCTTTTGAATAATGAGTACCGATAGTGCAAATTTTTCATAAACAAATTTTGTCTTGTTTCTTAGGCCCTGAAATGAAAACAGCCATGAGTATGTTGGGCACAAGGAAATATACATAAAACATCAAACGACAATTAGGTTACAAAGTAAGATGTAATTGAACATTTAATTGACAACGGAGGATCATCGCAACTTATTCAGATAAAGACAAAACTTCTCAAATTACACATTGTATTTCTGTTCGTTGATGTAACAACCAAAGAGAGATTCTTATAACAGACAGAATGGATTTTTCTTTTGAGCTTTTTTGTAGCAGTAGTCTAAAAACAGTTTTCACGATCGATTAAAGAATCTGAAGGTGTGAGACACATTGTCTTACTCTTGTGTGTATTTGTATGATTGTGCTGCCAGTGTATAACTTGCAGCAAATATGGCTAGTACAAACGCATGTCATTTTTCAATTCAATAGGCATTCTTTGAAGTATTGATAAACAACGATTTTCGCGATCTTCGGTGCGAATCAGAAGAAACGCTAGTTTTATGTTTTGATGTCAACACACCTAAGGACAAATTAAGCTTATTGCTCCTTGACAGTCGTAGGTACTCTGTGGAGGACTTAACATTACGACCATAAAATGCCCCAAACCAGTTAACAACATCTAAAATAAATAAACAAGCAGACGGACCACACCAAGTTGATCTGCGTACTTGTTTTTCCAGGCGTCGACGTGTGGCATATCATTTAAAGTGATTGTAGAGTCCCAGCTTCCAAGCGACCTAACACTCAACAACTTCAGTACAAAACTCCGATAAGTCAAACTGTCACTTAAATAGTGTGTAAGCTGGCAGTGAATGACATTTGTCATATTTTGTACATTCTGTCGGCAGTTCATGATTCGCTTAAATGGCTCTATGAGTTTGAAAATTCAAAGCTTTAACGTCAAATGTCTTGTGGGCAGCACTGTTTATCCAAATGACTTTTAAGTAGCTTGTAATAACGCTCTCTTAACAAATTAGTGGTATTGTTTTATTATTATTTAAACTACTACCAAACGTTGACTACGTTAACGCGTGACCGATATCTGTGGTGGGCTACTTAAGTCGGTAATTCGGTTGTGGACGGAGGGACGCATGCACTCATGAACTCTCAGGAACCATATTCTTAATCTCAGTGGCCTGATCATGATGTGATAGGAACACAAGAGACACTAAGTTCATGGATATGGGAGTAGATCTCATAGATCTGATAAATTTTCGGAGATTTCACATTTTAGACATTCAAAATGCATTCATTGAACAAAGATTACATCTGTGTTTATGTAGAACGCAATCGACAACAATTAGAATATAATATGAAGTAACCAGCGCCGATTAATTGTGTAACAGTTAAAATTCAATCGGTACTCCCGCACCTAAAACGAAATTGTAGCGGATCTAGAGGAAGCTGTGAATGAGAGATGAGATCATTTTCATTTTCGACATTTTGCAGTGATGAAATAATCAGAGAACAAGTCTTATCAGGAAACTTATCTCAAGTGTGGTGATTATCATGGAATGTATGGATGAAGGTGCTACTAATAGCGAGTATAGAAAAATTGCAATTAATTGATTGGTGCCATCGAATTATTGCAAATGATTGGTTGCTGTCAGGCTTATTTTCCGGATTTTTTTGAAGAATTTTTGGGTCTCGAAATTTGGTGATAAATGTATTAAAAACAAGGTGGCAAGGTTTAGGGCTGCACACCGCCCACCACAACGCACAGCAGTCTTTCTGGGCGCTCTGGGGAGATGTCGGGTATCTAACCTGTGCCGCAATGAAACTGCTACTAGTCGCTTCTTACGAGATAATGGGCATGTGACTGTAGGATACTCATGCAGAAATACCCCACGAATATGCAATATTTCAAACAAAGCAAGATTTTACAGCATTTAGCTGATTGGTAGGTGCTCTATATGTAGAAAGCAGATTCATTTTGGATGACTTGATCTTCAGAATATAGAAACCAGAGATGTTCTTAAGGAATTCAATATTGCACCCTGTTTTTGTGTCAGGTCGGACATGTTTTATGCATTTTTCCATCTCTGAAAGCTTCAGTGATTTCAATTGACTCTTTGAGCGTTACATGTATGATTTTGGTTCAGTATAGTTCATGCACTGCATAGTAGTGCTTGCCTCATTTAAATATCATTATAACTCATACAATGCAAAGTCTTAATCAAACCCTCTGTCTGCATGTTAGTTTGAGATGGACTGCAGTCTTCACATTGTTATGTACGGATAAAATGCATGTGGTTGAAAGTCAAGACGTCGGCTTTAACACTCGAAAACTTGACACGCTCTTGATTCTTAGCGTAAGACTTGATTCGAATATGTTTTATTCATCAAAGATTCAAATATAAAGTTGTACAACAGGATGGAATTCCAGATTTTTTTCATGGTTCAGTGATTCAGCAGATGTCCGGCAGTAATCGCAATTAATTGATTGATTAATTTGTAGTGGGGAAGTTAACGGTCTAGCTTGACGTCACCATTCAAGCTAAGAAAAGCATCTCACCCTACGATAATGCTAAACATATCTTATTCACAAACTGTTAACTTTCAGGATTCTAGACCACTACTTTTATTGTGCATAACCTAGTTTGTATCTTACATCTTACTAATGTTTACTTTGAAAACTATTTTATGTTCTGCTATCTAGGCCCGTGTGATTATTCGTCCACTTGTCTCAATAGCTGATTATCATTATAATTGTGTTCCATAATTAAGTCCCTGAATTAAGTGTAATTAATGTGCATTCAATCGATAACCACATTTATCAAAATTTACATCCAATTAGGAATGTAACTAATTGCTTCATGTAATAGGGCAAGTCACTGCCCAAATTATTAATGAGCTATCGAACTAATTCGTTAAAGTGAAATATCAAAATCGTAATCTAAAATCAAGAATTAGTCTTATCCAATGGTGATAAAATTATAAATGCAATTAATTGATTGCTTCCTGTTGTAATTAAAATAAATTATTTGCTAAGCCCAAATTAATGGCAACTATTAATTAACAACTCCTGGTCTCTGTCGATTACATCAACACATTTTTCTTAATGCGTATCTCTTTACATTTAAATAATTGCACATGAATTCTGTCGAGCTCATCGCTGAAACAAATGTTTTGTTTTAGTCTTTGGTGCTTCTGCCGATGGGAGTGAAGGAGGAGCTGGCCCTTGCTGCCAACGACGAGACATTTATTGAAGGCTACCCGGAAATGGGAGGTTTGTTACTCGACTACGTCACCTGTCTGAATAGTGAAGCAAAGCGAATCTGGGAGACTGTGGACCTGGCGGGCAAAAATATGCAGTCCCTCTGTCAGTTCTTGATCGACAAGGAAGAAGTATGCAACTCCTAAATTCAATCATGCATTTGATTCCCAGTGATGATTAGCTCTCGTATTTTCAGGGCATCAAAGCGGCTCCAGTGTGTCTCCAACACGCTGCAAGGGCAGTTCATGCGTTGCACTTTGTCAGCTGTACCCGCTTCGCGAAGGAGTTCGTTGTCTTCTATTCCGATCTGTAAGAGATATGAGTGTTTCATTAGTCATTTGCAACTTTTTCTCTACTCGTCACAGTCGTATATAGTTTGCCTTTACGTAGAATACTTTGCTTGTGTAGATTCGGCGTCACCTAAATGTCGCGAATTTGAAGTAAAGCAGTCAAGAATGGGAGTTCCTCCTGAATCAATAGCCTCCTTCTAGCCTACTTAGGTGGCATTAACCCTATCATGCTTAAATTATTTTCGAAATTAAAGTTTTTTGAAAAAAAATCTTCAAGTGCAATTTGCGGACGTTCTAGGGATTGACGAACTCATGAGAGGTGCCATTAGAATCGCATTGATCTGCTCTTTCTTTTGGTTACAAATTTTTGCAGCTGTGGGAATGTTGTTGTTCCATAAGATGGGGGCCGAAATGTCCTCAAATGTGCACAATGTGCAGGAAAGGGTTAAGTATGGCACCTGACTCCAGTCCTCATGTGGACAATTAGCTGTTTCTCTTGAGGAATTCCGTGTACTGTGACTGACAGTTCTAAGTTGTCTTAGGTAAGCGCGCTTATTAAACATTAATTATAGAGGCTTGCTCCGCTCGTCAAATCATTTATTGTTCCATTTTTATTCAAGAATAAATGCTGTTGCATGCTCGTGCACGCGAAATCGATTAAATCAGTTACATTCAAGTTCACTCGGTATTTAAAATAACTCAATTAAGTATTATGGAAAGTAAACTTTGAATGACATATTTCATTATTGAAGTTATCAAAGTCCCATATTTTTTACAGTAAAAGCACGTTCATAATAGTCTATTAATTGGAGGTATCATCTAATTTGGGGGACAAATTTATCAATGGCATAATGGATTACTGTTTCAATATATACAGTACTTCTCTAATGGTAGACAGAATGTCTTTGTATACAACAAGCAGCATTACTTAATCCTGTCACACACAACTTTCAGTCAAAAGTGCATTATTTACTCATTATTTACATTATATCACGTTTGCTTTTTTATTCACAAGTGTATTTTACGAAGACCTATTGAAATTGTCGTCGCCTTGGATTTCACCAACTACGATCATGGAAGCAACTTATCGTTTATCAGAATTCACTGTGTGTCATGTTTTTTCGCTTATTCAACGAATTCAAAAATCCTCATATGTGAACAAATCTTGCTTCCAGTTGCACATACGACTTGTTCTGGGAGAACAGCGAGCAGAAGGAAGGTCGGAGTATTCTTCTCAATCTTCTAGCTCATCTTACACTGCCTGTTCAAAAAGCTGCTTACGGTCAGGCGTTTGATATCCTCAAGGATTGCTTGTCAGTTGAACATGCAGCCGATCCCAATTCGAATGAATACCGGCGAGCAAGATTCTTATTGCATCGGGATGTCATCTATGAAATACTCAACACCGGTACATGTCACGATAATGCTGAGGTAAGAAAATTGGAAAATTTCTTTTCGAAGTTGGGGTGTGCAAGTTTAATGATTGCACTCCGTTCTTCAGGTTGCGTGTCTCGCATCCTCCTTACTTCTTCACTTACTTGATGGACACGCATTCATGTCTGAACCTCAGTGGTCAGCCCTTCAAACAGAATTGTCGCAGATAACACCACTCCTACAAATTCACTCCAACACAGAAACTCGACTTGGACGTGTTGTTCTTGAATTGGCGGATCCTCCACGTCTGAAGGATGCCCATGGAGACAAAGCGTTACTGTAGGTTCACACTTGCAGAGTTTGATTGTTCAGAATAACACTATGTTGCTGGACTTCCTGATGGCACTGTATTGACTCCTCTCATTTTCCCTTGCAGTGCAGAGGCGCGTTTTGAAGCATTACGTGCTGCAGCTCGACTTTTGCTACACTCGGAATCGTCCGTACGCGCGGAAGGAATGTTACGAATAGCTAGGGAGTTGGAACAGGAGGAGAAGGCTATGATGAAAGTTGGTTTAGGAGATGGACCAGGCACGGCTCGTGCGCATTTCAATTGGCTGATGGTGGACCGGCCTCGTGCTCTTGAAAGACCTCCGATGTCTCGCACTGCCTACCAAGCAGAGAGCCTTTACAAGGTGTTAGACATTCTCTTCGCCGACAATGTGGAGCCTCCTGTTCGCAAATCCGCAGGAGAACAAGTGGGCATATTTCTCCAGAGTGAGTCTCCCAAATCTTCAATCTCTTCATATCTGTTAGACAAAGGTAGAACAATACGGTTAACTCTAGTTTCTTGGGAACAAGCAAGCGATAGCGGAATTCGTTGTATTATAAATGACCAAATTACAGTGCTTGAAATTTACAGTTCTTTCTGCTGTTTTCGCTCACACTTCGGTAGTAAAAAGATAATTTGAAATGTATTACAAAGTCGTATATATTATTTCCATATCAAAACATATATTGTTGTAGACATTTGTAACTGTGCATGTATATGATAGGAGTCAATTTGCGAAATCATAGAAACGTGCGTGTTTATATATACACTTGCCTGCAGAAATAGAACTACATCGTTCGAATATAGCACCTTCAAATTTTATTCTTGATTTCCTGAGTCGTGTTCTGACTATTCGTGCTCTCTGTAGTAACTGTTTTTGTTCGTCCTCAAAGCTTCCCATAACCATTGATCCTGACCGATACTTTTGGAACAACTATTGTAAAATTTGTAAAAGCAATTGTGACAGTTGTATCGATATCAAAATTTGAAATTTCACCACCATAGATCTTTCTCCATTCTCTAATGTGTTGAATGGTAATACATAGAAAGCGAGATATTGCATCATACTTGAGAAAAAAATGAAACAAACTTCATTTCAAGCCAATGATAGTTTGTTTCATTAATTATGTCAATGAGTATATAACAATACACAAAGTTCACAAAATTCAATAAATACACACGAGAATCTTTTTTTCAGTTAGATGAGTGGATAATAATAAAATGAATACGTTATCGATTCTGTCGACAATGCTTATCAAAAATCGCTCTGATCGAAGTCAGTCAACAAATTAAACAAGAAATCGTCATTTTTCAGTGGATCACTAATTCAAATCACTTATAGGAGTATATTCGATACTCTGTTTAAATAGTTCGTAGGTCATTTTTCAACTCAGCATTGTTATATTCCCTTCTCAGATTCGAATCTTCATGGGGCATTTGAGCAACGGGAAGGCATCCGTTTTGTCGTCAACATGATCAAACGAGCCGTTTTCAAGAATGAGGTGAGTTGAAAAAGAATTTTAAGATTACTTATCTTAAAGATTTTTGTCTTCGCGTAATTTTCTCCGATACTCTCAAGGAGGCATGGCATCTTCAAAGTAATTTACACTTTTTATTTGTGCAGCGCTCATGTAGCGAAATCGAAAGTTCTTTTAATGTTTCTCAGATAGAATATTTTCCGAAGTCTTTGAATCATGCATTAAGACTGAGTAATGAATGCTTCCTTCCTGACCAAAAATGTTCAACCTAATGATCTTCAAAAAAACAAAACATGATACATCAATCTTAAGTCATCGAATTCCCTAGCAACAATTTTTCTCTCGTTTTGCTCAAAGTTTGCTACATTCTTTCACTTAAAGGTCCATCCAAGTAAAAGGCCATAAGCTCCTACTTGGCTGGTGAGCTTCTATTTGAAGACAAAATTATTCTGAGTAGGCCATTTTCAATAAGAGCAAATTTTCCAAATTTGGAGAACTGAGTTTTGATTTTCTTACTTTATAGGCGAATTTATCTCCCATCATTCCACCATGTGTCACCATTCTTCGTCGAGTGGCTCATTTTAACATTCCGCTATGTGCCAAATTATGTCTAGACAGAGATTTTCTGTTGGCTCTTCTACGTGGTGAGTAATACAAAGTTTTCCTGTCTGAATAGAGATATCAATGAATGTTTTCAATTTCAGTTGGTCTTTATTTCAACTACGACTCTCAATGCAAATACGACGTCAGTCACTTACTTACGCTCATTCTCTTCCATGAATTGTCAAGAAAAGAGTAAGTACAGCGTTGTCTACTGAATGTTTGTTTTTCAAAATGTTTTGAATTCAAGATAGATAGTGATTCAGCTTTGTGTTAAGATTTTTCATGCTGAATTTTCGCTGAAAAAAACAACTTGCTCACAGTAAAATAACTTAAATAAGATCCTAGATAAATGGATAGGATCAAAATATTGATGTTTACCGTGTAGTGATCACGATATTCACTTTTATGACACTTATAGTTGTGCTCAATGATGGAACATATAGAGCCTCTCTGAAAAGTATTTAAATTTAAATTTTGAGCTGCATGACTTGAATTCAATATATATCAACAAAATTTTCTACTGCTTAAATTACAATTTGAGCTTATTATTGTAAACATAATTCAGATTTTCCGTGGAAAGATTATGCAGACAAAATATATAACATTGATGTTATTCACTTTTTGCCAATATAATTCTCATTTGATTTGTAACAGCCGATGGCCGCGAAAGTAAGTCAAAATGTTTTAGTTTTATGTTAGTTGACGATGTTCGACCATTTAATTTTGGTATTTTGCAATGGGGAGATGATTAAAGTCTACAGAACTGGTGAATACTTCGAAGACGTAAAATAATGAAGTTTCAGAGATAGTAAAGACTATTGTTTATCATCTGGAGACCAGTATAGTTTTTGATGCTCAGGTAAGCAGGTTACCATGCAACATGTATGATCATGGCAGCGGAGCTGGCCGTTATGCATCGCTCTTTCTGTGATTTTTGAGTTTTTCTCAAGAAATGGTTGAACCTCAAAAGCTGTCCTTCACTCCAGGGTATAAAGTGAGTGATAACGGATAAGTTTCTTCTTCCAAGTAAAGAATATGTTATGACCATTTTTTCATGGTTTATTTGAATTTCTTAAATGACACTCGCATTCATGCAGCTCCTTGTAGCTATTTCGTTCAATAGTATTCTTCAATGGAGTCTATCGAAAAAGGGAATTGGCATGCTGACAGCTTATGCGAAAGATTGTGTATGATATTGTTGTGTTCAATTGAATGAAACTGGGTGAAAAGTAATTTCAACATGCGCTTAAATTGTTGGCCCTACATGTGAAGTGTATGTTGCACGTACTACTCGTATGTTGTGTCAGCGACTTCTCGTAGGTGATGGTGATAGTGTTGTCGACCCATCCCCTCACTGCTATTAGCGTGTCTGGTGTCGGGCGGGCCAATCGCCCGCTCTCAGCGGCGGATGAGCTCTGCACACCTGACGGGGGAAGCCCAGGGGTCCCAGTGTGCGCGTTGTGTGTACGTGTGTGCAAGAGGAAAGATGTTTTGCTTTTTGTAGTTATGATTTACAGATGGGACAAAGGGGAATGGACAGTGGGGTTAATACTGTGTAAGTACTCTTTTATGAGGGGTGATTTGCTTTTTCGGAGCTGTGTCAGTGTCCTGCGTGGCGTCTGTCGAGTTTCTTATTCTGATTTGTGGACTGCTTGGGGATTGACTTAATGATCTTTTTTGTTTTGCCTGTGTGCTAGGTATGTGCCGATGGGATGGGACTTACGATGGGTGCTACTTCTCGTAGGTGCCCTCGCATTTCATTCTCTGTTGTACTTTTATTTAGAATAATCATCAAGCGAAAATGTGGGTGAATAGTCGTGCTGTTGGTATAGAAGAGACATATCACACCAAATTTTTGCCGTCTTCAGAGCTGTTTAGAAAACGGAATGCAGAGCAAAAGCAGTTGCCAAAATCATGCCCCCATGAAGGGATAATTTTGTCTCAGAAACGTGACATACAAAGTAACTCGCTGCAAATGCCAGAACTTCTAAATGTAGATTGGTAGCAGTTAAGCAGCTTCACGCACGAATAAGAAAACATTTAACCAGAGTAAGTTCATCTCTTTTCAAACATCTGCAAAAATTGCAAGTGTGGAGCGAGCCAGATCAAGATTGAAATTTTATCACATGAAACACAGTATAAGTATCCGTTTAGTCAAGGGCCACATGCAAAAATGATTTCTTAAAAATAAGAGGACCACTGTTACCACTCGTGGCAATAATTATTGCCTGGCAATATATTCATAATTTGTGGCAATGTGCAATAATAATCAGATAGTTCATCATGGTTGGCAGTATTTTTCAGATTCAAAACAATGGCGATATTATGATTTGATGTGCATGTTTTTGAGATAATTAAATAGGTCTATGAAAAGAATGACACGAGTTATTCTAATAGCGAAACAAGACCTGTTATTTACAATACTTGATCGCTGGTCTCTGAGTTTGTACCACATACGTACAGTCATGATTGACCTCTATCTATAGATACCTTTACACTACACCTTTTCCATTTTTATTTCAGATATTTCCAAAACAATTTCAGATCTTTCCAAACGAATTTCAGACATTTCCCGATGGATTTCAGACATTTCCAAATGGATTTCAGATATCTTCAAAGTTGAGCTTCTGAAAGATATCTGAAATTCAATTGGAGAAATCTGAAATTCATTTGGAAATATATGAAATAGACATGGAGAGGGTGTATTATCTTCTGAGTGCCTCACGACCTACATCGCATGCATTATGTTCACTCCTGTTTCTCCCTTACGTGTTGATGAATAATGACTAGGGTGTACAATCCCGAAGCAAAATATCAATCCCGGGATTACGATCCCGAAACTTTTCTCAATCCCGGGATATCTCGGGATTGATAAAACACTGTTAAATTTCGATTCATGCAGATTGCGGTTTCTGTTTACGATTTTGTCTTTGTATACGTAGTATTGATTAAATAGGTGTACCGACTGAAATAAAAACTGATAATTAATTGTAATATTGTAATTTCTAAATCATTTTTTTGTAATGTCGAAGCACCTCATGTAAGGCACGTTCACATTATGCGAGATGAGACATTTATAAAAAATAAGCTTTCACGTGTCATGTAGCCCACACTTGTACAAAATTCTCTTGTTCATTTCATTTCAACACTGTTTACATGATCAAGAGAGGTGATTTGAAGAACAACAAAATAATAGTGCGTGTAGGTTTGCTAACGGAAACTCTAGCGACGCTATACTTGCATGAATGTCTGTTTGAAATGCCATTGCAAAATGCACATGTCATTCAAGGTGCGATCGCTGATGCGATTTCTGAATTTCGAAGCAAAGGTCCCAGCGACGTTGAAGGCATGCTCGCAATCCACTCTAGCTTGTGGCACAGAACGAAGTCATCCAGCCAGAAATGATAAAAGCTTGCCTCGGACCTTGGTTGTAAGGAAACGACCCAATTCCTTTCACACGACGATGTCCACGGAGGAGGGCTCATTTAGTGAACGACTCGTTGACTTCGAATCTAGGAAGCGGTGCAGCTCCTCGACCAATATTGATGCAGTCGCGGATTCTGTCTCAGTCGCAATGCAGTTTTGTTCCGAGTTTGAAGAGCCGGAGATCAAGTCGAGAGTAAACTTGGTGCGCGTGACTAGTGTAAGGATAAGCAGAAACGCTGTGAAAGTCCCCATACTCAATGAAGATGATGTCTCCCCCGTGTCGAATCGCGTGCAGTCTACACGATTTCTTTTGCTTGTGATATAAATATTTTTGCAATTCATTCCACAAGTCTTCTTTTTTGATGAAAATTATTAGTTCATGTATCGATTCCATGAAAACAATGTTTTTTGCAATTCAATTCAAAATCAGCCTACGCTGTAAGCTTATTAGCATGTAGAGATAGCCTCCTATGATTGTTAAGGTTATTGTTGGCTATTTACCAAAATATGTTCGTCAATTATTCTGTTTAAGAAGAATTTCTATCTTCTAAGGTCTCCTTAGTTGGCACAGAGGTTGAATGCTTGGCTCAGCGATCTCTATGTTCAGAGGTTGAGTCCCGAAAGTGTTATTGGAAGTCGGCAGGAAGGACATCCGGACTGAAAGATCATAACGCTCCATATTAAAGTCTGACAGCACCGTCCATGCCCACAGTATGGGGGAGGAGTGACGTTGAACCATCACTTTTTAAGAAGCATGGTAGTGTGATTCCCAGCACTACTGCATATGCATCCCTCTTGCATACTAGGTATAGGGAATACTGTATAGTATTTCTGCTGCGGTTTAGAATTCAACGAACCAACGTTGATAATAAACACAGAGCGAGTTGTGTAATTCACAACATCCAGACCCATTTGTGTTGTCATCGGCACTAAATCTTACTTGTCTCGTTTGTACATCTCTTCCAGACGTACAGATTATGTCCCGCATGACGGTGATGAAAACTCGGATGAAAAGGTGTCAGGTCCGGAATCAGCCTTCTTGCTGCCCGCATCCATAGTCACACATTTTCGCCTACCATTCCGCTGTCCTGTTTACGATCAGGAAAGTCCCTTCCGACCTCGTCCTCCTTCCAATCGGACGCTGGTGCTAGAACGCCGAAGTTCACAACGTGCTTTAAGAATTCGTTGGGCTGCCGCATGTCATGGTGGATTGGAAACTCTGCTGCGGGACTTGAACAATGTTTCTCCTGTATCAATAGATGATGAGTAAGTCGGTCATCAAGCATTTCTTATGTCTTGCATGACTTCGTGGTGGTTACGATCGTGGATAATGTCCGCTTTACAACTCTATCTAGTTAATTCATCGCGGGATCCAGATTTTAAATGAACAAATTTTTGTTCATGCAAGAAGAAAAGAGAAGTAAATATCAATCTTCTGATACACTAATACATTCTGATACATTCCATTCGAAAGGCATGTAGAAAGAGTAAGAACTCAGGACTTTTTTAAGAAATCAACTTTTGGCGGTCGGCAAGAAACCAAAGCCGGATATTTATTCCATCCTCTCGAAAATGAATTTAATTACTGGTGAATGTACTTGATAGAGTTTTTACACTATCATAGTGTCTACTCTTATTACATTTTGGTTAAAAATACATGCTTTTATCAATTTTTTTGTCATGATGTGTGAGATGACATGCCATAACATGTTCTCATAGTTCAATTCATTACCATATAATACTATATTACCATTCATATAATTCTCAGGTACATGGAACGTGCGGTTGCATGCATCGGACCATTCGTGTTGAAGTTAAGCGTTTACTATACATCATCATATGTTTTGAACGGATTTAGTCTTTTTTCGACTAGATATGTATTAAAGCGTTCATTTTATCGACAGCTCCTATCTCAGAATCCTATGACCCATTTCCTTAACACGTTGATTTGTTCCAAAAATTTATCATTCGATATCAGTGTATTTGTTGTCTATGCATAAGTCCCTATCCTTGAGATCTAGCTATGCATAATCTATATAGATGCTCAAATCTAAATTTGAATATGATGTTTTAAATAACTCAATTTGCGATATTCACTAATTTGCTTCCGTAATTTGATGCGATTAAGTTTCAAGAAACGAAAGATATCAAAAGATAACCTCAGCCCATTTGTAATGAATTTGCCTATATTAGTGACAGAAAGACGAGTGATAAACCCCTTTGGAAATGTACCGAAGTTAATTCAAGGTAATGCAGAGTGCATAAGTACAACTTAAAGGGTGTGGAACAAAAGGCCAGCCCCGTTTGAACAGGTAGCACTTTCTATGAACAATTGGGCACTACTGCAGTTTAGTGCACCCTCTATGAAAGAGACGGAAACGCGCCTACTGCAGTTTAGTGCACCCTAAAACAACGGCGCATTCTCCCGCAAACGATGACTACGCACATTACACCGAAGCGCGCGCTCGGTGTAATGTGCGAAGACGAAGACACAAAGACACTCATTTATAACTATAGGGAAGAACGAACGGCATTCATTCTGCTGATTAAATCATGTTGTTCTCACATGCATTTTAGGGTGCACTAAACTGCAGTAAGGGTAAAAGAGGGTGCACTAAACTGCAGTAGTGCTAACAATTGTGTTGATTGCGATGTTAGATTCTGCTTTCAAATTGAGATAGCAATGTCATTTAGCTGATGATTGACCTTTTATTGTACAAAAATGTGTTGGAAACTATCTGACCCTTTCCTGGACGGAGATATCCGATATGCATGAAGAAAACGTGCACAGATTGAAGATGTAACATGTATTTTGTTGCATTTTGTCTCCGTCGCCTCTTTTCCACTCCCAAGTCAAAGATATACTAAATATTAGAAGCTTCAACATAAAACGCCCACAGAGTCTGTAAGACAACCTGATCATTCGAATGTGATAAATGTTGTGAAACTCAGTTACAGATGCAAAAATATACGACATCTCAAATACGTTTCTCTTCTGTCCGCAGATTCACGGAACGTCTCGCGCTCACATCATTGGATCGCTACTTACTCATGAATTCTTTGCCTCATATGGCCATCCGGGAAAGTCTTCACCTTGCCTCGAATGCTGTCCGCCATCGTGACGTCCGTGCCGCAGTGACTCGTCTTCTCCTGCTCCTACGTGCCTCCAACCTCACTGTTGCTAATATCCTTGCTCAACAAAATTTCCTCCATATCTTCCGCCGTTTCCTACTCATTCAACCCACTGTTTCTGCTGACTTTGAATTACTGGAACGAGTTCTAGATCTCACAGAGACTTTCATCACTGTCCTCGGTTGCAGTGGACTTCCAGCGGATTTCCGCACGGAATTGCTGTCATTGTTAGGGCCTCAGGACGAGGGTGAACCAGAGAGGCCTGTGAGAGCGCTTTTGCTGCATGGGGAGAAGCTGATAGGAGAGACTGATAGTCCTAGACTTGTCCAACGCAAGATGTGGTTAGCACAGCGAGTTGTGAAGTTTTATGCCGTTGTTGTCAGTCATCTGGCAGCTCCTGGAACTCCCAGAATGGAGTCTGAAGAGTAAGTATCCTCATTTGACACAATATTGCAAATTAGAGATCTCTCCATAGAATAGTTGTCAGTCTAGTAATATACGTAGCGAAGCTCAGGTAGCTGTTATTTCAAGGAAATAGCATCAATGCGAGTTATTAAATGAAAACAGAAAATATGAGTAATACTTGAGTCTCGTGAGTAAAATGTGAGTCTCATTTGGCAGGTGTCCTGCAAGGTTTGATATTAGGATCATGCTTGTCTTGTCTTACAACAAAAACTATTTTTTATCTTCTGTATTTTTCAAGTGACATTTTTTTCATGACAACAACAATTTTGCACTGCTATGAAGGTTTTATAACTTATCACGCGTCATCAAGATGCAGTATTGAGAATGAAACAGAAATCCTTCGTCAACATGTTATTCGTGAATTATATTGTGGGTTTAAAACAGCGCTTCACCGGCTGGACTGATAAAGGATGGAAAGTAAACTGTAATGATAAGCAAATGACTACAAAAGAAACATTTTTAATTTTCACAAAACAACCAAGTAAAGATGAATAGTGACCGGAAAATGAAAAGTCAGAGAAGTGATAGTAATTTTACTTTGTACTTTTGACTATTTTGATCGAGAAGCAGTAACTATTCATGAAGCCCATCAGATATTGATAGCCGCTATAGCTGATGTATCCCATTCTCGGAATAGTGTATTCAAGCTATCGACGTCTCGATCAAACCTTGACTCTTCAATGGCTTGATCAAATGCGTCTTAGAAGTGAGTCTTTAGTGTCTATGCTCTCCCACTGAGGATTTGTAAAGTGCTGACATTATTAGGCTCCTGGAGCGTTACGGTATTCTTAGTCACGATGCCCTTTCTATCGACTTTCTATGATACTTTCGGGCTCGACCTCTACACTAAAAGATCGCTTAGACCAATCACGTAACCACTGTGCTACGGAGACCACGAATCCCACAGAGTCGATTGTAAGTCGACCTTGAATGCAGTACAAATAACATTTCGGTATTTGTCTAGGGATAAACTGCTTCAAATTTCTTATTGGTAGTGTTGTGGCACTGTATTGTAAGAAGAGTGAACGCATAGAACATCAATTGAACTATCTGTAATCATTATTGACATTGAAATGTCAAAAGAAATCATAAATTTACATGTAGGCCTGAATTTTATAAGAGCAAATCTATGGGTGTTCTGCTTTTGTACTCTTTCCAGATATCAGTTATAATTCCTACTTCTATGCCTAAGTTTTTGTTGATTTCTCATCATGACTAAATATCATTTTCAGCCTTCCACGATGGGAATGTTTGCTGGGAGAGGTCACTTTCGCACTTCTCGCCCGCCTTTCAGACATCATCCATAACGGACCGTTCTCACATCTTTCACTTTTGGAATCACTGATCTCTTGTCTCCTTCACGCCTCCTCTCAGGCTGGATGGGGGCAAGACATCGCCGCTGTGGATGCCACGATGGAACTCTGCGATCGTCTTGTTGCCGTCTACCTCTGCGAGCGTGACGATGCCACCGTTTCGTTCATGGGTCTGAGAGTGTTCCGCTGTCTATTGCTGCTACTCTCTAACGTGGCCAGCCGGCTGCGAAGTGGAGGTGGATACGTGGACCGCTGGACACAGCAGACGTGGCTGCCTCACCTTCTCGGATTCCGCAGTCCCGAGCTGCGCGCAGTCGCACTCAGCATTGCCGGCAAGTTGGTGGCACATTCTGATGATGTGGCCAGAGTGGTGAACGTCATGTTCCGAGATGTGATGATTCCTGAGGCTACTGACGTGTCCAATGCATCACAGAGGGGCATCTGGGGAGTGGCATTGCATCTGTTAGGCGATGGTCGTGAAGCGAGTGTTGTGCGAAGAGAAGCGGCGAATGTTCTGATGAATCTATTGTCGAGGGAAGTGCGAGAGGACACACAGGAACCTGTTGTAAATGCAGAGGAGGAGAAAATGGTATATAGAGGACGACAAGCGCTACTCTATCTTATGGAGAAGAGAAGAGTGTCAGAGGTAAGGAATTCAATCTACAGTGAGGCCACAGGTCAGCGAATTTCAGTCTCTGACAGCCTTAAATAAACATGAATAGATTCTTTCAAGTCATGAATAATGAACATGACAAGTAAGCAAATTCCCCTCCATTCCTCCATGTACACAGTAATATTAAAGTATGTTATAGGCACAGCTATACAACTGAAAATTTGTAGTTGATTAATTACTCAGCTCTAGCTATTCATGAAATTCAAGCATGGCAAGCTCCCCCCCCCAGCCCCCAGCATGAGGCTAGGGCTAACTACTATCAAAGAAAACATGCCTGTCGTTGAACAAAAAGTCGGTTAACAAACATATGCTGATATGATTATATCTTGTGCACCACGGTGTATAATTAGTGCAATTTCTTAAAAGTTGATTACATAAGTTAATGAAATCAGAAATTACAACTTATGTTCTTGAAAAATGAATAAAATGCAGTTGAGAAAATGTCGTAGAGTTAAAATGCAAATTTCATTGGCAGGAAGGGCATCCGGACTAAAAGTATCACAACGCTCCATCTAAAATCTGACTGTTCTCACCGTAGAAGCCCCGCCCGGACAGAAGATGTGGCGTTCAAAGCTTCACACAATTCTGCATCATTAAATTTGCTTTGTTCTGAATGATTTTATCGTCACAATCCTTCCACTGAGAGCTCGGACAGTGTTGACTAGGCAGGAAAGTTGTTGCACTTCCAGTCCGAATGCCCTTGCTGCCAATTTCTTAGGGGGTTTCGAACATCAACCGTCAAGCCAGTCCCATAACCGCTCAAAAATGTCCCAGCATTCACACGAATCACTTAACATTTCAATTTTTGCAGATTGTTGATCATTATGGATCTGTGTCAAAATGAGTGTTTGGCCTGATATACCTTCTTCTTTAAGCTCAAAAACACAATGCTATTTTGCCTAATAATGCCAATAACAAAATTAGTTTAAGATACAATAACATCATGTTCTTCATTATCCGAGTTTAAGAGGTGTGTTGGTGACTTCTTTGCTAGAAACGATATCTGGTAGCTGCAGATGAAGCACGACCGACCCTCACTTCCATTTTTTTTATTTTCTAAAGTGTTAGCTGTATGCCCTCCTCTGGGCTATGTATTTGTTGTTTCATGCAAATACAGTTATTATTATTATTATTATTTTCAACATGCAGCAGAAGGACTACTAGGCCTAACATTAGACAATGGAAGTTTGGAGCATTGAGTCAGACACACATTTAAAATAAACATGCTACTAAAGGAGACCGATCTACCAGGAAAAGTGTAATTTTTGCAGAAAGTGACGCAGGTAGTGCCTTCTCAGGCTATGATATCAAATGCGAGACGTGTAAAGATCATCGGCTTTTCGGTAAATTCTTTTATGCGTATACCTGTATAAATAATGCTAGGCTTCTAAAATTAGGCAATATTTTAACATTTTTAGTGCATGTGTTATTAATTTATCAAATGAAAGGCGATGTTAACTTGAATTTGACGTTCTGATAATATGTTATTCTCAATTTCAATTGTCTAACTGGTGCTATTGGAAGTTATAGTTACAAATAAAGATGAAGTTTTACTGTGTGATGCTACGCGAAACTTCATGTATAGAGTTTGGATCTGTATAAATTGTATTGGTCGTAGATTATGAATAATGAAGTATAAAAAAAGTTGATATTGAATCTTCAGATGATTTGTAATATCTTCAACAACTACTACCCGTATCCTTTCGTGATTCCTCGCGAAGTTCAGACACACGAGGTACAGACGGTAATGAACAGGAGGGCGCAAGACATCTCCAATGTTTCCTCGACTTCCACTGTCATCCTGGACATGAATGAAACCGTTGCTGCTACACTTGAGTCGATGGTAAGTCCTAAGTGTTTTCTTGAAATTGCAAGTGGCAAAATCGTTTTATTGCTTACGTACAGTACATCGCTCTTGCACAACTTTAATATGTATGCAACAAATCTTAAATAAAATAATAATCCAAAAACTTTTGTGTGACACTGCTTTAGAAGAGGTATTGCTCCTAAAATCATGGAATCTCGTGTTCATGATGACTGATTGATTTTATAAGTTTTCTGAAACCCGAGCTTGCAATCATAAGTCATCTGAGAAACAAGTAGCACGCACTGTGTAGTATGTAAATGCTTTGACTAACTCTTGCTTGGTAACCAACGTCTTCGACCGCATACAGTGAGAATCTAGCATTACAACTAATTAAAACTTAACTTTGGATTATAGTAGAGGCTACAAATTAAAGGAAAACTATTGGAGTAATTTTTGGACAACCGAAGCGAACGGATTCGAATTTTTGTCGGATCTCAATTTGGAATCTCGAATCGGAAGCCGATTCGCGATTTGAATCGAATCTCAAAACTTCGCAGGTCCTTCATGAATATTTTTACCAATGAATCACAAGACAAAATTTGCTGCTTTGCATCTCACTATATAATGCTATAATTTTTTCCAATGCCGGAAATTCTCCGATTTTTGGTTCTTAACTGATTCCAAGGCATGTACTATGACCACAAATTTACGGTGTGTTTAAAATTTCTGTGAAGTTTCGAGACTATGAGGTCACTTTTTCATGATGCAACTTACTCTTTTTTTAAACATTTTTGAAGTCTTACAATATTGATGTCCGTTTTGTCCTAGTCTTCTCAGCATTACTGTGGAAGATTGTCGCAAGTAATTTGAATGATCCAAATGTAAACTGATTTGTCAATGCGATAAAGATTCGCTCTAAAATTTTCATAATTGCATGACGACATACACGGTTTTTGGTCGTTATGCTTTCCGCCAATTACTCGTGTTTACCGTAATTTTGATTACAAAAATGCGATGTTGTGCATGTAGATAAATGTAAGTCCATGCCTATATTTGTTTTGGTTCATGCTCAATCTTATTGAGTAAATAGGCTGCATACTTTCCAAAATTTGATTGATTCAGTCTAGTAATTTAGTCTAGCATTGAACTAGTTTGTCATACACGTATTATATAGAATGTCCAAGTTTATCATTATCCAATAAACGAACAGTGTTAAAAGTGGAAGGCTCATGAATTTCTGCAACCTTAAATGCCCGATCCCCGTAGGTTATCTTATCCCTATGGCAACACATATTGGTTGGGTTATCTTTATTGGTTATTGATTTTCTGCTAGACACGAATGTTTTCAGCACACGCACTTTGTCTAGATCCTCACTAGCTTCTATGGCGCTGAAAGTTTTGCGACAAATTTCACTGCGATAAGCGAGTCAATCGCTAGAATTAAACGATTACCTCAGATAAAGTGATTTCAAGAACTAACAATTTTAGGAGTCACATTCACCGATCGCCTAAAAATCGACACCCATATCAACAATCAAATCAAGAAATGCAACCGAAGTCTGTACGCCATCAAAATTATTAAGAACCGCGGTGCAAAGCCTCAGTCTGTCCACCAAGTTTACAACGCTCTTGTCCTCAATCGTCTCCTTTTACGATATACCAAGTTGGTGTGGTTTCGCAAACCAAAATGACAAAAGACGCCTTACGAGTTACGTAAATAGAAGTATTAGATTCAAGTACTGCAAGGCGATCAACATTTAAGACACAATCGCAAAAATTGAAAACCGCTTGTTCAAGAAGGTCACTACCAACGAAACGCATCCACTGTACAAGTTCCTTCCCCCAAAGATAAACCACGACCGGCATCTAAGAAGAAGACCGCATTCATTACAGAGAACAGTGAACAACAGCATCGGAAGGAACTTTTTCAACCGAATACTTCACGCTGATTTTACCATTAGACATCTCCGTCTTCAGTCTACCACTCCTTTAAACTGACTGACTTGCTAAGTAACTTACATAATTGTTTTACTTCATCTATTGTAATCCGTCATGCATTTGTCATATCGCAATAAAGCTTTTCATTGTTATTAATATTATTAGAAACACAGCTAATATAAACTGTCTCCTTCCGCAGCGTATTTTTGTTGTGAAACAAATCTAATAGTATAGTAATCTACGATCGAGCGAATAAAAGCTGCTCTCCAATTGGCTGAATTGCCAAAAAAATTGATTCCGGCTAAACGGAAGCACTGACGAGATAAACTCCTATGACATGTATTGGTATGTCCATAAGACATTCGACTATGTGATGAGATGTGCTCACCTCCATTGGTTGGCGTCCAGGGATTCTATAATATTCTTTAAATTCCTATTGTCAACTTAGATTCCTGCGTCAGAGCGCTTCCTGACTACCTGACTTCGTGGTTGTATTTTTGTAAACAAAGAGACTGCTTATTCTATATGTATACACGCGGATCACATCAAAATTTCTTGAATTCCCTTTACTCAATTCGTGTTCGACTCCCTCCAAGTCCATTTCGTAGCAGCAAAAGTACAGCACATTCTCAGCGGTCAACGAACTTGACTTCAATCAAGGTGTTTTCTCCTCATCCTTCCTCCGTTGGCGGATTACTCGTCGAAAGGAGTTGCCGCTTTTCTGCTCACGAATTTTCGCCACCGTCCACGATCTTGCGCTTTCCGTATGCAGTCCGTTAGTGATTCCTGTTTTCTGTCGAATGCCGTCTGACCAGCGCGTCTTGCATCTCCCACGTCCACGATTGCCATAAACCACTCCCGTTAGAAGGTCTTTCTGCAATCCTTGTTTCCTTACTATATGCCCAAAGTAACGAAGCTTTCTTTCATGAATCATGGTAAGTAGTCGTTCCACTCTACCAAGTTTGGCCAAGACCCATTCGTTGGTCTTGCGCTCATACCATCCTTCTTGTAGCAATTGTCGATAGCACCATAACTCGAATTCTTTTACAGTCATATTCTTTCAGTACATATTCTTTTACAGTAATTTCTTTTTAAAGCCCAACACTCAGCGCCATACGTGGCTATTGGAAACACGAGAGTGTGAAGTAATCTAAGTTTCAAATTGCGACTTATTGAACGATCCTTCCATACAGTTACCAGGGACTGACATGCAGACTTCGCCATTCCGATTCGTCTTTTTTGCTCCTTTGTATCGTCATAGTTTGATGTAATAGCTGCACCCAAGTAACAGAACGTATCGACGAATTCGACTTTTTCACTGCCAATTAGCAACTCTCACATTTGGGCTTGACTTGATGTGCAAACTCTCATAGCTTTCGTCTTGGTAGGATGGAGCTGGAGTCCATATTCTTCGCTGTCTATTCTATCCAGGACTGATTGAAGCTCTTCAACTGATTCTGCCAGCACCACCACGTCATCCGCAAATCGCAGGTTCATTATTGTTCTTCCACTCACTTCAACATTCCCCGTATGATCTTCTAATGCTATTCGCATAACAGTCTCTGAATCAATGTTAAACAAAGATGGTGATAAAATACAACTCTGCCGAACGCCATTAGATATTCCAAACCAGTCCGAAAGACCATATCCAGTTCTAACACAAGCTTTTTGGAATTATATAGCTTCCGGATAAGATTCACAAGGTGGATGGGAAAGCCCATTTCGAGCATAACGTCCCATAATTTCGAGTGTTTCACATAGTGAAAAAAAGCCTTTTTGTAGTCCAGAAAGGCCAAATATAGCTCTTTATTATGTTCTCTGTTTTTTCGAATATCATTTTCAAGTTTAATATTTGGTCTCTTGTTCCTCGGCCTGTCTGAAACCCGTTCATTTTTTTATTCTTCCGAATCGAATTTTTGAAGTAGTATGTTATGAATAATTTTGAATAGGATTTTACTTGCATGCGGGATATGTGAAATTGTGCCGTTATTGCAACATTGTTCAATGTCTCCTTTCTTTGGAATGATCATGAAAACAAAGTCACAAAAATCTGGTGGCCATTCTTCGTTGTTCCAACTTGCGTTGCAGAGTTTATGCATCACTGTAATGCGCTGTTCACCTCCCAGTTTAAGTAACTCGGTTGGATTGTCATCTATGCCAGGACTTTTGCCGTTCTCTAAATTTCGAATTGCATTTTCTTTTTCTTCTCGAAGGATCGGTGGTTCTTTTTCGAATGTTTGCGAGGATTCCGAGTGGAAAACCGTCGTTTCTCTGAACATGTTTGCGCTGTATTCTTTCCATCTGTTTTTTATACCTTCTCTTTCAAAAACAGTATTACCTTCTTCATCTTTCACTGTATCTAATTTTGCATGAAATTTTCTTGTTATTTTCTTGACAGCTTTGAACATATTACCAGAGGCAGCTAAATGACTCAGTTGCTATATCTTGTGACGTAGGGCTTCGATACTGCGTCGTTTGTCAGCTCTCATTGATCTCTGAACTTCGCGATTGAGATTTCGATGCGTCATCAAATTTTCTCACTGACCCAAAAAATCTCGCAGACCTTATCAGCTGGACGAAATAACTTGAAGTCGTAGTCAGAGATGCAATCTTTCCATAGTAATGACTGCTACCCGATGACCGACTTAATCTGATTCTAAAGTCGGCTTTGATGACGCAACGTCGTAATCGACGTTAGTAAAAATATTGACGGTTATCTCTTGCTATTTGATTCATTCCTCTGAAATTCATATTTACCTCAAAAGCAAAGTAATGTGTGCATGTTTACTTCCGTCTTGGTCATCATGTTGAGCAATGTCTCAAGTTACAATACAAACCAACTGTAATAAAGATACATGTTGTGATGTTTCAATGAACGCAGACACGGAGGAACACAACATAAAGACAGACACTTGAAGCTATTGTTATCTTAAAGTGGAAGAAATGTGAGTCAATCGTGAAAAGAAGTTTCCATTGCCATTTCTTTTTCAAAATCAGGGCAAATGCTACAAAAATTCCTTTTTTGATTGTCACATGAAAAGCGTATCCCAAGTTTAAAATGTTTCATGTTAACAAAAAGTACAGACTACATTATTTTTTTCTGTTGATAAAGACATTTCTCTAATTGGGAAGAAATTGTGATATAAAAGAAAACGTCGATCAGGCTGCCCTCACTATTAGCTGCAATCAATTAAATGATGCCTATATTCCTAAATTTACCGCATGTATCGCATCATTTTCATCAAATCAGGAGTTAAATGAAGATGTAAAGTAGATACTTACTGATTACTCCTAATATGAAATGGCTATTCTGTTCACATTCTTTAGGTCTAAAATGTTGCTCCATTATAATCATTGATACTTTTTGTCGTCTAAGTTGCATTTTGACATCTCTACAGACTCGTGCACGCTGCGGAGAATCGGAAAGTTCAATGCCTCTTCCTCAGCTCCCACCTATTCATCTGATGTCTCTATCGTCGCCATCATTGCTATCTGCGGTAGCTCGTTTATCTTGCCTACTTCTACACCAATGTCCCCTTCTACCTCAATTCCTAGAGCTCAAGGTGGACAGTGTTCTGATGAACATCATCGATCCCGACTTGCTGGAATCTTACTTCCGACTTGGACTCTATCCGACAATACTGGCGCAGCTGTGTCTGCTTTTTGCTTCGGTGCTGCGCCTACTGCGCTCACTTGCTATGCGTGATGAGATGGTACGGGAACGTATTCTGGCTGACACGCGCTTCTCACTGCGTCTTGTGCGGTTACTATGCGTCCAGGGAACCCCTGATGTCATGGCCCGCACCGTATGGCGAGAACTGGCCTGGTTGGTGACCGTTTTGTTGGGTCCAGGTCTCAGCGTTGATCTAGCTTCCAACTTAATGACCCCAATGGCAGCGCGGGTGGTGGCAGTGAGCGCAGCGATGACTGAAGCATGGTCCGGAGGTGGGGAGAGTCGAAGAGCGATGCTGAGTTGCTTGGGAACGGTGCTAAGCAGCAAGGCTGCATTGGGTTGTCGTCTCGTGCATAGTCTTGACGCGGAAGCGAAGGGAGGTGAACTAATGCGATCCTTGATCAATGTCTACGACTCATTGGCGCTGAGAAACCATGGGGAAGAGGTGTTGGAAGACAAACATGCTGTCAACAACGCTATGAAGACTCTCGCTGCTCTATCTGTTAGCGCTAAAAGAGCTGCTATTGATGCTGGACTCGTGGAGAGTTTGATGGAGTATATCAAATATCTTCAAAACAAATTACATATCGATGTGGTCGTCCTACCGAATAAGCCAGGTGAGATCACGAATTATATTGATATCCCTAGTTAACCTTGCAATCTTTCAGATTTTGAATTCATTAATCGAAGTTCGCTAAAAAAGTCCAGTGTGCTATAGTTTCGGCAAGTTTTCAATACTAACAATGTAGTTATAAATGACAGGTACAGATGTACCTAAAATTTGATTTTAGTAATATGTGAATTAATTTTTGGCATTGTTAGAAATATGCATTCACGATGCGGGTAAATTTCAGGCTGGAAATCAATAGTTCAGCTTGCATTTCAATTCTTTGGTCGGCTCACAGTACGTATTTCCTCCATAGTCAGCCGCCTCAGTGGCGCAATGGATAGCGCGTCGGACTTCTAATTCGGAGGTTGTGGGTTCGAGTCCCATCTGAGGTGCATTTTATATTTTCTCCCAAGAAGGAGACGTTTTTAACGTATATAGTGTATGGAGTTCCTTTGACAGTTATTCATAGATAGGACATGACATTATTATTCCAAATGGTTCTCGTAAACGAAGCGATCGACTTTGTTAGAGGATTAAATCATACTCTTCAGCACAGACAAATTTCACGTCTAAGCATCCACCTTGACGGAATCCCTCTCTGTCATATTTTAGGCGAAGAGATGAGTCTTGTGACCCATGACAGGAGAGCCGACAACAGTATGATTTGTCATTAGCAACGTTTAACTTCGAACATGCAAGCTTACTTTGCATATAGTAAAATTATCATGCTGTCGGATATTTCCATTCGAAAGGCATGTGAAAGAAGCAAGGACCCAGTGCGTTTTTAAGTAATTGATTTTTTGTTGCGAGAAGGAAACAAAAGCCAGATTTCATCCCCCGAAAGTAAAATTAATCGCTGTGGTGAATGTACTTTGACTGAGTTCCAATTTTTTATAGTGCATGTAAAGTGGCGAGGCAATCTTATAGTATGAGTTTCTTTGCTGTCATGGTATCTGCTCTGATGTACGTAATTATGAACTGTAACTATTACATTTGTGCTAAACCTTACAAATACAAGTTTTTATCACGCTCAATACGGAAAATATCAATGATCTTCGACTGTAAATTTTGATATTACAGTAGCAGTGAGCGCACAACGTTTTGTTTTCGATTTAATCGTTTGATGGACATTTGTGATGACATGTACAGAAAACATATATAGTCTGACTTCTTGAGTTGATTTCACGCTCCTCGACGCTTCTACGTACGTCTGCATTGCGTAAGTTAAAATACAAAACAGATAACCGAATAGAAGAAACATCATGACAAGCAGCATGACGTAAAACGTCTCTATAAGCATGTGTGGAATCATTAGAAAGATGCTCGCTTAAGCGAGACGGCACGGCACGACAGATCCCATCCACATAAGAGATTTTACGTATATTACATCGAATGAAATATAAACATTATTTGGTCAGGTAGTCATTGAAATTAAAGTAAAAATTACAGTATACTTATTTACACAAATGCGTTCTGGATGGGGTCGTAAAATGGAAGAGAGTCTGAGATTTAAAAGAAACAATGAGCTTGTCTTGGGGAGCGTGAGGAACACCTTGTTGGAAGCATCTGAGCTTCGCCTGCTTGTCTGCTATCGTCGAACTTGTCACGTTGGAAATTTTGTCATGAAGTTTGAGATTACCTGCAATATTCTGCTTTCTTAATTCAAATACCATTTACATAATTTTCAGGCTCATGGAACATGTGAAATATGAAGAATATAAAGATCTCTGATACGTATGTGGTATATAGAATAGTCACGTAATATGCACACATTATTATGTCTTAAATTACATAGCGGTTGCTTTAACTCAGCATGCATTTCAAACATTGTTGTTTCAATCTCATTCGCTCATTATTATCAGTGATGTGAGAAATTCGTCATTCTGTGATGTGAGAAATTGGTAGTCAGCGGACCATCCCCACAGTAAACAGTCTAATTGCACTTGACATGGAAAATGAATTCCATTTAATCCTGAATACCTACAACTCTCTATCCAATCCTATTCACTCACTGTATCCCACTGACCAGTTTCCATGATGTTTTCTCTAACAGGATCAAATCAGAAGTCTTCTCGAACGGCAATGCAGCGCGAATTGGCTTGTGGTTATATGTTGGACTTGTCATTGACGCTGGACATTCTCCACAACCTGGTCTATCTTAGTTCAGACGCTAAGCAGGCATGTGTAGATGCAGGGTTGGCTCAAACTATCCATCGTATGTGGACACTTTGTCATCTGGATGAACGTCTGATGGTTGGCAGTCTTCGACTTCTGATCAACTTCACCGCCTCATATCCACCAGTAAGAGGTCTGATATTCCTCAGCATGACCCGGCATGAACGTCTATTTTCTGTCTTACAGGCCGCTGCTTCCCTCGCCTTCACAAGTCCCCTGGCCAGTTCTGATGCTCCAGGACAGCATAGTGCCAGCTCTCTTGTCCACACGCTGGTGAAATTAGCTGGCGGTAACAATATCATGTCAGCTGTGCAGCGAGAGGGCCTTCTCGTCATTCGGTTGGTCTATGCTCTTCTGGCTAACATCGTGTGGTCTTCCGAAGCCCGTGGTGTCCTCTGGAAGGTAATGATTTGAAGTCCTGTTGATTTTCAAATGCCGCGTCATTTTCATCTGCTATAACTTTATTGTCGTTATTTCCGCTGGTTTGATGGACTTGTGATCAAATGGACGATTACAAAGCTATCATAATTTCATTTCTATAAAGCATTAATCAGCACTTTAAAATTAATGTCGGAAAAACGCTTGCATTTCTGATGTTATCCGGTAATATTAACGTATCTTGACGTTAGGGTTTTAATTATCCGACAACATTTTTGTATCTGGATATAAGGATTTTAATTATCCGGTAATATTATTGTATCTGGATATTCTGGTTTTAATTTTTAGACATCTAATGTGTGTTTATAAGATTCATAGATTTATAACATATCGTCAGTCAGTTGATATTTTGAAGTCATTTTAAGAGAAATGCTTCTATTCTTATGAGTGAATTTGAGACAACTTGTGGAGAAACTCTCCTTTCTAATATTTTTTTATTTCTAAATTATTATTTTTATCACCTTGACGTACAAGTGATGCCTACAGTTGTCAATAATTCGCATCAAAAATCTTGTGTATAGTTTGCATTGGGGTTTATTGGCAAATAGTCTGGTCTGTGCAATTTCACCAAGTAGGCGCATTTTGGTCCATATTAAGTATTATTATGTGGATTGTAACAATTGAATCATATATTTGTGCTGGCCTGCAGGCAAAAGAAGAGAAAAATAGATAATATCCAATTAACATCATTCTTTTGCTGTATGAATCTCCTTTTCTTGGATTGACGGCTATTTCTTACAACAGGAGTTTTTGTAACATGTTACACCATCTGACATTGATGAGTCAGCTTTCGAAGTCTCGAAAACATTGATTCGTAAGTTTAAACTGTGACTCAGAATATGATGATTCGTCTGCTGCTGTATGTATTATAAATAAATAGTTCGTGGCATCACTAATTCAAATTATTTAACGGTAATAACACTTTCATGTCAGTAGCACACAGTTATTAGACTGTTGTGGTCTCCGTGGCATAGTGGTTAAGGGCTTGGCCTAGCGATTTTTTGGTCCAGGGCTCGAGCCCTGAAAGACCGAAAGTGTCATTGGGAGTCTGCAGGAAGGGTATCCGGACAAAAAGTACCACAACGCTCCAGAAAAGTCAGCATCATCCAAACCTCCAGTGTGGAGGGGGAGTAGTGATGGTAAAGCTTCATTATAGCTAGAATATTACATAGATTTTTGATTATTGACTCTAGGTTGTCATAAGTCTAAAATCTATTCCATTATTTTTTAGCATGATTAGAATTAGATGCTGCAATGTGTATCCAACGTCATATACTTGCTCCGTTGTAGTGGGTGCTCCACTTTCTACATCGAACAAACAGGAGACTTCTTCAAAAAAAAAGGTTGTCATTAATCTCTTACTTGACAACCTCAGAGTGAAAATTGTCGCATGAGTGATCCTTAAATGACAATTACTTATATCACTTTAAGATCAATCCATTCCTTCTTGTGTTGATCTGTACAGGTGTGTTGCATATTATTTTCAGAGCAAATTTCTCCATCGATTCTCCGAACTGAATCCGAAAGCTTTCAACAAATCCAAGAATGGTCAAATGGTCCAAGCATTGTGGTTGCGTCTTTTCCTGAATCTTTCCTTCATTCCGGAGGGTCAACGACTGATAGTTCGGGTGCCTGGTGAGTAGGGATCACAATGGATTAATCATTTGAAATATTCAGCAATAATCATTGTCCCAGAAATATGATTCCACTGCATGGCGCGTGTGATAGTTGCCGGTTAATCGAGGTTTTATCAAGGCATCAAAGCCCCTCTAATGGTAACGCAGTGCAATAAAGTTAATAGACGGTCACTAATCACAAACGTACATCGTAAAAACAATAGACAAAATTGAGGTAGTGACTGATTATAGCGTCATTATCGACCGAGTATTCAAGCCAAGAAATCCAACCAATGCTACAATGCTGTGATATAGGTGTCTGTGCTAAATTTGATGCAGACTTCTTACAATAGAAATCATGAATCTTCAAAAATATTGAAAACTGTTTTTATTCAATTGCCCTCCTATCTAAACCAATTTTTATGTATATTTCTAGATTTCGTCGATGTAAGATGTTACGACAACGTGCTAATAGCGAGTGTCAATAAAGTAATTGACAGAAAAGATACTGACAAAGTGACCAAGTTTTGCCTTGCGTAAATGTATATGTGGTTACAATTTACAACATAAATCGAAAAGGTGATGGATCACGCTTCGAAATAAAATTTCTATTAGGAATGCAAGTTGCAGTAGAGGTCGGAATCTATTCTCGTCTCTGAAAATGAATAATACATTCAAGCTGCACAAAACTTCATCTATTTTTCATTGATGTTTCAGATTCAATCAACATTCTGACCGATCAAGTGGAATCTCTGACAGGAAAGCAACTTTATCATGCTCTTCTCGTTCTTCGTAACCTCAGCACACACCCGAAAGTCCGTCCGAAGCTGATGGCTGCAGGTATGTCACTTAGGAACCTCAGAAAGTTTGAAGATGCCGTCCCGTCATGTTGGTTCGTTCATTGTAGCATATCAAGGAAGAATTATTGGTTGTGGACTATTTATTGTATAATTAGAATAGTGTGACAACAAAATACTTGGCGTTCAATCCTTAGAGATAAATAAAGTGCAAATCATTGAAATCAATAATTCTGGCAGATGGTTGACGAAATATATTCAGGTGGTCTGTGCATAGTTCCGTTCTAGATTCGCCATAGGTTGAACAACGACAGTGACAATCAAGTTATCCTAAAAAAATGAAGGAATATGCACAATAGAAACGATGCAATAACACATCGTGAGAAATAGAATAATATTACGTGTATAATATATAGAGAAGCATATTATCTATTTTTAAGTAAATTTTGATTAATGCATATTAGCAAAAAAGTGAAAGAGACATGACCTGATGCATGCTATAGAAGAAGAGGTGAAGCGTATTTTGAAGGTATTTTTTTAATTTTCATAGGTAAATAGACATGTGTACTATACTTTGCACAGGTCCTTTAATTTCCGTTGTAAACGACTCCTTACTTAGTGTTAATTACTTAACACTAAATTATGAAAAATATAACTGGATTTTTATGCTTTCAAGCAAAGGTTATCCATTTCAGCTTGGATGACATTGCATGCTTTTAGAGTTCATCCGAACTGCCTTTGACAGTGAGACAATACTTATTTCTTTACGAGGAGTGAAGTAATCGGTTTAGGTGATATTTTCTAGCGGTGTTAGAATGAACAAATGCTGCCATCCACTATTTCTTTGAATATGATAATTGAAATCATATAATTTACGACGCCTTATAACAATGCATTTACAGGAAGACAGTTTCACTCCCTGCTTCAATATTGCCTCGCTTATATGAGCGCATTTTCGCAAAATTTCATAATGGTTACTTGTGTCGGTGTTGTTATTCAATTAAACTCATTTGAAAACGTAAAACATTCTTTTTGAGCTAAGCAATTTTTCCCTAATAAAATAGCATTTTTTAAGGAAATCAACTGAAATTTCAAAATTTATAAAATATTTAACGAAATTAGCAAAAAGTCTAACACGGATAACATTGAGTATGATGAGCTATCTTTGACAAGAATTGCTTCTCATTTCATCGTTGAAGTGTCTGAAAAGGCGGCCAATAGCTCTTATATAAAGGATATTTAATTTTTTTGAAATTGAAGTTCAATATTTTTCAATTGATGCTTGAAAAGCATGGATAACTAGAATTCTATCTTCTCAAAGAGTGCAGAACAGCTGTTATGTAACGCGGCCTTGATTAACTAGGCTCTTCGCAGTTTAATCGCAGTTCATTAACTATTTGCTATGATATGATTAACATCTTCACTCGAATGAGTTTGAATATCATGATGAAGTGTATATCTGAAGTGGTCCCATTTGACTTTCAGAATGTCGTCTCATTCCGTGTTTGAATCGACATTTGGATGAAGATAATGCTGAAGTGTGTCAGCTGGTCCTTTCCACTTTGCAAGCCCTGTTGTACAACAACCAGAAGGTAATAGTTCAGTAACACAGGAGTGACAATCATTTATGCACATAGTTCGCAATGCTGTTGCTGTTCCTGAAGTGTACTCATATTTTGGGTTCAAAACAAACTTGGCTCATTGAAAAGAAAATTGGCTTTCTTCGACCGATTTGTTATTATAATTCTAATACCGTATTTTCAAAAACGTCTATTAAGCTGTTTTTATACATGGTTGTAATCCCGTGTTTTGAAATCTGTTATTTAACGGTTTTAAACATGCTTTTAAAACAAATCAGACATGCTTGTGGACAGGTAGGTGTCTTGCGTTTTTATACTTAGCGCGGGCAGATTCAGTAAAATTCAACCAGCATTTCTTAGTGTCGATCCATAGATTGCTACTATACATAAATAATTTGATGTGTTATTGCTGCCAATAGATGAGGCGCAAAACAAACTTTATATAATATTTATTTGACCACTCCTAAAAAACTGTCAAGCTTTGCAATTAGCTCAGGGTCTTGTAGAGAATTGAAGCAGCTGGAAGTAGATTGGTTGGTATTTACAATTGATTCCCTTTGAGAACTGAAAGACGTAGTTTTGCGATGATGACCGAACATTTATGCTATCTTCTTTTTGACAAAGAGTTGCAAATGAAATTTTTGTTTTCAATCATTCACTTGACCATTTCATTTCAGGCTAAAGTATCACTGAAGTCGGAAGGTTTTCTGCAAAAGGCTTTAGAAATGATGGACCGATGCCAAAGCAGTTCTGACCCTCCTGAACCAATGTTCACCAATCTACGTGTCGTGCTGGCCGCGATGCGGGACTAGATAGATATTTTTTTCACTTTTGTACCTGAAGATCAGTATATCTAAATATAGAAGTGTTCAATATTTCCCATCGTTCTTTCCTCATTTGACATGACCAGGGATGCGGACACGGTTGAATATATCACACGAAATCTCAGCGCACCAAATTAGGATGATCGCTTAAAAACAACGAAATCCGTTAATTTATAGTGATAGACTAATTTTGTTCGGTGACTGACATTTTTCGTGTTGAGATTTGGTATCTTTTATCGAGATAATCGAAGAGGATAAATGAAAACAAAGATGATCGAAAAAAGGCTTACGTGATGATAAGAAGCGGGTACGTCGTTGCAGCTGATACTCAATTAGAGAGAGACGAACAAAATAGGTATAGTACAATACACTAGAGCGAGGAAGTATTGAAGGAGAAAATCAAAGAAGTAGCTAGGACGCACAGAAATGAAAACAAAATTGGACGGACCCTGAGTCAACGGTACAGCTGTAGAATTACAATTTTCTGCGCATGCTACTGTCCGTATTATACGAAAGCGTTCATTTCAATCGGGTACGAGAGGATATCCAATTATTTCACTTAGAAAATGCATTCATTAATTGACCGAATCTCCCGAGGTGACAGGTTCTTCAGCATCAAAGAGAATGCGCCATACTTTCTTCAGCGACGAATATTATGAAAATACCTAATTTATTGTATCGAAATTGTTGTTGCGCCTGAATCGTATGTAAATTGATTTGATTTTCTATTATTTTGGTGGGGTCATTATATCAAAGATAAGTAAAACATATGCCATTGTTCAAGGAGAGTACACAGCGTTTGGCCTCGATTCTGATTTCAATCTTTTTAACTTCATACAAGAATATAGACCTGTAAACAGCATGGTTGGAACCGGCCGGGTCTGTTTAGCAACGTCGACCCGGTCCCAGCTATAAAGATAGTGAAGAGCGGCCGGCTGACCACTCATAATTGCGCCGTTAATTCTTTAAGTCTATGTCGACAATTGACAACATTCATTCTAGTAGAATCAGTTAATTACCCTGTGGGAACGCATCTTGCTAATATCAACAGATTATCTGGCGAGGTAGCGATTTTGTGGATAATTATTTTTAAAGGTTAATTTTCGTGTAAAAACTATCTCCGCATGTGAAAATGGTCATCATCTATCCAAAAACATGTGTAAAATTAAAAAACGACAGGTGGCGAGAAAGTTGCTATAATTAGTTGGTAGATATTTGCTTACTAATGCGAGCTGATTTTTCGCCAACCGGCGAAATCGTGGATATTGTAGCAACTAATTAGTGGTAAGTAGTGATTCTCGTATATTACCTTCACATGAAAATATATTGTATACTCAGTCTGATCTGATAAAAAGGATCTTTTTAATTCACGAAGGCTTAAACTAAAAAAGTATCTATCTTCCATAAATTTCGCAGTAAATACTATTATACTATTCAAATATTTGTCATTGTTGTAAATTATTGAATGTCAAGAGATGTTATGAAAATTGATATAAGCGGATTCTCTATATTTTTATCATTATCAAAGAATGATAGTCTGCACTTATTTCTTAGATAGATTAGCCGTATGTGGGTGATGGTGAGGGAGAAAATAGAGCCTCGGCTGTAGAGGCGGATTACTAAAGAAAACAAGAGAGAAAGTCGAAAGTAAAAGGTGGCATACAGAGCACGAATTGTCGCCGGCGAACTTCGCCAGCGAATATGCCGCAAATATGACTGAACTGTAGCATGATATTCTGCAGCTAACATCCGCCAGTTTTTCGCAAGATTCGTTCCCACAGGGTAGTTACTCACTTCAATTGACTTCTGTAAAGAAATTAATGTGGATTTCACTGTCAATGAAAAAAGTTCTTCCTGAGTTTTTGTGGACTTCCAACCAATAGATAGCAATTGATGTTGCATTTTCCGTCTTCATCATAACATTTTCATCATCATTTAGCATAGTTTTACGCTTAAGCGAACAGCGGTGTTGTTCTGACATTTATTTGAACATTGTTCTGACATTCATTTGAACATTATTCTGACATTATAGCATGAAAATTCAAGTAGGTTGATTACACGATCAATCACTGCAGGGAAGCACAATGAAGTGCTTTCAGCTTCAAGATAATCGCTGAACAGGGATAGCTAGCTCAAGCGATTGGCGGTGACCGCAATAAAGAACTCCATATTTTCAATCCACTGGGTTGCGCACTCATATTGTCTAGTTCGAACCGGCCATTATTAGCAAACGCCGCCTAAAAATTTTGAAGACCGGCCGGTCGGATTATAATTAGGCTTATATCGACAATTGGAATAACCGTTATAACGCATGAGTAAAAGTTATTGATTTTCGTTGTTTTCCGCTTTGTAGGGATTATGTTCAAAAGTCACAACTATTTGGAAGCAGGCCTACAGGTTCACAATAAGTTTATTCATTGTTGAACTATCACGGCTGCTTTTGTTCGAGGTTTCTGATAGTAGTTCAAGTTTGGTCCCACTGCAAAGTTGTCATAGTTGCCTTGACGGCAATGAGGGCAGGTCGATGCTGATTAAGTAGTACTGATCCATTTATACCTACATCTAGGTTTAGGCCGTAGGACCCCTGGTCGGTTTCAGATGGAGTTTCCGGAATCGCATGCTCCAACATCAATGAATTTTGTAAGCTGTGTTCGCAAGACTGTCGTAAAATTGTTCTTTTCAGTCTTTTTCATGTGCATGCAAAATATAGGCCTATAAAAAGTATGAATATTTGCTAATTACCAGATAGGTAATGCATCAATGCATAAGTAAGCTGTTACTATCATTTGTCGCGTAATCACTTCAATGTTCCCATGAAATACAACCAAGATGCTTATGCAGACAAAAATTAATTCACTCTCATTACCTCGCAAACGTTTCACCCGTAGGCTTTCTCAATGCGAAATGGCGTAGGCAAGGAATTCTACACAGTCAGACAGCAACACAGTTCACGACATGGTCACAAAAAAGTTGACAGCAGATCAAACGCATATCTCTTTGAAACGCAATTGAACAAGTCAATCAGGCAAAAGAGATTTAAAATGGGCAATTTAATAATAGGAGATAGAAACGGAACGAATTAGCCATGACATTTTCAAGGTAAAATCAAAGGATACTGTACACATTCATTTAACATGCAATACTGTGCGTAAAAATGAAGACAAAAAAACTAAAAATACATAAAATTGAAAATATATTATTGCCCAATAAAATGCTGTAAAAATGATGTCAAATTATTTGGAAAGTATTTTTTGCGGATATCTTTTTTATGACTTAATCTGTGTAGAGCGCACTGGTCTTCATCCATTCTTGAAATCATTGCTCGGTAGAGGCCATGCTCAATGAAGCTCATACCTAACCATCAGAAAATGATTGCGTTCGACATGCTAGACATGATTGCAATTAAGCAGACAAATTAAACTCGATTGTGGGTAAATACAGTATAAAGAAAGTGCTGCAAAAGGTTGCCGTCTTTTGAAATGTCAAGGAAAAGCTTGATTGCAATGCTGGTTCGACGAGATAGGCACAGTGAGTTAGACATACATTCATTACCACAAATGATTCGATGAGAACGACGTTGGATCTTTTCAATTCTCTCAGAGCTTTTGTTGTTTAGACCGATCAAAAGCTCAGAATTACTTTCTAGAATACTGAGAACAGTTGCGTTATACAATGTGATCAAATCTTTCTTTGGAAGGTATCTTCAGACGTTTCAAAACATGCAGTCTTTGTGTAGCTCGGGTATAGATTTTTTTCACGTAAAGGTCCCAATTCATACCAGAAGTATCACACCAAGAATTTTTAGTTGTTGCAGGAGCTCTACATCATTGGGTGATGAGTTCCCAGAAATCAAAGCAAAGATTGATTTTGTCTTATTCTGGTTAAATTTCAGTCCATTCTGAGAGCACCAAAAACTAACATATTCTTTCTGATCACTAATCAGAGTCGATAAATCACAATCAGTTGTAGGTGAAATACAAAAACCTACATAATTAAGTAGATTCAACAATTAATCAATGAATATTTCAGTCAATTGATAGATGAAACCATATATAGCCATATATCCACGGAATGTATGATTTCTAATTGACGAGGCACCTTTTCAGGTCTCAGGATTGGTACTAGGTTTTCCCATATTTTAGAATCGTGAAAAGCAAGCTTTCAAAAACTAAATAAGAGAGTGTACATCTAATATAATTAATTGAAATATAGGATATATGCAAATAACAGCATTTACCAATGCAATTATAATAGATGAAATTGAAAATAGTATTATAGCCTACTTTTCCCCTGTTCCCAGTGGACATATTATCTGGACTAAGAGCAGCTTCTCTACAGCATTTAAACGATGGGCAAAACATATCGAAGATGTCAAAACAATTATTGAGCCCATTTGATTCAACAATGAAAATCAACAAGAGGGACATTCTGAGTTGATTTTGGAATATTTTAAGATGCAATTACGATGTGCACCGTCATCGAGAGGAGACCAGAGACCGTAAACAGTCTACAATCGTCATTCTCTTTAGGAGTAAAGATCAACACAGCAGCAACTAACAGCAGCGCATATGGTGCTCAAAGTCAAAACGCAAAGCAGTGATATGGTGCTCCTCAATACATGGATATGGTGCAGGCATCAAACTTACCAATTTCATTATGCTCCTTCTCTTTGCTTAGACGTCACTCCCTTATGTTTTCATGATTGAAATGAGCGAATGCTTCCAATTTTGTATACCGAAGCTGAAGTCCAGACGTTTTTACTGCTCGTGAGATATGGCCCAGAGCAACGTTGTATATTTGATCGTCAAAGGAAAACATATCCATGAATTGTGCAGGTAGTTTCAATGTACGCTTCGACATCGCTATCTATCACTATCTACATCACTATCTATCTATCACTGAGCCCTTTGATTGTACTTCCAAAGGAGTCAGTGCCTCAGATACCATGGAATCTGATGCAACCGAACCGATGGTGCTCCACACTCCGAATTCTCGACACCAGAGATAGTGCTACGTCAGAGGGTAAATCCAATTTATTCCACAACATTTCTGTCTTTTCAACTTTGGGTCTCAGATTTCCGTGAAAATTTGCATATATACTCATTTTTTTACGCTGAACACGAAAATCTTAGCGGCGACCACACCAAATAAAAACTTTCCATAGAAATCTAGCACTTTTAAAAAGCCATTTTTTCTATATCTCGGTCAGAGGACAAATTGATCTCGGTCAGATAGATGTCGAATAGGAAACTCTTCGGCTTCTGCATTTGGGTTGCTGATGAAACTGGGAACTTAGGATGAATGCTTGCTTGCGTAAAGCGAAGGGACCAAAATGTAATGTATTGCATATAATGTCCGTTGACCGTGACCCACCTTGTCCTCTGACCGAGATTTTTAAGGTCTCGGTCAGAGGACAAATTGATGTCGAACAGGAAACTCTTCGGTTTGTGCATTTGGGTTCATGAGACTGCGGGAACTTTGGAAGAATACTTGAACGCGTAAAACGAAGTGATCTAAATGTAATTGCATACATTATCATGTCTTTAGACCGGGACCCTTGTACTCTGACCGAGATCTTCAATTTCAACGTTGTCCTCTGACCGAGATTTTTTAGAGTCTTGGTCAGAGGACATTTTCGTGGTTTTTGGAGATTTTGAGAGGGTTAATTGATATAAATGAAAAATTTCTTTTGCATAGATGTTAAGAGCATGGATCCCTCCTATGCTGTGAAATTTCATCGATTCCTGACAAAATTTCTGGTTTCAGCATCCATATGAAATTTTTGGGAATTTGCAAATTCTCTGGTCGAAAAAACGGATAAAAATATTTTAAAATCAAAATTGCACACTTGTAACGGCATCAAACTGAATTTTCTTTACGGATTTATAAACTAGCACACTAGAGGATTCGTTTGGTGCAAAACGTTTGATGGAAAAATCAATATTCTTCGAGAAAAGGTACCTCGGTCAGAGGACAGAAAACGTCTCGGTCAGAGGACATTTTTTTCATTGGACAATGGAAACCCAGTGAAAATTCAATGATTATTATTGATTATAATATTTAAAATTAGACTGTCTTAAAGAGCTGATCTTCTTCTTTCAGATGATATAAATATTAGTGGGTGTATTTGAATGTATCTAATCGAAAATCCGTGTTGAAGTGAGAGTACTGCAACTTTGGACATGCTTTTTTGGTCTTTTTTCGGCAAAAAACGGCAACTTGTGAAGAAGGTCTTGGCTTTGTGACTTTTTAAAAACCATGCCATAATAGATGAGATCTTTACGGTTCGATTGAAAAAAAACTATTGAAATCGGTTCAGAAATATGGATTTTACAAATCAAAGACACCTTTTCGTCAAATGTTGTGGATTAAATTGGATTTACCCCAGACCAATTTGAAATTTCCTCTTCGCCATTTCAAACGAGTATTGGTTCACCACACATGTAGCCAGCCGTGGAATCGAAGCATTTCATGAGTATTTATTTCCAGAATTTCACGAATTACTAGCCTGAAATATACTGCAGTAGACGGGACAACGTCTTTCAAATCTCGGTTTATTGCTCCATTTTTAAATAACTAATGACTAAATAGCTTGGTCATCTCAATTCGTTGGAACCTAGACATAAGGATAAGAAATACATGTATAATTATCATGATTGAACTCATTCCCGTCTGCTTTATCCTGTTGTTTAAGTAGAATTCAACGAACAGTTGAAAGTTAAAATCAAACTGCACTTTAAAATGGAACTCTGTCCAATTATTGATTATGATGGGAATTATCTTTTCTGTCTGAACAAGTGAGAATAGATAACAAGCTTAAAGGACACATACGTCATCGAAGATCTTCATCATTTAGAAAATGATAATATTGAAATCGTTTTAGCACATTCATTAGAATATAAGCACTCAATAGCTTATCAAATTGATTCTGCAATCATTTGTAGCATGAAAAAATTTTCTTGTTAACATTTTAGCTAGGAATAAAAAGGTATTCATACCAACGAAACATGAAACAATGACAATTCTATTTCAGTTTTCAAAATATGGGGATCATTCTATCTTTCCGAATGTCGGATCAAAGATGAAAAGCAAAGTAGATATCTCACCTAAAGCGTCGTTTAAAGGAAAATAATACTGCAAATTCAATATTTATAACGATAAAATAATTTTTGTAAGCTAGCTCATAAGCTAGCAAGTTAATTCAAGTTCTTTACTTCAATTCATAAGCTAGTGGTTAAGTTCAACCGACAGTGAACTGTCAACGTTTCTTTCATATCATATTCTATTGAGTATGTACATTGTACATGTACACGATAAGAAATAGCTTCGACTAGCCACACAATTTATAGAACATAAAGCGTTTATGAAGTTACAATAATAGTTTACAGCAATAGTTTACTCGCATTAAGTGAGGTCTACTATTAATGCTTTGAGGTTTTTCAAGAGTCCACTTCCAAGATGTTACACTACACAGGCAAATGAAGTTCTGATGCGGACATGGTTTGTGTCAACAAGGTTAAAATCGAAATTCCTGAAATCAGGCAGGCCTGTGAATCGTTCCTGGTGTATTTGTTCCCTGTTTTTGCATCTATCTCTCCAGGATGATGTAAACGCCCAATTTAAATGTAATTTAGATGGATTAGCATTTGATTATATTAATAACTGCATTCAGACATCTCGCAAGTTCGCGTGGTCTGGTCTTTAAGCTACTGAAGTTGCATAATAAGTGCTAGGACCAATCGCTTCCATCCTTACAGTCACTAAAGCTATAAGAAGCTTATCGTGAAAATAGTGTGCGTATTTGCCAGTCGTGAGTTTCATTAAACAATATGATTGTGCTAATAACTGGCGGATCGGGATTTCTTGGTAAACACTTGATTTGGGCTTTTCTTGAGCGAGAAGATGTCACGAAGATTCGAGTTCTCGATCGAGTTCCTTTGGAAAGGGAATTTAAAAGAGGTAGGTTTCTGTCGAATTTCTGCTGAAAAGCTAATAAGTAGAACTAATTAATAAGCAAACAATGTGATTGACTCACCTTATAACCAGTCTTCTACACTAAACTGTCAAAACGCTATTTCATCAAATTTGTTATTTGTTTTTGAGAATAGATGTTTTACTATGCGTCCGCAAAAAAAATGTTTAACGGCAATACAAGCATTCATTCTGTTGGATGCATCTCAAAAGTGAAGTGTAAATGCTAATTGTTAGTTCCAAAATTTTGAAAATGATTGAAGATGACATTTTGTATCCAAGCTGCATAAACCTCAATCCTTCGATTAGGAAGATTATTTTGATGATTTGAAACTCACAGGTTAGAAAAAGAAGAATTTCGAACTCTTTTCCGCATGAATAACCTGTATATGACCATCAGTTGAATTGGATGATTTTTGACAGTGATTCTATTATAGTAAGCCTATTCTGCTTAGGCCTACTGTGTATGTAAGGTATGACTTTTAGAGAGACGACGTAGGTATTTATGACATAATGCCTTGGGAATGAGACATTCAATGCATTAAGTTAAACAAGGTCAAATGGATCACAAATTGAGACAGCCTACATGCTTTCCGAATGTGACCGGTATGCATGGGTACAATGTGTTCTAAAAGTGACCGCTCACTTGATTATTGCCATCTAAAATCAGAGGAAGATGCATAGGACAAATATTAACGACAATGTTGATTACTTATGAAAATCCTTAAGTAAAAAGTATTGTCTATACCGAAGCTGTTCGAATTGTCCTCCGTTTTCTGCAGTGCATGAATCAGACAGCGTTCTCATGCTCTTTGACAATGGGATCAGCTCTGTTATGCAGTGCTCGAAGGTGTTCAATAATACGGCAACAATTCTTCCAATCTGCATGGCTTTTTGATGAGTTCCCTTGTTGCTCACAGTTATATAAATAAATGTCCAACGCACTCAGATTCGATGACTTCGGAGGCCGAAAATCGGCAGAGATGACTCGCTGAAAGAACATTTCAGTCAGACGTTTCAGAGTAGTTTTCGCAGTAGTATCCTTCGACTACAAAGGACGCTACACTCCTGTTTTGAGGGAATGGTTTCGGTGAAGGGATTGTTACCAGACCACAGACCAACGACGCTATTTTTGACTTTTATAAAATTAATTTGATGACCTGATAATTGGAACCAGCGACCAAGCCTCATCAGAGTTTGAAGTAGAATGAAGCTTCGTTTTAGCAGCATAGTTGATTATAAAGATAGAAGGAGAGCCAAAGCTGCAATATATGTTATTAATTATTATTTATATATTTTTTTCTTGTAGCCACCCAATATTTCGGCTGTCATAGCCAGTCTCCTTCTATCTTTATTCTCATCAGAGTTATTCAAATCATCATTATTATCAAGGATTGTTCAGCCTCTTTCAATTTATGATAGCGCGAACCTTTCAGATATGAGTTTCCAATTGTTTCAGACAACGTATTATAGACTGATGCACGAGCAATGTCTTGGTCACAAGCGACGAATTGACTTAGTGTGGTTGCTTGTTAGCCACTGCCTCGGATATGGAATCAGCTTTAGCCCTCTGCCAAAAAACTGCTCTACCTGACCTGTCTGCATCATGTGCAGATTCTGTCTCTCAGATTATTTATGAATTGTTGACGCTATGTGAGGAACACCTCGATCTGAAAAAAGCTTCTTCAAAACGCTTTCGTATTTCTTACGTGTGTTCTACGAGGAATACTCTCACTTCCACAGTCAAAGCAATTATGTAAAAGATAGTGACTTAATGAGAAGGCAGCGCCTTATTTTCTGGTGCCATGTGGATATAATATGATCAATTCATAAACAATATAATCGAATAATCTAAACGTTCGCATGTAAGCAACTAGCCGTAGCACAACAATGAATAAGAGCAAATGTTGACAGATGTGTATTTGTGAGCATAGCAGCTATTTTTTTAACAATGTGCTTCCGAGTGACATAATCAAATGTGAAGGTGCATTAATTCTAGTAAGGATCAATTTCAAGGGATGCTATTCATTGCACACTTTGTACAATTCAGTTTGTAAGCTTTACTGTATGACGGCTTGATGCACCGTTCTCGTATTGATAGGATGATAATAATCCAATTTGAAGTCGATAGCAACAATTGTCGCTTTTATTACAGAATGTGAAAAATTCAAGCCAATCGAAACGATGATAGGTGACATTAGAGAACGGGACTGCGTTTTAAATGCCACCAAAGGTGTCACTGCTGTCATACACACTGCATCAGTAGTGATTATAGATGAATTTGACGATGAAACAAATTTCAAAGGTAAGTGACAATTTTCGCTGCTGTCTGATTTGCTTCAATCAAATTCTGATATTTAATTTGATATATTGATGATTCCCGTATCTTTAGCCATTCCTGCATGTAATCACGAAGCAGGTTTTAAAATAAGTATCAATGTAGGCCTACTTCTAGAGAGCTTTGCACATCCTCGGTTTTATACTTTGCAAATCAATGCTTCTTCATTTTTGTGGCATGGCAAACTTTTGCAACAGTTTGTGATGACAGGAATTTTTCGTGTGTCACAGCATCAGTGGAAAGATTTTATCGTGAGGCAAGACGAGAATATGGGCATTGGAACAGCCACGAGAAAGTGGAGCTTCAAAGGAATTGTTCCAAAGTCAATGTGTTCAGCACGGTTTCTTGTGAAAATGTGTACAGATCTCATTTTCGCGAGGAAGATGTAATCACCGGTGAAACGTATCTGCAAATGCTACAAAACTGGCACTCAGCTTCAGGCCAATTCAGGCGGCTTCATTCTTCAACAGGATAGTGTGTCACCGCAGTGGATCGGTCAAAAAGGGCCTGGATATTTGGCATTACAGAAGTGGTCGCCGAGGTCACTAGACCTTGTGATTTGATCTCTTAGGGAATCAAATCAGTTCATATACGATTTCGGCGCAATATAGCAATTGATATACTAAATAAAGTGCTTTCATAATTCGTTGTGCGTCGATACGGGAGGTTCATTTCAGGATAGGTAATTTCCAAATAAATGAAAATAAAGACGTCACTCCCTTCTATTTACGACTTTTTATTTCAATTTAAAAATAAGCACCCGACGCGTTTCGTCCGAAGAAAACAATGAAGGAACAGCGCATTCTCTTTGATGTTGAAGAGTCTGCCAACTCGGGAGATTCGGTCAACTAATGAACTGCATTTTCCAAGTGAAGTAGAATTAGATGCCATCTCACGTGTTTAATCAAATCTCCAAGAAATGCAATTATTAGGCCCACAGTTGTGGTGAAATTATCTATCTCTCACACCTGATCGAAATAATTGCGCTTTCGTGACGGAATAGCATACACACTAATTTGTAATTTTACAGCTGTATGCCGAGGCCATGTGGTTCTTTCTTTATTTTCTGTCCGATCATGGCCGCTTCTTTGCTTCAATATTTTCCTCGCTTGTGCGTGGTGGATCAATTTGATTCTTTGGTGATGTAGGCCTATTCGCTTCTGTATCATCACGTGGGCTTTTTATTCGATCATCTTAGTTTTCATTTAATCCATCTTCTTCCCATTTCAGTCAGTTGAACTGCATTTGTGGTGGCAAGAGTTATAGAGGCATTATGACGAGTTTGGAATACCATATAACGTTGAATGAATAGTCAGCTTGAAATTGAAGGAATGAAATTGAGCTAAAGAATGTCGAGCGCACGGGATATTTCTTTCTAAGCACACACTTATGACACCCACTAGCCATATCAGTCGTCTGTGGCATGCACACTGTCATTTGAGTTTCATGCAGGCTTGATTTAAGTCTGAAAAAGCCACTTGAAGTGTCACAAAATGATGCATCATTCCGCGACATTATTTTGACGTGGAGTGACGGTTTTGATTTTCCTTTAGATGACAAATGCGTCAGCTAGCTGGACAACTAGCTGGCAGGGTCTATGGCATTGCGCATGTTTAAAGTAATCAGGTATGTAATATAGAACAATTGTATTGATTATGTCCGATGCTACACTAAAAAATAGTTAAATTACGTCGAGGAATGATGATTTTCGATAAAGCTTTTCAGCAGGCAATATTATAAAATTTACTTGACTAATATCAAATTTTCCGAATTACCGGACGATTTCCGATGGTGTTCTTGAAAAATAATTGGCAATGATTTGTTCAGATGAATGTATGCGAGTATCTTGCAACATCTAAGCTTACAAAAATCTGATATTTTTTGAATTTTTATTCAAAAAAAAACTGGGTTACTGCAAAAAGTCTAGAAATCGGTGCTACTGGATTTTTAAATAGAAATCTTTTACAAATTATGGAAATATGGATCAATGGGCATGAGTTAGTGGCACAATTGAGCAAAACCTCGATGTTCTCATTTTTGCCCTACATGTTTACATCAAAATAAACTTACACTATTGTCCAATTTGTAGCGCACTCACATGTCAAAGCTTGCAATATCACTTATATAATCACTTCGCTCACTCAAAATAAGAAAAAAATGAGTATCGAAGTGGGGCGCTATGAGCCATGTTCAAATGCTCCACCTTGGGTGGTTCAATGTGCCTCATCATAAACTCTTCAAAACCGTGCTCGTGTGTAAATAAGGTTACATTCAAATAGTTCCAGCCACTAGGTTAATGAAATTGATAAAGAATACTTGAGATAAAATGCATGTCTAGTGAAAATATATGTAAATTTTTGGCTGCATTAGAAGAAAAGTTCCGATTTTTTGAAAATTTATTTTTTCATTCAGATTCTGCGAGATCCTGTGAAAATAACGACGGAGAGCATAAACCATTGAAAAGATCAGAAGAATCATGACTATTTGTTACAAATAACAATGTCTTAAAGCATAAAGCATCCACTACTTATAGTTTCGGAGATTTATAAAAGATTCCACTATTTATATTTATAGCCCCACCCTCCTCTACTCCACGATTGGTGTTGAAGAGCGCACGGCATTACACCGATGCAATGTTTTGAATTAACCGAGATGCAAATTTGAAATGGTCTTGGTTTTAATTTTTTCCAGGGTTCTTATTTCATCCAAGCTCTCTTTATCTTGAAGCAGAATGAATCCATCTATGACGGATCATGTTGGAAATCGTAGCTGGGAAACTGAAAATACTGCAGTCATTACTTACATTAATTCAATGGCAACTTAAAAATATGACTTGATGCCGTAGCAACCGATGAAGTCAAAATATAACTCGATTCATGCAAACTGACTTATTGAATGATCTGTTTCTTAGTAATAGGAATCCTATCAATCAGCGTGTGCACAGTATTACCCGCTGCCAACATTACCACCACTTTCTCACAGCAGACTTAACAACAATTTCATAGAAATTTCAAACAATAGGCGGTTTCAAAGTTCCGTTTCATCAGACTACGATTGAGTTTCGGTCAACCAAACCAGAGTGTGATTAACGACAGATGCCTGCTAACCAGAGTAGGGTTGTTTCAATCAACCGCATTCTAATTAACTACGACCTATCAATAATCCGATCAGGAATCCGATTCGTTCAATCTGACTGTCTCACAAAATGGGGATATCGCGGTAGAACAATGATGAGTCATGAAGGCAATTGACGAAAGTTTCCACCTCCAGACAAAGACTCCACAAAATTGTTAACCATCCTCTGACTTGTTGCCAGATGACAACCAGGATAGTCCACAATTCTTTCGCCATGAAATTCATTTCCTAACTGTTCCAATTCACTTCGTGACACGCAAAAAGTTCGTTTGCTATCATGTTTTGATTCACTTTGAGCTTGAGCGCGTATATGTGGTGCCGATCCAGTTCTCGAGGATTGGATTACACCGGCTCCAGCAAGAAAAACGGCTGTCACTTCCTCAACTGATTTCAACCGAACCGAGACTTTGAAACCTGACACGTTTAATCGACTTTCCAACGACTTGCTCGTTGAACAAATAATGCATTGCGGAGTGACGAAAAACGTGGCGTTCATTCAACCCGATATGCTCGTTGAACCAACCGGATTCTGATTGTTTATTATCTTCCTACCGGACACTGGTTGTAACTACCGTAATGGGGTTGAACGAGCCAAACAACCGTGTTTCTAGGATAGATTTCAAAATTTCGGTTGGGTTAAGCAGAAAATGTTAATTAGGTCATTGCCCTTTTATTCAATCGGAATCAGGTTGGTTCCATCTCAATCTACCGAAACTTTGAAATCGACTAATGTGTGCAAATTCCTCTCTGGAATCAGGATAGGATTCTGTTTACATACTTGCACCTCGTTCATTTGTTTCGAACGACTGCTCATTCGACAGTAATACTCATATATCTGTAATACTTATATCTTATTGTAGCAGTCAAGAGATGTACAATGCTCTAACAATAGAGTTTCAGATACGACCTGATCCTCATGAATTCTATATCAAATTTGAACATAATTATTTCTATTATTCGTCTCATTTAATTGTTCTGTTTTACAGGAACGGTGAACGTGGTTGAAGCATGCAAAGAGAATAGTGTCCCGTTCATCATCTACACCGGCACAACGGAAATGGGTCGTACTCCCTGCACTTCAGTCATTGATGGCACCGAAGAAGAAATCGATCAAAGACACATTGACATGAAATATAAGAAAATTATATTAGAAAGATATTCTTCAACTAAATGGGCAGCTGAGCAGTATGTTCTCAAAGCCAATGGAACGCCATTAATTTCTAATGATGATGAAAATCATGAGATTTATCCTACATTGCATACAGTATCTATTCGACCATCAGCCATCTATGGAGAATTCGATTGCCGCTTTGTGTCGCAGATGATCTTCAGGTCGAAAACATTCTTCGGTATTCTTCCAATTATGGGCTCAAAAGATGCAAAAGTGTCCAAAGTATATGCAGGAAATGTGGCTTGGGCTCATGTTTGTGCATTAGACAAACTCTTGAAAACCAGAGCTGCATCTCTTGTAGGTGGAAATGCTTTTATTGTCGGAGATGATACCCCCTCTGATAATCACATCATTTACTTCCGATCCGTCCTCGAAGCAAATGATGTGAAAATCATTCCTTTGTCAATACCCCTTCCTATTTTGCTGCTATTTTGTTTTCTAGGGGAGCTCGTTGTGCTTGTTTTGCAATCATTTATGAAGATCAAGATGCCTGTAACAAAGGATGAGTTACTAATCATGTCTCTATCTAGTCAGTACAGCTTTCGGAAAATCAGGACAATGCTGGGATATACGCCTAAATTTTCTGCAGAAGAAGCTTATCGCAGATCATCTAAATTCTACACGTGTAAAGATTCCATGCGTCGTATTATGCCATCATAATTATATATTTTTGAATTATCGTTTTTTGATCTCTTACATTATACACGTATCACATAATGCAATGATGTGATGCGCGTTTTCAGGCTTAACTGACTTCTTTGTAAACATCAGCTTGACAAAAAATGCCTAAACTAGATTTTTTGTCATGATGGAGAGGCGACTGGGATCACTGTCAAAAGTAGGCTCTATGCTTTGAAATATTATCCTACTTTCTTAACTGAAATAGATGAAGTGCCAGCCATTGACAAAGCAGAGAATGTATTAGGCTTACATAACTTATTGAAAATACAGTTTTGGATCGTTGAGGCATCTATTTTAATGCAGATTCTGTCAATTCAGTTTAGTTAGTCGACATCACAACTATCGAACGAGCATGGTGCAAATCAATATAGCCTGTAGCTTCATATAAAAATTTGTTTTTGTCGACAGTTGACGACATTCATTCTTGAATATAATTTGCATATGGAGCCATTTCATTGCATGGGTTACAGAGTTCTGAAGATGCAATAAATAATATAATAAAAAATGTAATATAAATAATTGGATTTCAATGCAACCAGCACATGTATGAATATTTGACGCATGGAGATCTGAAATACTGCATGCATTTCTAGATGTCCATGGATAAGTTAATGGCAAGTGATGAATTTTGATTGATGCAGAACAGCTGACGCAAGAAAGTCTTGGAAAACCAACTGAAAGGAAAAGTTAATGACATTTATGAAGAGTTCTCGTGACTGACATGCCTACTCTTGCAACATCTAACTATGTCACGGTTCCAGCCTGGGCGATTAATAAGTCATTTGCTTTCTACTCTCCATCAATTTCCAGCGAAATTCAGTTAAATTGCGACATTAGTTGATGCATGAGTGAGCTGTACGTTACAAACCTATTAGGCTGCCGATTCCTATTTTTAACTCCTAGAGTTCTAAGAAGGATCAAGAACGCCTCAGCAGATTTTTTGTGCATTTTTTGTAAAGTTAATAAAAAATGAACGAAAAAATAAATGAATAATCATATATGAATAGTCATAGAAAAACATGGCTAATAGGCATAGTTTAAGCTATAACCCTACTATAGGCCTACTTTGGGCTCTAAGAAATTGGAAACGGTTGTCCGCATAATGCACGTGCAGTAATAATGACTTCATTCAGCATCCAAATATGATGGACAAAGAAATGCAAAAATCAATCATAAAAGCACGATAGCATGAATCACATTAACCCTTATCAGGTCAAGTTTTTAAGTGTGCGTCTAACGGTCAACGTGTAACATTCTGTTACAAGCATATTTGTAAAGGAAAATATGTTAATTTTTACATGTTGATGATTCAGTGAACATAATAATCGAATTTGTCCACTGACAATGTCTACTTACTTGACTTCACTAACTCGAATCTCTGTTTATGAAAACAGAACATGAAAAATAAAGAAGCATTTTGTTTAAATGAAAAACTTTGTTCAGCAGTGAACAGACTTGGTTTTTCGAAAAATTTGCTTTTCTGTCTTCCATGTGAATATTCAAGGTAAGTTATAATAACTGTGGCTTATAAATAACTACAATTTATGATCTTTGACCATTTCACTAGTGTATGCACTTGTCAGAAGCAATATATGGAGCATTGATGTAGCGTGACAGTTAATATTTAGTCATAACTTTAAAATTCCCTCTAAATCATTTATTGGGATCAAATGCAAAATAGCAGCCAAAGACAATATAAACTGCAGTATAGATGTGCTAGCAAGAATTTTAAAGAAAGATCGGTTGAATAGGAAAAAAAGACAAACTATATTGAGAATCAATTTATCATTACAAGATGATTAAGTAGTTCGCCCAGAGATTCGATCACATATCCTCCGGATGTATAAGCTACCATCTCACCCACTGGACTACACCGGCTTATGCTCGTTCGTTGATCCAGCAGTGTTTTATCTAAAGATCAGGTTAATGCTTCAGTAGCTCTATCCATGAGCTTTTTTAGAAAGAGCATGTAGAAAAGTTATAAGCATTCAACGGTATACGAATTCGTGTTTTTTTCAGATTGGAAATGGAGCGACCGAGACGACTGACCTTCAGACAAGCGATTAGCACAATGTATGGGAATAACATCGAGGATGATTCAGAATCTGAAAGTATAGATGATGATGAAATTCGGATTAGTGATGAGCAAGATGAAGCCGACCATGGCTATGACCTAGGTCGACTCGATGATAACACTGATGACATAGCAGTAGGTATTCTCTGAACAAGAATCGGATGATGACTACGTTGCCGATTACGACCCCGATAGTGACGGTGATGTTCCTGATCAAAACGAACATCATGTTGCCAACAACATAGTTTTCTCTGAAATTCCGCCTACAGATCGTCGATGGAGTCGCAATATTTTGATAGAAGTATCACGGATTCGCTGTTCTCCTAACAATGAATTAGAAAGTTTTCTGTTATATTCTTCTGAAGATATGTTGCGTCTAATACTACGCCACACCAGCAGAAAGGTTCATGACTTGATGGCTAACCAACGTCATCACAAAACTTGTATATCTCAATTTACTTACGCAGAATTTTTAGCTTGTCTTGGCATTTTGATCAGGCTTGGCAGTGATCGTGACAATCATACTTCTGTTGATGATATATGGTCAAGAGAAAACGGGAAACCCTTCTATCAAGCAGTCATATCCAAGCACCGTTTTAAATTCTTTCTATGAGTTGTTCGCCTGGACAGTTACCGTACTCGCAATACTCGACGAGTTCATGATAAACTTGCAGCTGTGTCTGAAGTTTGGTCAACTTTCAATCAAACTTTGAATCGATTCGATGTCCCTGGACCGAGTCTAATTGCTGGGATATCGGGGAAGAATCCCAGGCAGAACTTATATGCCTGCAAAACCCAAGAAATACGGTCTGAAAATATTTTGGATCTATGAAGCCGGCACTGGATTCGCTTTGAAAGGAAAAATCTACACTGGACGTGGTGCCAACGAGCCGGTGCATCGAAATTTAGGACGTGATGTTGTGATGGAGCTCTCAGAGCCCTTCTATGGAACAAATCGTGATATAGTTGCTGACAACTTCTTCACATCTCACCTCCTGGCTGTAGATCTCCTTGAAAGGGGGCTAACACTGCTGGGAACGATTCGAAAACAACGTCGAGAGGTTCCTCAGGTAATGCAAGAGCACAATCCCCTTCACACAAGTCGCTTTTTGTATAACCACAGCAAAAAGATAACACTCGTTTCGTATATGGCAGCACGTCATCGAGTTGTGATTTTGCTTAGCTCATCTCATGGTAGAGGAGTTGTGGATAATAACGATCCCTTGCATCGCCCTCAAATCATTCTTGATTATAATCAAGGAAAAGGTGGAGTTGACCGAAAATCTTGCTGAATTCACTTGTGCAAAGAAAACAGTTCGCTGGCCTCTGCTCGTGTTCTATAACATTATTGATGTATCTACGAACAATGCATTTGTTCATCTACGACGAAATGGTTATTCAAATTCAAAGAAAGACTTTCTGCGAGCTTTGTCTCTGCAGATGGCAGAACCGTTTGCAAAGAATAAACATTCCGTCAACCGTGGACTTCATAAACATATTCGGATGGCGGCTGAGTTATTCGATTTTCTACCTCCAGTGGCTGTCAACCGGCAAGATCATAATCGTCAACTTGGACGATGCCATGACTGCTCGAAAGTCACGCGAGCATCTTGCGGAAGATGCGGACGATTTGTCTGCACTTCTCATAAAACGCTTACAAAGTTGTGCTTGTGCCATGATTGCTAAATTGACATTTATGATTTGTAACATTTTGTTACACCTTCACCAACAACTACATAATTTGAAATAGTTTTGAAAAAATTGCGTTTTTTTCTTGAAATTTGAACTTAACATTGGTTAAACACTTCTTTACATGGGTTTATGCTCTTGAGTAGCTTTCATAATACGAAAGGAAGATTCATAACAGCATTCGTAATTTGTAACAAAATGTTACGGCTTGACCTGACAAGGGTTAAGTCATGACTCAGGACAGTCACTTTACTGTCCCTGATTCCATCCTGTTGATATTTAATTATTCTGCTTTTATTGAGATGAAAGTTATGGAGTCAAATCTAAACGTGCTTCTGACTCTCAAATCGCCTCGCATAAAATACATAATGATACATCCTGGTAGGCCCATATAATTTTCCGTCAGATTTAAGATACTTAATTTTTTAAATGTTCGCCTCAAACACTGCAAAGAACCGAAAGTATTAAAGCTAGAGAGCTACTTAATGAAAAATTAGAAATTAGATTATTTAAAAAGAACAAAAGGAAATAACATGCTTTTAGAACTAGATCGGTCAGTCCATCACAAGCCTGTTCGATCACCTCTTGAAAGCACTAGGATTGTATTAGACAGGGGAAAGTCACCTGGGGAAGCAGAGTCCAAAGGTGATGTGCTAACAAAAGCATCATTTGCCTCACTGGACGTGTGTATTCGAAGTTCAGATGACAGAACGTGAAAGCGCTAGCTCCGCGTTGACATCTGAAACAGAGCTTGGTTTGGGTTCAGTTACTAGAGCTGTTTCTACCAAATTTCAAAAAAGACAAACTATGAATGAAACAAAATGGAAAGAAATTACTGGGTCTACCGACATAGTGCTTCATGAAAATAATCAGCGATAAACAGATGTGTGCACAGTACAAGTGATTTTATAAACTTCCAAATCTGTGAGTGAGTGAGAAATTCATTATGCCATCGCAATGCTTGCGCGATGCTTTATAATGCATCGTTTATGTAGACGATGTTATTTGAGTGCTGTTTCAGCGATGCGTCTTCTTCAGCAAGGCTGATGGGCTTCCCTACTCGTCTATCTGATTCTACAGAAAGAGAATTTTCTGTCTTGAGAGAAACAGTTTCAAATTCCAGGCGTCGTGGAATTTTTGCGAAAGACTTTTTTTCTCTAAAGCTGTTCCTTCTTTATTTTTTTTCGTTTTGATTGAGTATCTTGTTCAGTTTTCCTGTTGAAAAGCAGGTTTCTGCATGTGCACTTCAATAACAATTTATAGTCTGTATTTTTGGCAAGTGGCGTCGCGTGCGCCCAGACCAAAGGCCTTCACTCGGCACTGGAATACCATTTCTATACGACATTTTTCATGTTGCAATATAAATTTTCATAAAAGTTGACTTTTAATAACAATTTTCCGAACATTTTTTAAGGCCAAGTGAATGTGCACATGTGAAGTGATTGCTCATGTCTCTTAACCGCCATCCTCAAGGAACTGATTACTATATCTCCTCTCTGTCCAGACCACATTTTCTCGAGAAAAAAGGAGGCAAGGTCAACAGTTTCTTGCGTTTCTCATGGCCGGTCAGCCGCTCACGTTTGAAATTTTGATGCATTAAAATGTCTTGTGCATTTCTTTCTGTGTGACTTTCAAATTCATGTCAGGTGTTGGCCTACCTTGCTTGACGACTGTCATCTTTTCAGTATATTCTCTTGGGACGAAAGGCGTGGTTATGATCTCATCTGCAGTAATAAACATAGTGTAACATCAATCACGTAAAAACAAATTATGGAATTCTACCGAATCTGGGTGTTCGAGTCAGATGCACTACTCTGCATTCATTGGAGAACGCACTCATCATCTGATCTTGTCTGAATCAGCCATCTGCTACTGTTGACGTAATGACATCTCTGACATAAAGCGAATCCAGGAACAATTGGGTTGGGCTCATTGGTTGCGCTTCCCTTACTATATTTAGATACCGCGCTTCGATCAAGAATCGCGTAGAATTTCATTGCAAAAATTGGAGAAGGCAAAGCATCATGTCTATCGGAAAAGCCAATATTGTCGCGGGCGCGTGCGCTTACTGCCTCACACGCTCTTTCGCTCTGTCTGAACATCAATGCTCCGTCTGAACACACGACCAGCTTGTGTATCTAATTGTTCGAAGAAAGCAGCTGTGATTCAAGCACGTGCTGCAAAACTGTTCACTCTGAGGTTGAGCGTCTGACTTTGAGACGGAAAGCTGTGCACAGATGTCACGAGAAGCTATCGAATTTAAATGAATGATGACACTTTTCATTTTCATAATTGTTGGAAAATTATTTTTGAGGATGCGCCGAAGGCCTCGCAGGTACGGAGAAAACGCCACTGGGCAGCTGTACTTAGACATCAATTGCGAACATAGGCCTACATTAATTGTCTGACTTACGGAAATTCTACCTTTCGTGAATTCTACCTGACTTTCTTCATGTGGAATATTCGATCCCCACAAAAATTATACCTATGAATTAAAATTATACTTTTCACTTCCCCCAGTATTTGATTTAAGAAACATATGATGATGACCAAAATGTGATGACAAAAGGTGAAAACATCGTGTGTATCATATGCTCCCACTGCATACTGTAACCTGGTCACGAACTGCAAACTAGCATCAGGACAGGCAGCCAAAATTCATGCTGGGCAAGATGACGCAAGTCTCACAGATTATGACAATAAGTAATTATGACTTGTTTACATTCTTGCTGTTGCGATGAGTGATTAGAAATTTCGTGTATTATGATGATCTCGTTGTCAGGTCAAGGTTAAAATCAACTAATAACATATCAGAGAATGCCAAGTTTGGAAAATTTCAGCGGCGCTCAGTTCACGTCAATTTTTAAAATCGCGAACTCTATTCAGTTCAAGGTCACGAAATTCATCTGTGAATGCCGTACAATTTAAGTTCAGCAATGAGTCCTTCCGTTTGATTTCGTAAATATCAAACCAAATAATTGTTTCGTAGCTTCCTCATCATAAGTCTACATGCATATTTAATGGAAGATGACCTAAGACTCATTCCAATTTGAAAACTTCCCAGGTTACAGGTCAAATAGGCTGACGCCTTGCCAGCACCAATTTTATCCTCATTGCCTTAATGACAATTGTGAAAGACTATGTGTAAATCTGTAGTTCATCATGGCATACAGTGGCAACCATCACAAACACCAGTCTTTTAAAACAGGATCGCAGCTGCGTGTATTGTCGAAAAAAAGTTGAATAGATTTCAATTGCCGGTAATTTAGGCAGAAGAACTATGCATGTGCGGTATAACGGAGCCTAAAATGATGATGGCTATCAGCGGGCATGCAGTGAACCTCTCTTCTGGGCCACCTCTTTGATAGGACCACTTTGAGTCCTCCAGCGAAAAAGTAAGAAACAATTTGCCCTCTTTACAAGAACAACCTTCATATTTGCACCTAGCTCTTTCATGTCCCATAGGTGGTTCACTTATAGACGTTTCACTGTTTTTTGTGCATTGCGAAATGGAAATTACCCATTTGAGTTGCTCTCACAAACGTCAAATTCAGACATTCATGTAAATAAGAAAAGTTTACTTAAGCCAATTTAATTGTTTAAAAAGCTACAGTTGTTCAGAATGGACATTGGATGATGCATAACTAGGTTTGACCTAATGTCTTGCTTGTTGTTGCAGTGAAATGAAAGAGTATGCAAATAGACAGTAGGGCCTACTGCTCGTACAATGCGGTTATCGAATGCATTCGGCATCAAAGGAATATTTATTGAAGACATAGACATCATAATACTATTGAGTTTTGATTGAAGCTCATCACTTGAATTGAGAACTAAAGCAAAATTTCTTATCTTCGTTTCTGCGATATGTTCCAACGTACGTAGTGTTGTTGTCATGCAGTTTTTCATTAGGGATTTAGATGTAAATGAGTTATTTGTGGTGGCGATGTATCCTTTGTTTAGAAAGCCTAGCAGCAATTGAATAATATCTTACCAGCAACAGGAATATCGGGTGGAGATTCAATTGAGTTGGTCGTTTCCATACCGATGTATTGAATACCGGATAGGGCGTAGGAATTCGTAGCGTCTGGCAGCCAGAATATTTTAAGTTCGACTTTGCCGAGCTTCAATGCTATGTCTTGGCGGAAACGGACTCGCCAGAACCTCCGTTGATGTTCCAGAAGCTGTTCATAAAAGCATAGTTCCGGATTTGGATGACAATATTCTTGTAGTTTTTGCATAAACGAATTTCCAGATATTTTAATTCTGGAGAGAATTCCATCTGAAAAAGGACGGCGTCGATCACCAAAGCGAAAAACAGTTTTCATGATTTCAAACTACATGGAAGCACGAAAAGCAGGGAACCCATATTTTGAATCAGGAAGCAGTCGATTTCATTACGATTCATTGGCTTCCAATCCTTCTTGAAATATGATACTGCACAAAGTCGTCGACCTTCAACGTTAGTACAAAATACTATTTTATCAAGAATTTCATCAAAAAATAGCAAGAAAGCCATCTTCTCGTTTCAACACTAAGTCCTCAAATGACTCCAGGTCTCTGAGTTACAATGTTCACAACCGATGGACGACCGCGTTTTGGTGGACAGACCGGTTACCGGATTCTGATGTAAATTCATGATTGTCCGATTCATTGTTGGAGTTCGATTCGTCATTCGATTCATCGTGAATAGATACATCACTTTCAGAGTCGAGCAGAACTTGGAGGTTATCTCACTAATAGGGAAAATATCATTACATTCGTTCATTGTTATCGTCACCTACATGAACCATTTCAACAGAATTATCGAAATCTGAATCGGAGTCACCTGAATAATTGCAAATTATTTGAGCTAATTGTTCAGCGGTGAAGATTAGCCTACTTTTCTCGTACGTGAATACACGAGACATCCTGATATCACAATAGACAAGCTTGTCTAGTATTAATGGACAATTTTTGAAATAACTGTCTATGCCCCTCAATACACTTGTCGCCGATGTAGCACATAGCAAGCTCTAGCATACGCTGACTTATTTCTACAGCTGATGCGAGACTACAATAGGTGTATACCAATATGACGACTACAAACGAATCCAACGCAACGAGCTTCAATCAAGTCAGTAGACATAAGAATAGATAAAGAATGAAGATTAAGGCACTTCAAGCCCGAAAATCAAATTGTAAAATTATGAATTAAAAAAATCGGGGGATCGGGAATCCTTGACCCCAAAAAGGAACAACGAATTATTTACTGTCAGACAAGAACTTGCTAACAAAAATCATGAAGAGATGTTATGCGCAAGGAGCTAAGGACAAGTCGTAATTTTACAGAATTTGGATTTTAATATGAATATTCCTTCTATGCCATTTCTTATGGACAAATGTCAGGGGATCATAAAATACCCCAAATAGGAATCAAGCATCACTAGACATTAGACAATCACGATAAAATGGAGTTTTTCTCTTGTTGCTCGTTGCAATTTGCTTCAAATTGCACAGTAGCAGTCGGTTGCTCATATCTGTCGTACAATAGATAACCGAAGAATTTTGATGAATTCTAAAATGCAAGGCAAGATAAAAGTGGAAGTGATTTCATCCATACGGTCGATGATTTTCGCTGACAAGCAATGAATCATACAACAGAAACTGAAAGGAAATTATATATGTGTTACTGGATATTTTATAAGTAACATATGCATTAAATATCTTTTTCAAATGACATATCACTGTGAAAAATGATTCGGCTGATGTCTTTGTATGCTGGAATGTAAGGTTTTCAATAATGAAAATGGACGTTTGCTCCCTCTGTTTTTATGCCTCAAAATAAAAATTAAAAATATCTAATTTCTTCAGCGGACGTTTCGGGTCCAGACCCTTTATCAACGCAAGATAAAGGGTCTGCACCCGAAACGTCCGCTGAAGAAATTAGATATTTTTTTGTGTAATTAAAGATAACACATATTATATATAGATATTATTTTGTGTAATAATTAGATATTTTACTTTCTTGTGTAAGTTTTGTATTCGTACTACATATATATCTGCCGTCGTCTGACCGAAAATTTCGTGGTCTCGGTCAGAAATTTTGGGGGTTTTTAGGTCAAATTTTTTGGTTAAATTTTTCATTTTGGCCATTTTACGAAAATTTGAAAATGATAATTATTGTCCTATCACATAAAATTTCGCATGCATGATAACATAATGGTTCTTGACAATTCAGTGTGTTTTCATGAAATTCGGATAAAAAATGTGGTTGCAGCACTAAATTAAAACTTTGAGAAAAATCAAGAAAGTCTGTTTGAAAGATAAAGGACACAATTTAAAATTCACAATTGCTCAATTGTGATGATCCATAAGTTGGTTTTTTCCTTTTGATACAGTAATTAGACGCACAAGTGATTTCGTTGTAGGCCTATAAAGAAAATATAAACATCATTTCTAATTGTTGAGAACCGGGTGTCGGTGAGAAGACAATTTTTGGGGGACAAATGCCAATTGAAAAAATATCTCAAATCCATGTAAATGCAATCTTGAATTATAGTCTGATTGATAGTGCGGTTCATGCGCCTTCACATGATGCATAACTTTATAGCCTATGTATAATTTATGTAGATCACAACGAAATTTATTCCCCAAGATAGAGTACCAGCTTCGACGGACAGACTTTTTTTGTACTTTTTCTGCCTTGAGCTAAAATTTTCGTGAATCTAACTTAGTTAAATTTGATTTGAATTTATAATGATCGAAAAGAGGAAATCCCAAGGATCAACCCTGTGGGAACGAATCTGGCGAAAAGCTGGCAGATAATCAGCTACATATTATCATGCAATAGTTCAGTAATAATTTTTAGCATATTCGCTGGCGAAGTTCGCCGGCGACAATTCGCGCTCTGTATGCCACCTTTTACTTTTGACTTTCTCTCTTGTTTTCTTTAGTAATCCGCCTCTACAGCCGAGGCTCTATTTTCTCCCTCACCATCACCCACATACGGCTAATCTATCTAAGAAATAAGTGCAGACTATCATTCTTTGATAATGATAAAAATATAGAGAATCCGCTTATATCAATTTTCATAACATCTCTTGACATTCAATAATTTACAACAATGATAAATATTTGAATAGTATAATAGTATTTACTGCGAAATTTATGGAAGATAGATACTTTTTTAGTTTAAGCCTTCGTGAATTAAAAAAGATCCTTTTTATCAGATCAGACTGAGTATACAATATATTTTCATGTAAAGGTAATATACGAACATTAATACTTACCACTAATTAGTTGCTACAACATCCACGATTTCGCCGGTTGGCGAAAAATCAGCTCGCATTAGTAAACAAATATCTACCAACTAATTATAGCAACTTTTTCGCCAACTGTCGTTTTGAATTTTACACATGTTTTTGGATAGATGATGACCATTTTCACATGCGGAGATAGTTTTTACACGAAAATGAACTTTTATTAAAAAAATTATCCACAAAATCGCTACCTCGCCAGATAATCTGTTGATATTAGCAAGATGCGTTCCCACAGGGAAGATGCATGAAAATCGACTCAGAACTGAGGATTTTGCAGATGAAAGACGCGTACGTTTTTTTGACAAATGTTGCTATATAAAATATTGATTTACCCAAACCATTGAATTCAGCTGCGGTGATACTCAACTGAAACCGAGGACGAACTTTTCAAACACCCCGTATATGCGGCTACGACAATAATAGGTAAATAATGCCAAAACCCGACCAGACTCAACCAGATTATATCCGAAAATCATGCATGTCATTACTCACGCATGATCTGAAAGCGATCGTATGATGCATTCCAGAAAACTAAGTCAGGAGATGTTCATGATTACCCCGGTGCCAAGTTAGATAGCAAATTATGGGAAGGCCTACATGAAATTATATCAGAAAGCTATACGATGTCCTTGTTTACTTGTGCAGGAAGTAAGAATATCTTACTATCAGGCATGGACTCAGATATCGTGGCATATGAGCGCGTCACGACTGTTGGAACTATTTTTTCCAAAAAAGGCAGGTAGATTGCTAATGGAGAATTAGTAGTTGAAACCGAATTATTTATTGTGCATTGCAATGCAGTAATTTAGTTGCTGCCTACGACAATGTTCATCATTAATCGTTTATAATTTCAAAATATTTACTCATTTTATCTAACTACCATTTGGAACGTGTCTGCTTGAACTCAAGCAGATGTTAAGAATCCTTCTTCGTTATAGAAATTCAGCACGAACGCCAAATAAAAGCAGATAAAGAATCTAGAATACCAGATGAATCCAGAAAAATTACATCCCAGTTAAAATATTTGTGATAGCATATAGAAACCAGTTTTGATCATTTTTTTTATTGCTCTCAGAAATAATTCATTTCACAAAAAATATTATGCAATTTTGTAGTTATACAGTTTGAATCAAGCAATGCAGTGCACTGTCGTGTACTGTTTTCTACATTAATTACAAAAATGATTGAGGAGGTCATATGATTATTGACGCTCAAAGCAGTCCATAACATCTTTCAATGCTGTTGCTCCCGGTTTGACTTTGACAACACCAGAGATAGTGACAGCAATTGCAGCGTTCCGGTCACCGGTGATAATTTCTCGCCAGACAGTTTCAGTTGTTTCAACTTCTACATCAGCTGTTTTTGACGTCGCCTTCGGTGGTAGAATTACAATGCCATTTCGAATGACCATTTCGACCACCTTCTTAGTGTCTTGGAATCGAAAATGAACGATCTTTTTATGATCATTACAAACGTCTCCTTGGAATCGAAGACTTAATATAAAGAACAGTTTTTCAATGGGCATCGTATCGATGGCCTTTTGAATAAATTTCTTGTTTGGCTTCACTTCCACTCGTCCCATATCTTCAAATGCTGAAGTCATGAAGTAATTAAAACCATTGACGGATGTTTGAAGATGCGCCAAATGAATCATAGCTTTGATGCGGAGATCTGTTGCCCTCGCAAGATTACTCCTTGACAATGCAGTGTTCAGCCGCTTTACATTCGTAGCAAGCTCAAGAGCCCATTGAAAATCTTTCTGATCCAGCGCTTCTTGGGCCTCGTTTAGTACTTTATCTGGTCCTCCCCCAAGCATTACCAGTTTCCGTGCACGCTCCTCTGGAAGCTGTGTTTCCAAGTCCTCAGTGCGTCCACTGAACCAGCCTAAATATCCAGAGTAAAGACCGCGAACTGACCATGCAATGGTACCGTACAGGGGTTGGAGATAAGGATGGTCTCGTAGACTAGGAGCCAACTGACTGCCTATACGATGGACAATCTCTTCAGGTCCCAGATCATGATTGATGTAACGCACTGTCTGATCATGCACGAACTGCACGGCATCGCGATAAACCTGCAGTAAGGAAGCGATGTTTTTCGCTCCGATGATAGGAAGAGTGTGTGATGGAACAAGATATTCAGAATTTAGATCCATCATCTTCTCCAATGACTTCAACCACGCCACATGACTTCGAAACGTTGTTCCTCGAATTGCATAGAGATTGGGGAAAGCTTTATAGACGTCGTCTGCGCACATAAGAGAACGAGATGAAGGAAGATAGACACCAATCTGATCATCAGTTTCTCCTGGAATGTGTATAAGTCGAGCTGGGAGTCCCGCCAATTTGATATCCAAAGAATCCCCTTTGAGGAAATGTGTAGGAGGAATGTATGCAATGGTATACGTTTCATTGTACCTAAGTCGTATGCCGATGCCACTACTGTGAGAGTCAGGCAGCAGAGCTCCAAATTGTCGCATCGCTCGCATGTAAGTGACACTTGCTGTCAGTACGTTTGAGTGATCCACTATGCGAGGTAATTCACGATGTGCCCAAATCTGAAAGGAAAACGTGCATGTTTACCGAGATGCATGTCTTTTTCATACCAGCTTACAAGCTCTTATCTTCCATTCAAGCAATATTTGTATACCATTCCAAGACAATAAGAGAAACAATATATATTTTGGATTGTTATTGTTCTGTCTGGAGTAGGTCTACAAATGGATCTTTCAGTATTTCAAAGCAAAGTAGTCATTTCAAATGTGTGGTTTTAGAGCCATCTTCGAATGCAATATCTTGAAGTAATTAACAAGAAACATGCTTTAAGGACTTCATTTTCATACACGACATTTTTAGCCCTAGTTGTGACCTGTGGAGTGGCTTGGCCATGTTCAGTTTGCCTCTGTCGACTGCTCATATGAAAAGGAAAATCATACTATCAGAAAATTTAAAAGAATAAGAGAACTTCATTCACGCTCTTCTATCAGTTGAGCAGACCAACTAAATCAAACTTATTCAAAAATTGGTAAATACATTACTAGTATACTCATGAAACCAATAATGGCACCAAAGGAACGCGGCACGCTATGCAATGCATAGATCAGTACTCATATCTTAAGGTAGATGGACAATTCAACGCAACTGTCAACACCTAGTTCAAAATAATAATTTGCGGTCAAATAATAATTTGATCAAGATCACACTTTCATATCACCCCGCTTCCCCCCCCCCAAAAAAAAGAAAGTTTCACTTTTGTAGTCGATATACGTTCGACGGTTTTAACTTAAATTCAAAATTCACTTTTCTCAATTTTGGATAGCTTTTGCATAAATTTAATTTTTACACAATATGCTTAATTATTTTTGTATTGATGCACCTTTGAAACAGATCTATAATGATAGCAAAACATCCTTCGAATCATTCAAAAATTAGTTTTTGCTGAGAAATTTTACATTATGCAACATATGCAAAAATGAAACGTCTTTACTCGTCAGAGCGAATGTCTCAATCTGTAGGATTATCTGATGAGCCGAATGTGATAGAGTCTCATATCGTATTCGTCGGTCACTTGTGATGATACAATTGTGAAATCGATTTTCACTCGCGTCATGGATGCGGTATGAAATGCAACGTTATTACGTTTCAAGCGTGGTAACGTTACATTAAAAAGTAGCATCGTTGCACAAATTATGTTTAATCATGGTAAACCATTACCTAATGTCTCAAAAAGAACCTCGCGAGCGTCGAAACATTGGCTTTGATAAACTTCAAATCCTATCATGAGTATTATCTATCATCTATATATCCAAAAGTATAATTGAACATTTCCATGCGCAATAACGTTACATACATTGTACGTAAATACTAAATTTCAGTACTTACTTTGTAGGTAGCCTACACTGTATATAGAATATGTTAATGTTTGTATTAATATATTTGCTTGATTTTCTTCATAATTCAGTAAATAATTAATTAAAATCTCAACGCAACAACGCAGCACGAATTGGCATGAAATTCGAGCAGTGGCTACCTATGTAAAAGTCTGCTAATTGAAAGATTTGATCGAGACAACTATGCCATAAATTCAAAGTTGAAAAACGTATGTGGATTGTTCAAGCAGTGATATGCGTTTCACGGGTGATGACACGGTGTCAGGTCAAAATGGTCCTCGTACGAAATAGTCTTAAATCGGTTTTGATGAAACTGTTCCAGGGAAACTGTTCCATCATCTAGAAAGACGCATGTTTCTCAAGTTTTCAACGGAAAATCAATAACCCCTGAGTTTGTAGACAGGACTAAGTAGGCCTACTTCCACGAGGTGTCATGGGCTAAAATTCAGTGGAAACATAAGCTTCCGAAGCTGCTGAGAACGCTTCTATTATTCAAATTTTTTGAAGCTTTCCCTAGGAAATTTATATTGAAACCGAAATTCAGGACCACTTTTTAAAAACACCATTTTGACCAGGCAGGAACCAAAGTCAGATTTTACCTTTAGAATGCTATCTCACAATCATGCGATCATTATGCTTAAATTGAGTGACTATTTCCTCAACCACCCACGGGAAACATAAGCTGCCTACAAGGAGATGATTTCTGGCATGCGTGATCTATTCGAGATTGCTTCAAAGAACCTGTGTGACATTCCACAGTATTTCATCGCCGATCTTCTGGAATCAATGCCACGAGGTTGTCAACATTTCATTGAAAATCGAGTGCTTTCTTACCACCTGTAAATACGAAGAGACATTTTCGCCCCGTGGCTTATATCTTTTTGTTCAATTTATCTGGTTCAAATGCTTCAAAAATTACTTTTCCTGTCAGGTCTAATCGAGGAGGATCAGTTGGAGAAATTGATTTCTAACTGTGCATCAGCTGCAGAAAAGGGTTCGGTTCCTTGCTGCTTACTCCTCAAGAACGTCTGACTGGTTGACAGCTGTACCTAATCCCGGGCTGAATCAGAGTCTTGAACAACATTAAGTTGTAGTGCTCATCAAAATGAAACTTGGTCTGCGTCTGGGTGATGAGAATATTTGCCCACTATGATAAATTTGAATGTTACGCTCTCACATGAAAAACGTGATCTAGCTGTCATACGTCGGCATAACCAGTTGATGGACATACTTTTCCGCTACTGTCAACAAGTCCAGTTCAGTCCGCAGTTAGAACAATGACCCGGTAATTAAAACAGTAGACATGCAGAAATCCTAGTTTCTTCTGGTTTTCTCTTTTTCACAAACTGCAAGGAATTATCATTTGATCTCAATGTTGCGCATCCACTGAAACGATGTAATATTGACGGAGAGAGTACAACAGTGAGTGAATGTCTTGCAAATGCTGAGGGGAGGTAGAGGAGGCTCAGTGGGGATGTGTGTGAAGCACAAAACTGATGCTGTATACCTCTGGCAGTGTCTGTGTGCGGGACATGGGGAGATGCGTCTTCGCAAACATAGCGATGAGAAGGATATGTCGCATAACATTTCTCGACATTAAATGATTCAACGCTTGAGTGTTTGTCTGGCAAGATTTAATGCCACACATTACTGTCACGAACTCTGCCATAAATAGCATGACGTTTTTGTATACTGTCCTATCAGGTTTTTTACATTTTCTAGATTTTCAATTATTTCTGAGTACGGTATTCAGTCATTGTCAGTGCTTATTGCTGCTTTTCTGAAATTAATGTCTGGATTGCAGGTACAGGAAAAAATTAATTGATTGGAAATTAATTGCAATCAATTGATTGGTGAACCATCTACAATTCAATAAATTGATAGGATCAGGTGCCAATTATTCCAATTAGTTGAAATTATTCACAAGTCAAAGAAGCGATTCATGGAGCGATTTTTGTAAGCTATGCAATGTACACGCCCTGTCTGAATCTACTTTTTATCGAAAAAAATTGCCCAAGCCCGAAACCTGATTTTTTGAGTTGGTACACCATGCTGATCTTAAATAAGCGAAAACGAAAATAATCCTCGGCGCAGTTTTTGAAATAGCCTCATAAATTCAAATTTAGAAATTTTTAAAATTTAAAATTCATAAAATTGTCCGAAGTGATTTTCCAAGCTCAGAGTATGGTTTTTGGATGCTATTTAGATAAAGTATTTCCTAAAAGATGTTTATCTAAGCTTGATTGTTAGCACTATAATTGCATGCGGGGTAAGTTTAACCCAGCAATTTTGCGATAAAAATGAGAATACATGCACAATAGAATCAGCAGATTTTCTGATGCATTTATTTCTTTCAGTCTATGTTTCCGAATATAATGTAACTGTAAACAATCAGCTGACAATATTAATGTAGAATTAATCTAACATGCAGTTACACTTTGATCATCGAAATTATGTCCATAGTCGAACACTAACATTTCATTTGTTCTGTAATCACGCTCATAAGACACATGAAGCATTTAATTCATTCAATTTATTTATGCCATGTTCTGGCCCTGTGTGTGTGTTCTGGATGAATCATTAGGTACTTGAACATTGAAAAACAATCGTTTAGCTGTCTTGCTACATGAATACGATAATCAGCAATGAACGGTATTCACACCGTCTTGTTATTTCTGACTGACTACTACGTTTGTATCATTCTTCTTTGCAAACCATGCCGTCGCATCAGGACTGTCGAAGTCGAGCATGTCTCCTTTGTTTCAATGAATCTAAAGACATGAGAGAAATCACTGAAGAATATTGGACATTAATTGAAGCAAACATAATACAAGGACGTGACCGTCTCGACAATCGTCTTCCGACAGCTTTATGCAGCACTTGTAGTCGCGTACTTCGAGAATACAGCAATGGTGTATTCAATCGACATATAACTGTGTTTGATCATTCTGCTATTACAACAGGTCGTGAAACGCGGAGCTCAACGAACACGCATAACTGTTTGTGTCTAGTTTGTGAAACTACAGTCTTTATACCGAAGAATCTTAACAGAAAAAGCGATTGCTCAAGTTTACCTATAAGCAGAGAGGTAGGGCGCCCTCCAAGTAATTCGAATGTCAGGACTCCAACTGTCATGAAAATTTGCTCTTTTTGCTTAAACATATTATCAAAAGGAAAATCACACGTGTGCAATAAATCAACTCGTCTTGAAAATGTACAGCAATATTTGAACAAAGCGTCTCCAAATTTCAAGGAGAAAGTTGCGTCCAGTGTTATCAATGAGAAACGAAATTCATCTGATGGAATAAGTTCACCAATTCACTTCTCAAATTCAAGAGGTTTTAAACAATCATACATCATCGAAATCTTCGACCATGTTTTTTCATCAAGTGATTCAAAATGATTTGGAACTTTCAAATACTCGAACCCTGAGGCTTGCGGGCCATCTCAGATCAGCAACATGTTCGAGGAAATCTATTGAGCCAAATTCAAAGGTGGAGCTGCAGATTAGAAACCATAAGCTGGATGATCTGTTTTCAGTCGATTCTGCCGACTTTGTTGGACAACAAGATAATCATATGACGAAGAAGAGTTTGGTATTCTGTAATGACTTGAATTTGTTGGAAACAGTTCAGCAATTTCGGGAAAAGACTTACGACAGTGTAAAGATAGGGATAGACGGAGGCGGCGGTCACTGAAATTTTGTGCTACTTTGCACAACTCATCTAGAATTGAAAGTGAACATCGACAGCGGTATCGATATGCTGACGGCATTGTATCTGATCGAAGAGACGGCAGTGTCAAAAATCTTTTTCTGATCGCCCTAGCCCCAGATGTGTCTGAAAATTACAGGAATCTTCTGTATATTTGGACTCGTTTAAAACTTGACGAAATCAGATTGCCATTCACACTCGCTGTGGACTTGAAGGTGGCTAATCTTGTTCTTGGATTAATGGCACATGGTTCTAATCACCCGTGTACTTGGTGCCAAGTTTCGAAAGATAACTTGCTATCCGGTCGTCGTGGAGAATCAAGAACGTTTGGAAGTCTCCGAAAAGCATTTTGGGAATGGAATAGGTCAGGCTCAAAATTGTCGGACGCGAAGTATTTTGGGAATGTAATCCATCTTCCTTTACCCAAAAATCCTGAAGATGCACAAGTGATTGATACGATACCTCCCCCTGAGTTACATTTGCTCATTGGCCCTGTGACTACTTTATTCGACACCCTAAAAGTCGAATGGCCTCAAGCGGAAATATGGGCTGATAGATCCAATGTTGAAAGACAGGCATACCATGGTGGGGTATTCAATGGCAATGGCTGCAATGAGACTCCTCAACAATCTACACATTCTGGAAGAGATGCAATGTCCATTCAAATTTTTAGACGCATTTAGGACATTCAAGTTAGTGGTTGAAAACTGCTACGGACATGAACTCGGCCACAACATTGAATCAGCAATCAATGACTTTTCCGATGCATACAGGAGGACCGGCATCCGGATTGCTCCAAAAGTTCTTGCGGTAATGTTCCATATATTCGAATTCTGTACTTCAAAACAGCAAGGTTTAGGGATTTGGTCAGAACAAGCTTCTGAATCCGTTCATGCCGACTTTGAAAATATCTGGCAACGTTACAAGATATGCAATAGCAACAGTCATTACAGTGATCGACTTCTATAGGCTGTCAAGGACTATTGCAGCAAACATTTGTGAGATTTGTGATCTGTATTTTGTACTCGCTGAATACATGTATAATACAGTATATTACTACATGTACAGTACTTGTACTAGTTGTGGAAATATTGTTTTAAATTCTAACTTAGAATTTAGGACGAGAAATAGCAAATGTGATATACATAGTTTAATATTAAAATATTATAGTAGAAATGTAGTATTTAAGATTCATAGTTTTATGTGTGATATCTGGTGCCGAAAATTATTATCCTTTCGATCTATCATATCTAAATATGACTTAATAGCATGCAAAACCATACTGAGCTTGGGAAATTACTTTGGACAATTTTATGAATTTTAAATTTTAAAAAATTTCTAAATTTGAATTTATGAGGCTATTTCAAAAACTGCGCCGAGGATTATTTTCATTTTTGCTTATTTAAGATCAGCATGGTGTACCAACTCATAAAAATCAGGTTTCGGGCCTGAGCAATTTTTTTCGATAAAAAGTAGATTCAGACAGGGCGTGTGTAGCACACAAGCCTACAGAGTCCCTAATGTAATATAGTGTGGGCCAGGTGTGGGCCTACTTGTATTCAAAACGAAGAAAAGTTTGACCACAGCTTAATGTGAAACTTGTTCTTATCAATCTATAACGTTCATCTAAACTTAATTATTTAAAAGTTTCTAACTAACCATGCTTAATATATTCTAATAATCTTAGCCGAGCCACGCGCGCGCAGATTGATGAAATTCTGTGGGTAGATTTAATGAAACACATACTATCGCGATGGCCTGAGTGGCAGTGTTTCAGTGTTTGAACTGGAGAATATTGCGTTCGTAGAATAGGGGAGAATATGCATATTAATTATCAATCATTGCGTGATATTGTTATCAGTGCATTTACACCCGTACATGCTTTGTCATGCAAATTAGTTCAACGAACACAGTGATACAGAAAATCCATGCATGTGACTTCAGGTAAATTCTATTTCTGTAAGTGCTTTAATGCACCCTCGTAGACCTACATGTACAAACCGTTTCATAATTGCACAAAAAAGTTAACCTATTTTCAAATGTAATTTTCGTGTTGATGTCCTGATTCAATCTTTGTAAACGATATACCATATGAAACCTTGTGTTCTATAGATTGAACAATTCAGCGTTTTCTTTGATGCAGGATTTTGACATGAAGACGACAGAATTTTTTAATGAAAGTTGACAGACAGTGTGAACTATCACTCAGCTTCCTCATGATGTAAAGATTTTAAGATTCGTTGAATGTACAGGAAGATACAGTACAAACAAGTTTTACCGAAAAAATGATGCTAAAAAAGTCTGACATGATTTTTTCACTGATGAAGATGCTCAGTTTCAAAAAACTTTGTGCCATGTGAAAGGATGTGTTTAGTACTTTGATTTGCCAGAGGGATTAGGTTGTGTCTCGGTTGACCAAGAGAATAAGTTCAGTAATCAATTACATGAGCTTAAGCAGCTTACGGTTAAAATTGATGAGAATAAGCAAGATATAAAAGATCTTTTCGGGTTGCACAACGATCTAGGAAACGGACTGTGTGTGCTATGGAAATAACTTTCTAAGTATACATCAATCAAGTGTAAATCATACAATCATTCTGCGGAAAGATTTTTCTAGATTTGGCAATGATAAAAAATTGATTGCTCATATGTTGTAATTAAATTTATTAGTTGCTATCAAAAAAGAAGACCAACTAAATTGCAACTAATGAACCGCTTTTTAACTGCATTGATTTAGATGCGAAGATCTACAAGATTATGCTGAAAATGTATGCCACCGCATTGCATAACAGTGCTTCCAACATAATTGAATGAACTGTCTATGTTATTTGAAGCACGAGATATCACGATTTGAAACACGACCCATCAATGCTGAGTAGCATATCTACAAACCATTTCGACCCGATTTTTTGGGACAACGCCTTATCCTCAGAGCGGCCAGGATTAAATCAAGCGAGAGGAGATCAACGCGATTCCAATAGTTCCACTTCCAACCTCATACGAGGCATAAAACGCCCGCAAATGATTGTCAAAAATATTTTTTGAAACAACCAAATTTTGAAAAACGCACCATCAGTAACATATAGACGGTGAGTTCATAACTTGAATAACAGATGAAAGCACGTTAAGCTATATATGTTTCTTTAGAAAGAGAGGAGTTCAATTACAGATGCAAGCATGTTAAGCTATGCGGCATTAGATTTCATGCATGATGGTGAGTTCTTGTCACCGCACACTGCACATTTCCAAATGAATTTCAGACATTTTCGGAGTTTGGATTGCTGATGATAGACTGACTGAAATCTATCTGGAAATGTCTGAAATTCATTGGAAAATATCTGAAATTGATTTGGAAATGTGTGAAATAGATACAGAAAGGCACTGATAAAAAATGCACAGAACTGGTATGTCATGATGAAAATGAAGCTTTCTGGCAAGTGGTCTGATTTTTACAGGCATTTTACAGTACTAATCCTCGCTACTCGGGAGGAAAAATAACCTATGATTAATTGCAAAATTGCTTACTTTTACTTTAGTTGCTTTGGGCACCCATTCAAGGAACATACCGGCACCATTGACATGATCAGCATGATTGTGAGTGTAGACGATGTCAGTGACATTACATGGACCTCCCATGTCCTTCTCAAGTGCATTTCGGGCTGATAAGGCAGCTTCTGCAGACTCCGTGGTGTCGACGATTGCACAACCTCTAGGACCATGTACCACAATCACATTAGATAGCGCATACCCGATGGCTATTCTGACTTCAGGATTTACACGAATGACAGTTTTAGGTAGCTCTTTTGCCGCAGATTTTTGTTTCCGTAAATCAGGCGAGCTCCCTGCGACAGAAGCAATATATTTATCATAATTGTGATTGTCGGAGGAGAAGATGCGATTGAGTGCAAGAATGAGACAGATGGCAGATATTGAGAGAAGAATGATCTGTGAACGCTCCATCGCTCATCTACAGATGCACTGAAAGAAATGTCAACACAGTGTATTTTATCTAGGCATCACGTGTACGATTGCATTAAGCAGCTAAGCAGCTTCTATCTGCGTTATCAGAATTTCAACCATCAATGTCACTCACTGAATTTTAGTTTATTAACACAGTGTGCTTGTAGTCTGTTTGAATATATCAATGATGATTGATTATCGCCACGACACTGAATACAATAACTTTGAGCTTGATGACATTATGAGATGCTGTTGAATTGTTACACTTAGATCGAGAACTTAACCATTGATAAGGTTACTAACTCTAATCATGATTAATAATCTTAAATGTTCGGATTTTTGGTACTGAAGTTTAGCGTCAGTGATAGAAGAGGCTGAGATTCCGGGAAAAATCGAAGGTTGAATAATGTTATTTGATCTTCTCAGAGCCGACGTTTCTGGTTTGTAGATCATATTTCTACAACAAAGTGTGAACAGTAAAGTGGTAAAGTTGTGAAATTAACTAAGTTCATAAAGAATGCGAATGACATCAGAGCTGAGAAATTTCGTCAAATACCAATAGCAGAATGATCACTAATCAACTACATTAAATAGTCAGACAACCCAAGATTGCTTCCAGTACGAGTTGAAAGACAAATCGTTATCGGAGGTCCGGGGCCGGAACGTATCTACTAAAACGCGAACATATTCTTTGATTCATCAATCTAATTACAGGCGAGGTATTCTGCAGCATCATTTGTGCTTCTATCATGATTTTGCATTTGTACTTGTAAGTTGATTAAATTACATTTTTTGTTGTTCCGGACCTCTTACTAATTAGGACTTATTATAATTAGATAGGAAGCCTATCAGGATCACTAAATCTAAAAAAAGCTGAATTATTAATGCCGTTCATATCAACACTCGTTTTATCATGTTGATTGAAATGCTTCAATATCACACATGACGTTTTGAATGATCTGTGAATCCAGGAAAAGATTCATAATATGATTTTATCATCAACTATACTTTACTGACAATGTCCTCTCCTTCCAAAGAAGTTAGAATCCTTTCTCCATCATTGCAATTTGCCATCTCTGTACATGCACATAAACTCACTGAATACGCATTTTTCCATCTATTGGAAAAACATACGTTCTGATATTCTACTTCAGTGTCCAATGGTGTGACATACACGTACGTGACATGCAAACACACTCATTTAAAAACATTATTATTGTGTCTTGCGCTTGTTATCTTAATTCTACTCGTAGATTTTTTTCATATAGTCCACCTACTTAACTCTGCAAATACTTTGTGGCAGATTGGAGAGGGGTTAGCAGTTCAATATTATAGTATGAGTTGAAACTGGTTATGAGCGCATTAGCAACGAAGTATTAAAACAGCATTTTTAGCTTTTTAAACAATAACATGCGACATATGATTTAATAATACAAACTAATAAAAAATGGGTTTCATCCCCAGATTTCTTAATTATCGCTCGCCAGTGTTTATACATGGATTTGATAGTCGCTTCATCATTAGACTAATGCCAATATGAGCACTCATTATTGGCCTACATCATGCTATATCTTCTAAATCAGATAAGGTTTCTAGCAGCAATTAAAGAGTCGCATTTTCAACTGAACAAAAAGAACAGTTTGAAAGCCGTATGAAACATCAAATCATGAACAAATGCAAATAGACAAAGGCATACAATTTATGGCTCGATATTTTCAGCAATTAACTTGTCGGCACGCTAGATAAAGTCTGATCCATTCAATAAATTGACACTTGCCCATTATTCTAGTGATAATTTGACTAAGTGCCTACATGTTTGCACTTTTCCATCTCTGTATCTTAAAGCGGTTTCTTGCCTCAGAAACTGAATATTATTTATGAATTGACACCAGTCAAACACAAATGATCCAATATGAAAATGTGATCGAAGTCTTTTAGCGATATCGTCCTTTTTGATGTGAAACTTTAATTTTTGCATGAATTTTGAGGAACACTTAATGGCTTGATATGTTGATGTGTATTCTACCTTATTATTTACCTTTAGCTCCTTCATTTTATAATTTAAAGCAAAGTACTAATTATGAAGCAATCAGTAAATAGAGTAGAATGCTGATTCTACAAGGAATTTTTACTGCTAGGCGGTAAGGGAGCGAGTGAACGATCAGCAGAAATCCATGTTATGCACCATACAAAAATTTGGATGCGTGTGAAACACCGAAAATAATTTATATAAAGTCTGACTAATGCTTACATGTAAACATTCTACTCTTTGTTACATGCCATCTTCGAGTAGCCATAAAAACACACGCTAACTCAATGTTAAGATGCACGACACATGCACGTACGTAGAGAAAGGAATGTAAGATAAGTGGTAAAATGATAACGATTAGCTGGGTTTTAAAATTATTATTTATTATTATCATTGTTTTTTCTATTTTATTATTACTATCATTTTTTGTGTTTTTCAAAACTTCATTTTTTCACAGAATGAATCACTATGAAAAAGAAATGCTGCAAAATAGCCATACAGTTTTCAGCAATATTGGATCATGTTCTAGGTTTACAATGACAAATTAGTATGTGAAGCCCTTTCAGAGCTAACGCATTTGCTAAGGGATAGAAAATCGCCTCCTAAGAGGTAAACTTGGTCAAATTATCATTAAAACTCAAAAGTAATGAAACACTGTTTAAATGAAGTAATGTAACTTCGCTGTTTATTTTGATGCATGAATTAAAAAGTAACTACAATAAAATTTAATTACTGATATCGATGGCATGTAATGTTTATTGTGCTAAATTTAAAATCTAACTAGAACCCGTATTATGCAGTGGCGTCTTCTCCGTACCTGCGAGGCCTTCGGCGCATCCCCAAAAATTATTGACCAACATTCATAAAAATGAAAAGTGTCATCATTCATTTAAATTCGATAGCTTCTCGTGATAGCTGTGCACAGCTTCCGTCTCAAAATCAGACGCTCAACCTCAGAGTGAACAGTTTTGCAGCACGTGCTTGAATCACAGCTGCTTTCTTTGAACAATTAGACACACAAGCTGGTCGTGTGTTCAGACGGAGCATTGATGTTCAGACAGCGAAAGAGAGTTGTGTGCGTGTGAGGCAGTAAGCGCACGCGCCCGCGTAAATATTCGCTTTCCCGATAGACATGATGTTTTGCCTTCTCCAATTTTTGCAATGAAATTCTACACAATTCTTGATCGAGGCGCGGTATCTAAATATAGTAAGGGAAGCGCAACCCAATTGTTCCTGGACTCGCTTAATGTGAGAGAAGCCAATACGTCAACAGTGGCAGATGGATGACGGTCAGACAAGACAAGATTAGATGATGAGTGCGTTCTCCAATGAATGCAGAGTAATGCATATGACCCACCGAGATTCGGTAGAATTCCATAATTTGTTTTTACGTGATTGATGTGACACTATGTTTAGTACTGCAGATGAGATCATAACCACGCCTTTCGTCCCAAGGGAATATACTGAAAAGATGACAGTCGTCAAGCTAGGTAGGCCAACACCTGATATGAAATTGAAAGTACTCACACAGAAAGAAATAAGAAATACACAAGACATTTTAATGCATCAAAATTTCAAACATGTGAGCGGCTGACCGGCCATGAGAAACGCAAGAAACTGTTGACTTTGCCTCCTTTTTTCTCGAGAAAATGTGGTCTGGACAGAGAGGGGATATAGTGATATAGCCGCTCCTTGAGTAAAGCGGTTAAGTGACATGAGCAATCACTTCTCATGTGCACTTTCACTTGACCCTAAGAAATGTTCGGAAAATTGTTATTAAAATTCAGCTTTTATGAAAATTAATGTTGTGACATAAAAGTGCTTTGTATAGAAATAGTATCACAATGCCGAGTGAAGGCCTATGGTCAGGGAGCACGCGACGCCACTGGTATCATGACACCCTACTTTTGATGAATGTGTTAAAGGTACCTACCTACGTGGCAGGCTTAAGTGATCTATAAAGATGCAAACAAGTTATTAAATCAGCTAAGTCAATCGTAATGTATTGTAGTCGCAATTGAACATCAAGTTTGAGTATGGTGAAAATTAGATTAATTTTCCACCTTATCAGCCTAGGCCTACATTGTGTCAGATAATTCATAGGCGAAATTATATGATCCGAACGATCAATATCACAACGGAACTATTATTTGTGTTGCAGAGCTCTGAGGGAAATGGAACCAATTTCGGCTCCCGCCGCTTGGCATGCCACCTTTTGCCAACATAACAAAAGTCTGAGGTTCCTATTGATAAAATGTCAATCATAAACTGACAAACTCATCTGTGAACATAACTTGCGTCGCTTTATCATGATTTCTTTCATCAAAAGTTTTAGACTTTGTAGTAAAATAATAATGCCAACTTATGCCAACCGGCGGAAATCGGCCCGACTTCGGCTCTCACTGGGAGGTGGTCACCTCGACTCCCCTATTCGTCCTGTTTGACCATATGTGAAGACTGCTTCTGGAAACCGCCGTCCAACGTTCGACGTCTGAAGTAGGCTACGAGATGCAGCATCTGCCGCAACAACATGCGAACTGGATGGCAGTGATGATGCAGATCACTTATGAGCAATCAATCGCTGATTTGATTGATTCTCGGCAGACGACAGTTGAAAATTTGTTCATTCATTATTCTCGCCAGTTCTCCCGAAGTGCATTCGTGAAGACACTTCGTATTTAACTGAAAATTATATAAAACATACACGAGTATTCTTGAAGAAGTCGGATTTTTCTTTGTCTTTGCAGCCAGGTATTAATAAGCATTGTTAAATTATAACATAAAGTAATGTGAATGTTAAGAAGGAATTTATGAATCGTTTTTCAGATTTGTCTCATGAGGATCTATGGAAAAAAGACACAAATACAAATCCTTTGTCTTATTGATAACGATTGAACTTCATTTCGCAATATTACTTTGATTACTAAAACATGAATTTGCTAATCCTGGTTGTTATTGAAGAATTGTAGGTTGATCAAACAACTATCACAGATTTCCAAAGTGTTGTAGATTAATGATAGTAGGCACTTCATCTTCATTTGTTTTTTGATCGTCATTATTGAAAATAAAATGTGTCAGTGCAATTTTATTTTGATGTTAACATCTAGGGCAAAATTTAGACCATCAAGATTTTCCTCAATTGTGCCACTAACTCATGCTCATTGGTACACATTTCCATAAATTGTAAAATATTTCTATTTAAATATACGGCAACACCGATTTCCAGATTTTTTTGCTGTAACCCTGTTTTTTGAATAAAAATTCAAAAAATATCAAATTTTTGTCGATGTTGCAAGATGATCGTACACAATCATCTGAACAAATCATTGCCAATTGTTATTCAAGAATAACATCGAGTTGTCTGCTGAATCGAAAAAGTTTGATATTAGGCAAGTAAATTTTATAAAATTGCCTGCTGAAAAGCTTTATCGAAAATCATTCTACCAGAGTTGGGCAAGTCGGAATTGGAATTAATTCCATTTTTCGTCGGAATTGGAATTGACGATATTTAAATCTACTGGAATTGGAATTGACGATATTTAAATCTACTGGAATTGGAATTGGAATTGACCATGATAAACCTCAAATCCACTTTTTCGATAGACCTGTGATAAATCTATTTGTACAAAAATTGAAATCACAGTATTCGGCCGTTGTGTTAACTGCACGCAGAGATAAGAGAGAGAGATAGATCGACAGAGCTAGCTTTATTCTAATGTTGAATAAAGGGTGCTAATTGTGACTTTGATGGGCCTACAGCCCCGGACAATCTTAATTCAGCAATTAAGCAAACAATGAAAAGACAATCATCTTTGTTCAATCTGTTATTTAGTTATTTATCAAGCAAGATGATTAATCAAAATAAAACAATTGTTGAATTTAGTTATTGATTGGATAAGCACAAAAATTGGAGATTAACTTAATTGTTGCACACACGAAAAACAATTGGTTTGGAAAGAGGAAAATTAACCCTGCATTAAAGGGCAGCCTGTCAGTTCAAATCACAATATAGACAGTGTCAACAAATTATTCTAATAATTAATGATTCAATTAAAATGGCAATGACATGAAATATTATTCAACTTCCAATCACAACAATTGACAATATTGATTTTCAAGACTATAATTATACAAATACGATACTCAACGATAAAAGAAAAACTTTAAACTTGCAGTTCACTTCTTGATGTTGAATTCACTTCAATTCGATCGGACTCACTTATACCAAAATAATATCATAAATATCATGAATATCAGTGTCACTTATGCCGTCAATCTTCAATCGCGCTCGCTGATGTTTTGCCGCATGTGTTGTTGTTCGCTGGTAGGCAGTTGTAGTTGTTATTTCTGTAGTCAAGTTACACCGTGAGAGCCCGGAGTTCTTCGAACTGCTACTGAAGATGTCGTATGTGTTGTTGTTGTGTCAATTTCTCATCGTTTCTAATTTATGCAAATTTTTGACACTTGACGATAAATCCACTTTCTTTTGAAAATTGAAAGAGTTTCCTTTAATCTCTGCTCGTTAGCTGTCGACCCGACCACATTTCGTTCTTATCACGGAATTTTTAATCTCCTTTTTCAACATGGACCATTAATCAGTTTTCATGTCATTTTTATCGTCGTTTTTTCTTTCATCAGCAATCACGTTATTCGCACACTGAATTTCTTTCTTCTGTCAGTTTATTAATAGATTTATTCGCATCTCTCTCTCTCTCTCTTAGAAGTAGATAACAGTACACTAGAATGGAAATTTGATATCTTGCCTATGTACAATGATGGCACATGGAAAAATCTATGATTTGTAGATCAGATTCGATCTAAAACATTGTATCAAAGTCAAACTATTTGCCAAGTTGGTTGTGGAAGTTGTTGGCAGCAAATTAATGCAGGATTTTTATGAAGATAATATTAAGTGAGATGGTGGCATTGTTTCATGTGGTATAGCCTACTATTCCCTGGGTTGGTATATTGTGTCGATTTGCAGTAGTCATTAACAACTATTTTTCAAAATTCGAATTAAAAATTGGTCCACAAAGTCATAATTGAAAGTGGGCGGTGCACTGGTTGCAAGAATATCTCAAGAATTCAATAGAAAAAATTCTAATTAAAGGATGATTTCTCCTTCATACGGTAAAGAAACCTAGCGCTTTTGTCGAATAAACACATTGAAAGCTTCTTCACCGACAATAATTTCTCGGATAAGTGAATAGTCGCTGAAACTTTTCAATTAATCATTAAATGACACATGTGATATAGTGTGATGATATTTTGGAAGCTGATATTCGAAAGCATGTAAAGATTTTGAAAATTGTTCAAATATAGTGAACAGGGGAGCCCTTTCAAGTAAAATGAATACTCTGAGATTTCTTGACCTCTGATTTCAAGCTGGAGCAATGCATGTTTTGTAAATCGACATTGCAAGTTGCATATGTGACTGATAATACTCTTGATAGATTATAGGAGCGATATTTCAAAATGATGAACGCAGAGAACGTTTTAAAGGATTTCTTTCTTTGTCATCCTGTCGCCGCAGTATTTTGTAAAGTCACTATTGCTTTTGTGTACATGATCTTTGGACAAGGGGCAGCAATCCAGATCACAATTTGGCTTGATAAAGATAAATACAAATAAGAAAACATGGAAACCAGCTCTCACAATTTGCGTTTTGCCCCAACTTAGTTCCCCGGCGTGTGCCATAATTTTCATGCAATTTCCATTCTAGGACTTTCCATGGTACTGTTAATTTCTATGCTCTCTCTCTCTCAGCGTTTGATTCTTTGCTGACCGTTAATTTTCTTTTCTCTTTTTCACAAGATGTTGAATATCTCGTTTACGAAACGAAAATGGCGTAGGCTGACCGGCTACATATATACATGTACATGTACACAAGAAATATGAACTATGAACATGAGAATGCACATGGGAACGACGCAGGGAACGGCACACAGGAATAACGAGGATAGGATACGGGCACATGGGTTAGATTGAAGCGAGGAAACTTTAGATACATTAACATATGCGCGTCATGCAATTATCGGAATTAAATCTCATTATGGAATTGGAATTGAATTGAACTGTTTCGACTGGAATTGGAATTAAAAAATTTCAGTAGAATTTTCCAGCTCTGTCCACGACGTTATTTAACTATTTTTTATGTAGCGTCGGTCATAATCAAGACAATTGCTTTACATTGCATACCTAATTACTTTAAACATGTGCAATGCCATAGACCTTGCCAGTTATCCTGACGCATTTGTCATCTAAAGGAAAATCAAGATCGTCACTCCACGACAAAATAATTAATGTCGCGGAATGACGTATCATTTGGTGACACTTCAAGTGGCTTTTTCAGACTCAATCAAGCCTGCATGAAACTCAAATGACAGTGTGCTTACCACAGACGACTGATGTGGCTAGTTAGGTGTCATAAGTGTGTGCGTGAAAAGAAATATCCCGTGCGCTCGACATTTTCTATCTTAATTTCATTCCTTCAATTTCAAGCTGACTATTCATTCAACGTTATATGGTATTTCAAACTCGTCACAATGCCTTTATAACTGTCGTTACCACAAATGCGGTTCAACTGACTGAAATGGGAAGAAGATGGATTAAATGAAAACTAAGATGATCGAATAAAAAGCCCACGTGATGACACAAAAGCGAAGCCTACATCAGCAAAGAAGCAGCTATAATCGGACAGAAAAATAGAGAAAGGCACCTAATTTTGTGCATCAATTGGTATATTGTGGCTGAATCGTACATAAATTGATTTGATTTTCTTTAGTCTTTTGATGAAGAATTATAGCGAAGATGAGCAGGATAATTTTCATCTTTAATGTAGCACGGGATTTTATCTTGTTCGGATACACAGCTTGGCCTCGATTTTAACTTCATTCATTTTTGGCATCATGCATGATTGTAGTCCTACCTATAGCCTGAACAGATCGTGTACCGTAGACAATTTCCACATGATCGTGCATGCATCAATGCAAAACGCTGAAAAAATCATCTGTCGTGTAATCATTTCAATGCCATCATTGCATAGTGATGTTGTGTTCAAAAGTTACGTTAATTTTAGTAAACCCAAAACGTCATTCCAAGACAATTAAAAATCTTCAATTTCTTCAAAAGTTCGAGTATCTGACGAATAATCGGCAATGCGTAGTTGTAAAGGAGGGCTTTCGGCAGTATTCATTGTCTGCATTAATGGAATAGGTTTAGTAGAGAGCAAACGTTTTCAATTGAATGACATGATAAATTTGGGTGTTTCATTTGCATCATTCCACTGCCAAAGTGACAGGTTAGATAGTTCGTTTAAAAAGTAATTTTACTTCAGTTTATACATTATGGGTATGCTGTCCATGAGAATATCTGCGAGCAATTTCTAGAACCATTGGAAGACATCACAATATTCGCGTCAAGATAGGCAAAATGAGAGTCATTCCACGACGATAAAAATTCGCTTCATTTGTTGAGATTCAATTGATCTGAGATTTCTGCGCTTATTGAACTGAGACATCCATACCTGTTGATGTGAGTTGTGTTGTTTGCAATTGATGAGATTCCTTCAAATGCTCTTATGAAGTTTACGCTTATTGATCTGGAAAAAGTGTAGGACCTAACGGTATATAACTTAAGGGTGAAGTGTTAGAAAAGTGTGTCATAAGATTCTATACTTGGCTCTCCCTTGATTGGGCGCGTATTTGAAGGCCGGTGACATGATAGGCATGATCCCCACCCCGACATGATGGCAATTGTAGCAATCTCGCGAAAGCACATATAATCAATACTCGGTATTTTGTGGCTAACAGGGGCTCCCGTACGTTTTGTCCAAAGGTTCATCTACAAAAACAGCGGCTCCGAAGTAACAAATTTACAAATATTATGGTAACTTTGATATAATGGTTCTAGAAATTGTCGCTTTCGATTTTTCCTAGAAAATGGGAGAGCTGAAAAATAACCACGTGAGCTTCATAATTTACTACACAATTTAAGCCTGTGAAAAATAGAATTCTCCTTTCACTGAAAGAGTACACAAATTAAATGCCATGAAAGAGAACAAATTAAGTAGAATTGACAGTCATATTTCAAAACGGCGAAATGCATGTACTTTCATTACGCAGTACACCAGCTACAACTTGAACTACTGTATCGAACAGGCCTATTTGCTATCACCAAATGAATTTATGAGGACACTCAGCTCATTTAAATCGAACAATCCATATAGCTGAAATGCTAAAAATGCTTCCTACACTTAGATCTCAATCAACTTTCAATTTGAAATCAAAAACTTGTGTTCAAGCTTAATACCCTATTCCTGAACGTTGAAGTTGTCCGATCTATTTTACCTCAGAATATCGGTTAACATTAACACAAAAAAGTACTTTTTGCGGACATAAGTAAATTTATTTGACCTAATACATGCTCAACACAGTAAAAAACACGAATTCACAACAGCATTTTGATAAAACGGATTCTCTAACACAAATTTGACGAGTTATAAAACTTATTAAAAAATTATCATGTTGATCAGTAAAAACGTGAATACCTAATCTTAAATGCCACTTTGACAGAACGTTATCTGATAGTTTATCTAGACTGTACTGACAGTTATCTATGTAAATCACTGATGAATATTTACACTTAAAACAAATAAATTTAGAAAGTTCAGACTGGATGATAGTAAAACAAGTCATACATGACACAGATTCATGAGAAACATTTCTCCTGTGGAAGTTGCTATATGAATGCGCTCAATGACACCTACACAAATAGACTGGTAACTAAATTAAACCTTTACTACTAACTAGAAATTTATAAAAAAACAAATCCTAGACTGTGTACCAGTGTTTAGATTTCCCTGAGAACCTCGTCTCAAACAGAAAAGATAAAATCAGAAAACGCAAGTGCTCAAAAGGCCAGTCCACACTGAAAGCAGACAAACGTCTGTGTCAGATTTAGCTTCTTATTAACCAAATCCATATAAAAATAAAAATTAGAATTGACTATTTTTCCTAGGTTCACTTTTTGGTTATGAATGTTCAAAAATTCCGTCCACTGACATGCAGCAAGAATGTCATGATCCAACAGCGCTGCATGATTTGAAAGCATTATTGGGAAGTTATTCTCCTGGGTTCACCCTAAGATTCACATTGAGATTGAAAGATTGACACATTCAGTCAGTCTTTATGCTAAGACACATGAGCCGGCGCCCCGCTACTGGAGACCAAATTAGTCCAGTTCTGAACAGCTTCTCCATCACGTTCAATACCAACATACTTCAGTTGCTCTGTTGGCCCATATCTGTAGTCAAAAAATAGTTCTTCACCCGATTGTATAGCACGTTTGGCAAAAATGCCAATTCGATGATCTCCATTCACAGACATCACCTGCAATGATAAGCAAAATAATAGAATTCAACTAATTTATTATCATAGATTCGTCACCAAAACTATTACAAGACATTGCTCTGAGTTTTAACTGCATCTCTGTAGTGTCTGTTCATCGAACTGCAACACAACAAGCATACGAAATGCCTAATTATTTATCAACCTTACAATTAGCCTATGCATCCTATTTTCCTGGTTGCTCTTTATCCCCCATGCAAATAATCTCTTCTATTGAACACACATAACTTTCGCCCATTGAGGTCGAACCTATGGGTTGCCACGTCAGATCTGCAGTGCAGACCTCAGCCAGGCATTATCCCCCAACACCCGACTTCCCTGAGCTAGTAACCAGGGGTCAATACCACCACCGGCTTTCTTAGTTGTTCAAACAGGATATCCAAGAACAGAAAATAGAATAATTTGAACTTGCAATAAGATGTCGACCATGCAACTGGAGAAAATATTCCTTCCGATCCATCGAACTCTATGATTTACATCACTTTGATCACTCGTGTGCAGGAATATCACTTTGCTGATTTTCCATGTCATTCCCCTATGCATAAATTTTGAAATATTTCTCCCTGTAAATACCTTCTTCTGACAAAGACCAGAGAATCTTGAGTGATCGAAAGACACAGGTATCAACTTGGCTAAGAACAAAGAACATTTTACAAAACACCAAAGATTGAATTTTTCACTTATTTCATATTATAGAAATGATCCATTTTCACATATGCATCCATAATTGTTTTATGTTATTCTGGCATCATTGCTTAAAACAGTGCGGATAATGTATAAATATGGACAGATAAGGACGCTTCACTACATCAGTCAATTTCTTTTCATTAACTTATCTTTCCTTTTTCTTTACTTCTACCCGCCTCGATAAGTTAAGAATGCTGATCCGTCTCTAAATCATATGGGAATAGTGTTCGGCCCTATGTAGTAGCTGAAGCACCGTAAATCTTAAGGTTCAGTTGAACACCTATTTACATAAACTAGTCATAATTCACTCAAGTTGGGTTGACCTTGAGGTTGACAGTGATTCAACTGTCATTTTCATCTTTCATCAAAACGACTTCATTGGCTGTAGAGAGCAATAGGATTTAACAGCGCAAGAAAATGAGAATCAATAACGTGATTAAATGCATTTCTCTATATTGAAACATTTTTGACGAATATAAGGCCATGTCCGGTCATTCGAGGTGAAGCCGAACTGCATCATTTTGAAGACAAATCTGACAGAAGAGCAAATCAGTTATGAGTCAATGTACATGGCTGCTTAATCGATATTGCTAAGTTTCATGAGTGACGTCGTCAAATAATTTTAACGAACGAGGCGTAAGATGAATCCCTCTTTTACAGAATGATGTACACCGTATGGCTATGCACGTCTGCCGAGTTTTACCCGTATCCTCTTTTTGTCAGACAAATAAAATGCATTTAAATCCAATGTCAAGCAGACTGAAATGTACGATAATGACATTTTTGTGTTTTTCTGATTAAATGCCACTCTCATTATGCCACTGCGAAAAAACAATTGAGTTTTTCAAGTTGATGAATAGGCATATTCCAAAACATCTTAAATGCATTGCTAAATTTCTTCAAAAAGCTTAAGAGTTGCGACAATCTATTAAAGAGAGCGCAAACTGAAGGACATTAGGAAGTAAATTTTAATTTCATTATTTCCCCCCTTCCTGATTACGATCACGATGTTTTTGTTGTTGAAATTGACCGCACGCCTGACATGTACTGTTTGATGCTTGCCTGATGATAATGTAATCTGTTTATGATAATGTTTTGAAATGCGAATGCTTTTTTGTTCACATGCTTCTTCCATGTTTTCCAATGTATTTGGAATAAACATTTATTGACTTATTGACGAAAGTGACTTGAGGTCATTTTCTATCAGGTATTTGTGTGGCTTTCATGCTAACAACCTCTGATCGGTGATGCATGCGGAAATTAGATTGAATGTGGCAGAAATTGAATCAAAGTATTGTGTTTGCCAATATTAAAATATTTGCTAAAATCTGTGTTTAGATTTACAAAGGTACATGAACACATGGTTGTATAACTTGAAGACATTCGATGCCAAAAATTAGGGCTCTTGACGTAGAACTTCTCAAACAAGAGGAAACACAAACAAATGACATTTTTAAACAGAACATTAATCTGCTTCCCAATGGATTTGCATGCGCAGGGCTCGTAAATGCTAATAGATATGAAGACAGAAAATTCTAAACACATTCACACAGCTGTGTGTTCTAGTAAATTAGTGTGAGTGACTTATCCATAAATATGGTAATAATGCTTAATTGAGCGCTCATAATATTCAAGACTGAATATTAATCATCATAGGCAAATTTAGAAGCTCAATTTATTCAAACTTTTTGCCCACATTAGAAAAGTAACGCAATATTAGCATACAAATCTATGATAGGACAGACTAAGGACGGAAATTTACGAGCACTGAACATATAGTATTCCCATAGAGTGAGTACTCCTTGATACTCTGAAATGAAGGAACGGACAGAGCTCATCAGACGCGCAGATTCGTAGTAAACAGTGAAAGTCTCATTTTCGACCTCGTTCCCTGCAGTAACTCGCATGGCTGGACTAATTAGTTACCTAGTGACTTCTGCGAATCGCTTTCAATTACAATGCACGTTAATGGGAAGCATAAAAGCGGTACCGAAGCTGATTGTAATTCTCTCTGAATCGTACTTTGAAACAACTACGTACTTAAACAAATACATTTGCTTGGATGGCGACTCGCATGGATCAAGTCTATGGAATGTAAAATCTCACCTTTGCTTGACAATTCGGATTCACGGAGTGATTTGCGAATCGGATTTTGTTTCCTTTTCTCGTAGCATCCACTACGAAATCTTGATTAAGATTGAATAGGAAGGAACTCATGTACCGGTCGTACACTTTGCCACGCCGATCTGCCTCGTCTTGAGTGATTATTTCTCCGCAGTATTCATAAATAAATTCATGCTTCTCAGCACTTTCTTGAATAAATATTCCCCAGCTGTAGCAGAACGTAGAAAATAAAGAATTGTGGTAAGAAACATCAAGACTTATTCAAATCAAGAACCTACCCAGCAACTTCTGAAGGAGCTAGGAGTAGATGTTTCCGCCAGCCTCGTTGAATGGCTATGTTGCGACATGAGATTTGCGATCGGTCATGTTTGTCGGCGCCACAAGTAGTACATAGATCAGGGTCACACTCTCTATCGGCTAAGCAGCAAGGACACTGCTTTGTATTGCACTGAGCCTTACACCTGAAAGTGCGAAAACACGACGATTTGGAAAGATAGCCCTTTCATTACACGATTCTGATCCATCAAGCAGAGTAGTCCATTAGCAAGCATATAACTATTCTGTCTTTGAATTCTGCTAAAAACAATTGACTCCAGATACTACTTGCATTAGTTATTTCCCCAAGGAGATATTTCCCGTCCGTCATAAATGCTTTAGTATTGGCAGTTTGGTGAAGATGGATAACGGAAATGTTTGGGACCTGATTTACCTGAGTCACAAAATTCATCAAATACACCTGCAGTGGGATACCTCCACATGATAGCAAGGTACAAAGCAGCGAAAAAATATGCCACAAAAACACTTATCATACTATCTTCTGGAGATAACCCACTACAGGGCTATCTGTTACCGGTATATGTATGAATCTCAACCACCTACTGACGGCACTGCTATATATGTTTATCACAAATATTGTTAGTCAGGAAGTGAAACGAAACTTACGGATTAATTTGGAACATATTTAAATTAATTTTAATGGCGAGCAAAAGTGGTTGCTCTACTTAGACTGCAACATGAATGACTGGAATATTATTTTTACGCAAACTTCTTAGATAAGAAAATTGAAAATTACATAGTGTCGGACCTTCAGTCAATTAATTTATCCATCCATTGAGTTAGCTGCCAGTTAGCGACACTGTCCTGAAAGTTCGGTTAACACTCAACAGCAGAGTGACGTAGTTTGGTGAGAAAAAACACAAGACTTGAACACATTAAAAAATCATTCAAGTTCAGGATTGTGATTTCTCAGAATTTGTTCAAATATAAAATGAATCTTACCGACATCCTGTAAATCTATTGGAGCAATCGGGAGGACATTGGCAGAACTTTTCACAAAAATTGCGCCCGCGGGCACAGGAGCAATTTTCGTCGCAACGCTGACCTTCGTGATCGCAGGGATGATAACTTTGCATGGGAAGTGTTGTAACTCCTGTAAAAATGTTAAGAGATTGAGAAATCAGACGTTGGAAATATCAGTGGTCTCATCAATTAATTTTCATAGAACAAAGGCAAAAAAACTAAAAAATATCAGGAAATATCGAAGTACTGAAAATAACTTTCGTATACTGTTGGTAGGCAAATTTAATAGAACTTAGTGATAGCTTCTATAAGTTATGTCGCAACATTATCAGGTTCATGGTTGTTGCAGATCTTAAGGTTTGAGGCTGAAGTCATAGATCAACACCCCAGAGTTCCAACCAAATCGGCGCTCGATGCTAAAGTACTAAACGACTTCTATCTCAGAAGTAACTCATGAAGTGACATTTCTAGCATTGGCATGTTCAACCGCGTTAAATGACATTTGTAACAGTTACAAACAGCCAGTAATGTCACTCAAGACAGTTACTGTCTTAAGTGACATTACTGACTGTGACATGTTTAACTTTACATTGACCGTTAGAAGGCGCTGGACACCGAAGACCCTGTCTATTTTTACTCGTAACTTAATGTGATAGATCAATGAACGTTTATCGAGAGAGTCCTGATACATTTCTGCCTTCAACACTGGGAAAAATGGCTAATCTCTCTCGCCGCTTGGTCAACTACATGTTTAACTGCCTTAAATGACATTTCTAATGAAATGACATTACTAGGTGGAACATGTTTAGCTGCTTTGAATGGCATTTGTAAATGTCTTAAGTGACATTACTAGTAGAGGTGGGCTATACAAGGTCGAAAAAAGGTCACATGCTGAAATCTATTTGAACACCAGTCGATTTCAATCAGCAGTGTCTCCTGATTATTTTGGTACTAATTTTGTTGAAATTAGTGTAAAATTGAGTAGGTGCGGACGAAAACAAACATGGTAAGTCTCTATGTCAAAATTTTCGCGGTTGACAGTTCGTACCAAGCAATGGCTTCAACAGGAAGCGGCTGCGACTTTCATTTGGTTGACTACAAATAGATCTGCGGATTCCTAGCATGTAAATAAGCATCATTCGCGTTTCTTTAAATAATGATATGGATACAAGAATCCCTAAAATTTCAGCCCGCGGATTACCATTCTCATTTTCTTTAGATACCTCAGCTGATACCCGTGTGCATGTCAGTGTATGAATTTTTCAACCTTCCTACAATATTTAATTACTGCATCATAGTTCATGAAATTTAGTTTCTGAAATCACAATTATGCTTACTTCTAATTACGTGAAGATATACGCATACATAGGCCTATTATTGATGGGAGGTGAAAATGGTCCCGAAACTCTGTCCAAGGGAAAGACAATAAGTGATATTCAAATGGAAGGAATGTTCGCAGCAACAATTAAAAAAACGCATGCTTCTGTTATGATTAGTAGATTATCGAGAAGAATGTGATCTATGAATTTTTACTCGATATAGAGTAATAAATTTACAAATGACCATGTTCTATGCTTATCAAAATTTTAGAGATGCTAGATGAGCTCTCGTATGAGTGCCGTTCTGAAGTGCAGAAGGAAGAGAAGAATAAATACTTAGAATTGGCGAGTCAACACTTAGTCTTCTTAGGTCTTTTGAAGAAAATGTCGGATCCCAACGTCTTCGATAATGATGAAATGATTTCTGCCTCGTCAGTCAATCGGTAACCAGGAAAGCTTGAGTAATATTAATATATTTGAGGGAAACTGCGGCGAGGGGAATTGCAAGCTGCACTTCACAAACCTGTAATCTTATCAGAAGAATCATAAGATGTTCTACTGAACGTGCTGCATAAGTTAATGAGCCCACTCTGTATGACTATATCGGTAGCCTAATATAAAAATCGAGCTACAAATAGCACTGAGGAGCATTGAGATAATCAAAAGCGGCAATGGAAATATTTTCTTTCAAGTAATCACCTCAAGAGGTTGGGTAGCACTGGCATGAAGAAAATATCTGATTCACAATGTTGCACAAATGCAAGGCGTGGGAGGTTCCTAAATCGCCATTGATCTGATGAAGTAGAGAAGAGTATACCCATTGGTGCATATTGAAGCATATTGAAGCATTCATCTGCGAATAAATACCAATCACTCTCCATCTTATACATAATTAACCGAAATTCGACGTCACAATTTTTGCCCAACATTCTATTGATCATGACAACCGACGCAAACTACACGCATTCTCTTCCAGAGATGCCTAACGAAGACCAAAGCAGATATAATGGATGCAAATGAGCTTTTCATTAAGTATGAAGCAAAAGGGTTCTTCGTACAAAATGATATCATGAAAAATATCGTAAACGTTCCTAGCAGCACCTTAACCTCTGCAGCTGCCTGAAATTTTAACTGGCTGACCAGTTGCCTCATGCAGGAGGATTGGAGGATGCCCTGACTAGTCATGGTTTAATAATTGGAATTGGAAAGAGTCCAGTATTTTTGAGGTTTTTATTTTTATTTATCGAGATGTACAAATTTTCCGATTACCATCAAACAATCATCTTCAGGTGTAGAAGATTAAGGTATGGGAAATTCAAAATAGGAGGAATTTGAAAATGATATTTACTGTACAATGAGATGATATGACTGATGCGAAATAGGTCTACTTAAGCCTACCTCCACATCCTTCCACTATACCACAAGTGGCAATTGATTTTCCGGCGATAATTTTCAGGTGTTGTTAAGAAAGTTCTTATGAAATCAAATAAATTTTGTTTCATGACTTCCGTGAGTTTCATCAAAAACTGAGTTTCAGGACCATCTTGTGAGAAGACTATTTGGAAAGGAAACTTGTTCTGTCGAGTGGGATATAATGAAAAGCGTCGATGGAATGTAGACAGAGAACAGGTACATGTTACTGCATCAGTGATCACAAGGATGGATCATTTACAGCAGAGTATCAATGACAAGATACATTCAACGACAAGACTAGATGGAGATATCTTAAGCATACTACATTTCAGAATGTGAACATTGTTCAGATGATCCAATGCGTTTTTAAGGGAGTATTTGACCTTGGTAAACAGGTTTTGACGTTTATGCCTGATAATTTGTTTGTAACTGATGCTTTGCGTGTATTTTTTTATTGAACTTCAACTCTCCATAAGTCTGGTGTAAATAATATGTACTTTCATATTGGGCAGTGTGTAGTTATTTTTAGTAACATCATCGTAATTTTTTAAATGGACCGCACCTACTCAATTTTGACCTAATTAGTGCCATAGTGCTAAGAAAAGTCAGCTTTACAAAATGAGCTGGTGTTGAAAGCGATTTGAAATACTTCGATTTTATGGCCCACCCCTGTTACTAGTTGCAACATCCTTAACTACGTTAAATGACATTTGTAACTGTCTTAAGTGACATAACTAGCTGCAACATGTTTAACTGAGCTAAATGACATTTGCAACTGTCTTAAGTGACATTACTAACTGGGACATACTTAACTAAGTTCAGTGCCATTTATAAGCAAGTGAAATTTCTAGCTGGGACATGTTTAACTGCTTTGAATGGCATTTGCAACTGTCTTAAGTGACATTACTTTAGAGTGATACGCTTAACTGCGTTAAATGACTATTGCAAGCAACATTTCGATTTTTTGTGACATTGCAAGCTGTCGAAGATGAAAAAAAAAAAAATTTAAGTGACATTTTTAACTGCAAAATGATAGTTATGACATTTGTAGCATAGGGTGTGTAATTTGGCAGGGTTGTCAGCGATCGATGCTAACACCGGTCGATTAATATTCCGACTAATTGGTTGAATGACAACAAATACGACCTACGTACATTATAGCACAGAAGCTATTAATCGAATATGTCCAATCGTATAAGGCTGAGATCGTGTTCCAATCCTTTCTTATTATACAGGATACTTGAGGTATTAATTTGTTGATCATCCAATCCATGGATACCAGACGAGGAAGTCAGAACTCGAATCTTGACTTCAAGCTAAATATGTGTACTTAAAAGAAATTATTTTTAGCACCTTGTTCTAATAATATGGATTGCACTTTATACAATTTTTGTGAACAGCAAACCAATATGATGGAATAAAAGGTTTTTATCCTACTTTTTATCTAGTAGATCATCTTCGACAGTGCTGTCGACATCATTGTCAAGCGGATATGATTATATTCATGCAAGTCAGAGATGCAGCCTTCTTCTTTTCTATGTACGATGAATGCATTGCTCACTAATGCGAAACTATACATTTTCTCCTACCCAACGAAAAATCCGCTCGATTTCTCACCAGAATTTTTGCCTTTTCCTGAAAAAGCAAAACATTCAGGCGAATCCCTAGGAAACATAAAATTCAAGTTCACCCTAATTTCGGCCAAAAACAGACAGATTTTAGACCGGAAAATCGAGCCGAATTGTGAACGATGGACCCGAAAAACTTTCTTTGGGCTAAAACCTCGACAACGCAATAATTCGGGCAAATTTATCAGCGGGTAGGTTCCTGGGCAAAGTGATTCCCTTACAACTGTTCCTGAAACTCGGCATGATTTGTATTCATTAATCATTAGTGACATAATTTGAGGTACGAATGTTTCATTAAATTACATTTTATCCCGAGAACCCTCATCAGCTTCAACCGTGAGGGTGACTGAAGCATGCATTTTGACTGAATGCGACAATATATAGACAGAAATCCAAACTGCTGTACAAACCACCTTGCATGCAAACTTTAAAAAAGTGCATCGCTTCATCGCATACCAGCGGGGGTCGATGTTCCACTGTCGCTATTGCTACCTCCGGCATTGGCTGCCTGATGTGCACGAAATCCTCCACCTGGTATAATACTTTGTCGTTTCGACATTTTCTGTCTCCGTCGTTTCGCTGATGATTTCTTGCCTGTTCGTGGTGGACTTGGCCACACCTTCTCAGCCATCTCCTCCTCTGAAAGACTAGCTTCCTGACGAGCGAAGTGTCCGACCTGCAGGGAGCAGATTATAAGGAAGAATCGATCTTTTGATACATAATTTGTTACTCACTTGACGACATGTCTTAGTTCGCAATAGACGCGCCAAGCTGCAATACTGTTGACCAGGAAATAATGGATGCAATACACGAAACAGCGTCTGCTCTGATGCGGTCCAGTCAGCGGCATCCGACTCCTCTTCATCTTGTTGATCGATCATATCCTTGTTCTGAAGAGACAAAATTATTGGAATTGTACGCCAGTGCTATGATAGACAATGCACATTGCGCTTGCGAGCTTGGTTAGCGTTCACCCACCGTCTCTCTGTCGGCATAACATGTTTAATACATTCATTCTTGTTCTGGTAATGCCGACGTTTTGACGACAGGAATATTGTATCTTTTTCCAATAAGTGCTGCGTCTCTCATAGCTTTTACAGCACCACCTGATGCGCCTTTCAAGAGCGTCTTCTATTAGATTGCTTTGTTGATTATATACATATGCGGATCGGAGATGGTGGTAATACTTCTTCCCTGAATAAAATATTCGTTATTACTAAATCACTAGTGATAAGTGAATTAGTAGCAGACTGATCCTTAAGAACCAGATGTACGCAAATTTTAACATCGTGCGGTCTTAACCTTACGAGTTTACTTATTTACATGCAATTTATGGGCTAGTTGTAATATGCGTGTCATATTCACATGCATCTTATACTATGTTGTTACTCTACATGACAGCGTCTCTCATTCAATTGTGGCTTGTAAGATGAGTTTACACAATAACAGTAAATTGAAATAAGATTGCCGTGTACCGGGATGTGCAACATAGCTGCTGTTCACATTAGCCCGATTTTCTCCAAGATAAAACGCTCTCTTGAAAAATCACATTGTTCAGATCGCTTCCAGAGCGACTTCCTTGAACAAAAAAAATCACTCGGAAAAGAGAAAAAGCAATCTTTTCCTCTTTTAAGACGATTCTTTATTCTTAGTAAAATAGCGTCACCCGACGCGTCTGGTCTCTCAGGACAGTCTCAAGGGCGAATGGCACAGGTCAGGCACTACGTTTAAATATGACTAAGGTCGAGTAGGCATCTCCTCACATCAGTTCATGACGCCTATTCATGAGGTGTGGGATGTTCTTGGTGATACACCGCAAAAGAAAATCGTCGAACATAAAATTATTGCAAAAGCTATTTTTGATGACCGAATGACATTCAGAATCGAGCCGGTCAAAATGCATTTTCGTTCCGTAATAGCGGCACTGTGAAGAAAGAGTATTCTATGATGTGCATTCTTTTCATCAACAATAGTCAATATCACATTTTGTATCTCAAAGAATATTGGGTATTTTCCACGACGTGAACGGCAAATTACTAGTCATCGAAAAGAGAACTTGGCGGGTATAGTTAAACAGCACTACAGAAAATTTTGCACTGATCAGGTACCTAATTATGTACGACAGAATAACATTATCGGTTCTGAATCCTGATAAGCTAATGTAGCACCACTCCGCACGAGGGAATGCGTTCACATTACTATCTATTCATGTCAGTGGATGGAAGATCTGTGCAAGTCAATACATGTTGCGCTCGCAACATAGACTTGTGATGATATCAGAGCCAAGATAAAATCACGAAATACATGGATGAATGAATATTGATGGAGCGTGTTGCTCCCATATGCATGGAATACCTAGGTCGCCCTAGGTGATTCTCTCAGTCTAATACATTCACATTACAGTTCGTGACTGAGTTGATTCTGTATCAAATATCTGACATAGTGCTGGTCAGTCACATATAAGACTATGCACACAGTCCTCATTATGAGGACTCAAATGATCATGTATCTGTGTAATTTTAAAAATCTTTGGAGGGGTCGATCCTAAAGTCGAGGGTCGAACAGAAATTTTCCAAATGAGACTCAGCAGCTTTCATATGACCATCAATTGAAATCCGAATGAAGTCATACAGTTAGAACGACAAAACTCGACAAAATTAATATTAATAATTATGTGACAAGCAGAGCCTAGCATAGAAAATCGCTGAGTTGAGAGGATGGAATATCATCACGATTTTAGTTGTGCAAACGTACCTCCAGTCGAAGAATTGCGACATTAATATATCATTTATGATACATTCCACTCGATCGCCAAGTCACCAGAAAAAGAAAGCACAGATGCAAGCGAAATGTTCAATGTCTATTGCATCAATTTTGAAGTTCAAATTAATTAGCACAAAAAGTGCTGGTCCTAAAAAAATGCTGGATGCAATTCATACTTCGAATGAAAATCATCAATGAAAAGTCAGCTTTGTGTACTTAAAAGAAATAATAAAAACAGCATAGTGATTACTTGAAAAATATTGATTCAACAGTGATGAATAATGTGGCTTAATTATTTTCACTGATAAATTGACCAGGTTATGTGACAAAAAAACAAACTGCTGAATTAAAAGGCTTCCAATTTAGTTTTACCAGATAGTCGTAGGAAATAATTAATACATGAACACATATGGTATGTTAATGCGTAATAATCAATGACATGCGTACTACATTGATGACGGAAATAAGATAACCTTAAAAATGACTATAATACTAAAATGTCATTACATGGATGAAGATAAAATTCCATTGCCAAAGACTGATATTATCGGAGTTCTCTTATAAAATTGAACCGATCGAACAGTACCACTCTAATGGATACTAGTAGTCTCTGCATATGAATAGGTAAATAGTTCTATAGGCATACCCCTTGAAGTTTTATGCTGATTTTGGCAGTGTTGAGTAAAAGAGCATTGCAATGATGGTCCAAACTTGCATGAATAGCGGTTTTATGAGCTCATCAAGTGCATTTTTTCGTGACTTTATCTGCACCGGTGCGTTAGTGTGTCTATAATCTCGTAGAAGCATTGATAAGAGTCATTTCCGAACAGACATATTAAGATTCAGTGGATTACTCACTTGTTCGATAAGATGAAAGCAGTGAGGTCCACAGCCGACTGGCGGCGTAGCTGCACTGCCCCCTCTATGACTCCACATTGATTTTGTTGACTTATAAGGATGTACACAGCAGTCATATTTGTAGCATCTCCGACAGAAGAGAGTTCGAAAGGAGTGTAGAGCATCTTCTCGGGAAAGAGAACGAGCATCTGGTCCGTCGATATTCGGCTGTGTGTCTGCTACCGTCAGAACTGCTGCAAATGAAATAATTAAAATGTATGTTAAATACTTCGGGTGGAACAGAAGTTTTGTCGTTTGTCTGATAGCGACTTAAGAATGAGTAATCATGGTCATTGCGATACATCATTGCCAACCTTGATGCATTCGCCGATCAGATGTTCAGTTAGATTGATTCTCTAATGAAGTTTTATGACTCATTTCGGACAATATTCATTGGATGGTGACGTCACTGCAACGAACAGCGATTGGATGTCTATTGTTTCGATTTTAGTAAGGTTAATGTGTGTCCTCACATTGTTTTTTCAATCAACGGTCTCAACATGAGTGCAGAAAAATCGCATTACCGCTTGTACGCTATGACACGTCACAAACTTGGCATGTCGGCTACGGAAATTCACGAAGAACTCAGGAATGCCTGGAGCGAAGATTCTCCATCACTGAGGACTGTCCAACGTTGCCTAAAGGACAGGATTGATGATCTGGAACTTTACGACGCCGCACGTTCTGGCCGCCCAAGGACTTCCAGGACAGATGAAGTGACGAATTTGGTGTCCGAACTGATCGAAGCAGATCCTCATCTCTCATCTCGAGATCTCGCTACACAGCTCAACAGTGACCACACCACCATCTTACGCATTCTTCGAGAAGACTTGTAACTTCGATTTGTCTGCTCTGTCTGGGTACCCTACGACCTTTCTGACGACCATCGACAATTGCGAGTCAACTGCGCAAAGCATCTGCGTCGTGCTCTGTTCGCCATGAAGGACGAGAAGTACGACCTATACGCCGTGGAGGATGAAACATGGATCCCATGGGACGAAATCAGATAACCGAACGTGGCTTCGCAAGGACGAACCAAGAAGGCAAGTTGTTCGCACATCAAGCATGACAACACGAAAGTCGATGCTTCTTGTCATGTTCACGGCAAACAAGCGGTTCTCTGTACAAGCTTTACCTCACAAAACAACTGTAGACTCTCAAAGAATGATTGAATACCTCAAGCGTACTGGAGACCGTTGGAGAACACTTCGTTCAAGGCCGGTGCGTTTGAATCAGATCAGTCTGCAAATGGATAATGCACGTCCCCATACAGCAAGTCTCGTGAAACATTTTTTGACTGAAAGGAATGTAACGACACTTTGGCAAAGTCCATACAGCCCAGACCTCAATTTGTGTGACAGATTTCTTTTCGTTTGGTTGAAGAATGCATTGCGTGGTAAGACATTCAACAGCTCTTTGGAGGTGGAAGAAGCCTCGTTGCAGTACCTTCGTAGTGTCTCCGAAGATGCTTTACATGAACAGGTTGACTTGCTCTTAGAGCACTGTCAACAAGTCATTGATGCACAAGGACATTATATTACTGAATAAAAGTGTTTTTATGGATACAGAATGTTGTTTTTCTAAAATATAAGCCTAACGACAAAACTTTTGTTCCACCCAAAGTATGACCGACTATTTATAAAAGAAACACGCTACAACAAACACATATCTGGCATTTGATAAGCTGGACGAATAATGACGCTAAGACCGAAAACAAAAAAAAAACAAGTTTATTGACATCATCATTTGATTGTTTCAAGGAGGCCCTGGCTAGTGGTTTCTATGTTTATAGTTGGGAAAGAGTCAGAAGTATTTTGTGATGTTGTCATAATTATCTTTGTATGTTTGTACAAAATTTCAACTGATCATTCGAACTCCTACTAACATCAATAGATTCTTTTGTACCTGAAGAAGATTGCCGCATAGCAGTCGAAAAATTTTGTACAAACATTCAAAAATAATTATAACAACATCACAAAATACTCCCGATCTTTCCAACCGTAGACCTTTATCATTTGAGTTTTGATTAGAGGAAAGCGTTAAATAGAGTCAGCGACCAATATTCGAAATTGTTAAGAAGTGACACCGTTGTAAAATATCATGCCTGTTGATTTAAACCATACCTGCGTACCTCAAAAATTTCAAAAATCATACAATTCAAAATTCTCTATAATTTCAATAAAATTGTATATTCCCTACTCCTTATGCATTCTTGTACTAAAAACAAACATAATAATCTAAAAAGTGCAAAACAAAACGAAACAATATAAAAGTGAAACAATAAGCGGATTGCTTGTGTGTCTGATAAGAGATATGATTTTCTAAAACCAAATAGGTGATTAATTACATAATACGAAATATATCAAAAACAAAAATGGTCAAATTGAAATGCCACTGCGTTCCTGCACTTCCTTCGTATAACACGATTTCAATCGTTTAATTTCTTTATCGCTGTATTATTTCCCTTCAGGACCAGCAATGAATCAAGCGTGCAGGCGGATAATGAGTCCCGTTGCGTAGTCTTGTTTTTCCTCACTTGTGAAAATGCAGTAATGAGACAGAAAAAGCCCACTTAATGACGGATGAGACCTACTTGCTAGGCCTATTACACTTTTATAGATCTGTTCCACATGGGAACTTGCCCATGTACGAGCATGTTCATGCATTACTCACCATAAATTTACGTCGATGTGTAGATAACGACTGAACAGTTGCGAATTTAGAAGCGACGGGTGAGTTGGGCTGGGGACCGGTCCCAATCCTTATTAAGATGAGATTAATCTCAGGGGTGGGATCAGAGCTGCGTAAAAGCGATCATAGGGTGGATAACAATTTACAGGCGTTATATTTGCGTTGAAGTCTCAGTCGGGGCACATATGCGAGCCAAGCTGCATCATTGGAAACGATCATAGTCACCAACAAATACTTTCATTCCTAACAAAAACTAGTTCAGTTAGGATCAGCATCACACCTTTGTCTGGCCTGGCTTTCTGCTTTTCATGTGGATAGTCCTATGTTGACGCCTCGGACGACCACAACTTATGATTTCTGAGAAGCAACTGCATTGTTAAAATGCGTTTGACTGAAGCTCACAACTCAAGTATGTAATAAGAAAGTGACTTATTCGATAGCAAAAATTCCTAACCACAATCGAGCACATTAATTTCGAAAGATTCCTGCAAGTATATAAATAAAATCGAAGAAAAATCATCGAAAAATCGTACAATTTTCCGAAAACTCCGAAAATCGTACAACTTCGGGGAAAATCGGAAGAGTACACAGTTGTGCTTAAACCAAAATGATTCGCTTCTTTATAGTTGCAACTTTTCATTGCTTATATATAATATAAATACTTTGAAGGGCATTTCCCTTGTAATGAAGTTCAAGGGCACGAAGCGTGTCGAAGTAGGTGGGCACTAAGCAGTAACAAGAAAGCGAATCATTTTGACTTGAATAATGGATAATATGAAGAAAAGACAAATAAGGGTCTACAATGCCCAACACCATCAACCATGCCGTGATAAGAAACAGAAATAAAGTCATTTCACGCACGCATTACAACGTCAGGATAGTAATTATTGTCAGGACAAAACCATGAAGAAATGGAAGACCATAGCCGGAAACATGGAGGTAGGGAATGCTCTTGATCTGGAGAACGGTTAGATCTCCTGCACCTTCAACATGATGACGATGAAACAGCAGTACGAGAACAATGGACAACGGACAATCCTCCGTGTTTCTGTGGGTTTTCGTTATGATACGATGAAATGTTGGCAGTATGAATAATACGAACTTCAAACTTATGAAATTTAGATACTAATCGAAATATATAGCAGCTACTTTTCATGTAATGGAAAGCAGATGCTATGGCTCTGATGAATGATTGAAGTTTGGTGCAATGATCAAATGAACAGGTCATATAGCCTAATTAAAAATCTAGGGAAGATCGGAAACAGCGACAAGAAGCTGAGATATTAACAATTACATGCATTAGGGATAGGACTGGAAAAACCCATCGATCTTTGAAAGAACCTACCCCATAGGTTAAAAAGGTGGGTAAAATGTGTTGGGTTTTTGATTTTTTTAAAAAAAGCGTTTGATTCCAACGTACATATGCAATTACAATGGCTATTAATGTATTGCGACGAAAGCTGGATACAAGAGAAGAAGACAGCGTATTTAAGGCACAAAGTAACGAGTGCATTAATTTTGCTTTCCTGAAATTTTCTGCAACCGCTAAAGACGGAATGGTAAGCTGCAGATCTTAAATTCTTGACAACATTCAATGTCTTGCATCCATACGATATGATTCCCAATTAAAATAAGATTTTCGTCATTCGAATCACCGGTTTCTCAGCAGAGCATAGCAATAATACAGAAACCATGCGACGCTAATATACATTACGGGCTTATTAAAAGCAAAATAAATAATACATGTTCAATATGCATGAAACATTAATGTTTTTTTTCAATAGGGAAGACAATATCTTTTTCAACCATCAGTCCGATTGACGCTTCAATACCGTAATAACTGTAATAGATTGCCATGGCAGTCTGTTTTTAAACCCTCTCTTGGGTGGCAGTGTTTTACAGGTGGCGCTGTATTAGAGGGTGGGTGGTGGTCCATTTTTCTACATCTCGAAAGAACGTGTCGAAAAGCATTAAGGAGTGTCGTTTCAACAAAGCTTGTATTTACGCATGTGTTCCATCCATGGGACTCTCAAATAACTAAATGTTTTACTAATTACTAACTTTCCCGATATGCTTTGAAGTGTTCACATTTCGGTTTCTTAATACGACTTACTATCTTGCGATTGAAGCTTAATATGATATCAAATACATATTTTACTGATATAGAAATCAATAAAGCATATTGAATATAAAATACACGGACATTGCATATTATAAATATTACGGAAAATAAACGTTTAGGCACAATTCACATCGGACCGGCCTCACACAAATTATAAACATCTTGAAACTCACTACTAATACTGCCGAAATAGAGGAAGTAGCGGTCTATTTCAGGTGGTGTTCTATTACAGGGTGACGTTTTATTTTTTCGAACACTCAGTCAGGGTGGCGGTATAATACAGGTTTTGCGGCATGTGGGTTTAGATGTCACTGAAGACATAGGTAAGCGCATATTATCGCTACGTGAAGATTGAAAATGCCTGATTATTAATTGCCGTTGCGAATTGAACAGTGTCTTGGTCGGTTCACTTAGAGAATTGGGGTCCAGGAGGACGGGGTGCAACTAAAAGCCAATTGAAACACGCCACTAGAAATATAACAAAATGTTAAATAGCTGATTATCGGCCTTCTACAATACCTATAACAATACAGGCAGCCTATCGTAGCAATTGTCGATCTCCGTATGCATTCGTCGGCCAATCGGATGAGACATGCATCATTTCGTAATTCGCAACATTTGCATCGCAAATTTTAAGGGAAATATCTTACCCACCAATGAATAGAAAATGAAAATAGTATTTGCGCATCACTTCATGAATATTTCAAAAACTCATAAAACCCAACGTGTGCGAAGTTGTCGGAACCATCCTATATCACAGCGCGATTCTATTCGAAACAACTTCTACTTCAGCCTCAGTCTATTTCAGCCTCCTTGATCATGAATATATCTGGTCTCAGATTTCGCAAATACCCAGTCCTTTTTTGAGAAAGTCAAGTTATAAGTCAAGGAGTCAAGATATAAGCAGTTCCGTTGGATGATTCCGCTAACTTCTTACACGCTAAAACCCATGGGGTTTATCAATTGGAAGTTGAAATGATAAATGGAACTACGCTAGCCAGAAAGGAGTGATTTCTAATGGTAGTCATAAATGTGCAATATTCTGCTCTATTCTGAAGAATAATATTAAGTGCTATTAATTCAACAAACTAACTGACATGTCAGAAACTTACTCTCAGTTTTCAAGACATTCGCAGGATCAGTTCCCCCACATGGAACTGTCGTAGCAATGACAGCCTTTTCCTTCCTTTTCTCCTCCAAATCCACATATCGTGCCATCAGCTTTCCATAATCTTCTGTGTCCCCGAATACGTCAGCCACGATGCGAAAAAGGGCATCAGGAGGACCGGAAACAGACTGAGAATCCACTGACGAACGATTAGAATTTCCAGTATTAGTGGATGTATCATCATTGGAAGGTGGAGGCAATTGATTCATCACTGAGTTTTCACTCCAGTCCTGCATAACAATATACAGCTTGCAGAAGTCTTAACAATAATTCAACATGACGAATTGATACTAACGCAGAGAATACATTCAAAAAACATGACAGATAGATCTTGAAAATCACCGTGTGACACACTGCTGTCAACAAGTCAAATTGTCACATGAATATGTAGACCTCACAGCAAGTTCACTCGTTGTGCGTCGATACGGGAGGTTCATTTCAGGATACGTAATTTCCAAATAAATGAAAATAAAGACGTCACTCCCTTCTATTTACGACTTTTTATTTCAATTTAAAAATAAGCACCCTTATTTAATAAGGGGTGCTTATTTTTAAATTGAAATAAAAAGTCGTAAATAGAAGGGAGTGACGTCTTTATTTTCATTTATTTGGAAATTACGTATCCTCACAGCAAGGAAGCATACAAAAAATGAGACTAACTTTGTTAAGTACATAAAATCAGTCGAAAAGTGGATAGTGCTTATTTCTGATTTCAACTTTCTATCGAGAATTAATCCTCTGATTCAAATCAGTTTCCGATAGAAAATGATTCGAGAGTAAGGAACGCCTACAGATACTGAGTTATTCGCTCCACATCTTTAAAATCAAACATTGAGGGAAGAGTGCGTACTTATACAATAAAGGTGTCCCTCAGCAAAAAAAACAGGACTAAACCAGCAATAAACCAAGAAAAGCGAAGAAAGAAGAGTGGGGTAATGCAGAAGCTATAACTAAGTCAATAACATCATAGGTAAAAGATATGTAGGTTACATGTAGCTAATTACTGCAGAACTAAGTAGGCTAATAATAGACACACTGAAAGCATGAAGGTGTCTGAAGAGACACAAATGGGGCCGTAAACCACATTCATTACTCATTCCAATATTTACATCTTTATTGACAAATAGGTCCGTAATTTAGCTTTCTCACCTGATAAGTGGCATGAAGTGTGTTGATCAAATCACAAATCAAATCCTCCTCTATGGCGAATGGGAAGTTCCCGTGAACACGTCCATCATAATTCCTCAGTAATTCTTCGAGAAAGCTAGAATCCTGATCATCCCCCATATATGGAATATTTGCCAATTCAGTTTCATCTTCAACACTGAAGTTTTGTTGCAAAGGCGCCCAACTATACATCACCGGGATAGCATCAGCATGGGGCATCAGGTTCAAGCCAACTCTTAGAATACGATTATGAGAAAGTTTTGCTTCAAAATGGCCGAATTGAGAGAATAATGCTGGAATGCGGACGGGTTCCACTTTATTAACAAGTTTCCTACGTTCTTTATACAAATCGGAAGTAGCGGAATCTAATACTTTTTTGTTGGCACATAGAATCTTTCTGACTGCATCACATTTGCGATTGTTCAAAGCTGACTTGAGGCGGTTGTACTCAGTTCGAACGCGCATTTTGCGCAATTTATCCATATGGATAGTTGCTCCACCAGGCGTACCACTGCCGCTGACATTGGTCATTTCCTGAAAATGAAACATTTATTTTGTACAATACGAAATTTCTATAATTTCGTGCCATGAGACATAACTAATCCAAATAACTTCATTACTTCATTTACAGATAAATGAATAATTGAAAGTCCTTTTGTCTCTAAACAAGACAAAAATTTTTCGGCAAAATTCACGTCCATCAATGTCATTAGATGCTTTGCTGCAATGAACGATGAAGATAAAAATCACAACATTCAAGGGCAGTCATAGAACTTGATGGAAAGCAATATTGCATCAAAAGCTTCACTTCAAAATATAATGATGACTGTGGATTACTAACATCTTTGTATTAGTAGTTTGATTAATTACAAAAATTCCAAATCAGAAATAATTTGATTATGTCATTGCTTCGATGCGTATGTGTGTAGTAACAATAACTGAGAAAATTCATGAGTAAAATAATTAAAATCTGACGACGCAAGCGGTTTTTCTAAAAATGTTGGGAAAAAGTATTAAACTACTTTTCAAAGTTTTATATTACGTATGCGTGGACAAGAAAATATACATCGAAAATTTAATCAGGTAGTTTTCAGGAATTTTACAATTGTTGTGCAACATCTGTTTTTGAACACACAAAACACACTAACTGCTTTGAACAAATCTTTAATTACATTTTTTTCACAGTAAAAACTGAATCTAAGACAATATCTGATTTTTTTCTACAAGATAGATATATAATATCAGTGTGATTCCTAATAGTCCGGTATTGTCGGAGTTTTGAAAATAATATATCGGGGTTGTCACTAATTTACGTAGATTCATATTCAAAATCCGCATGTATCATTTGATACTTAAGATATGGATGGCAGAGGGCGGGACAGCTATTAATCAGCAAATGCGAAAAACTCAAAACTGCTCAATTCTCTCTCGATATGCATAATGCCAAACAAGGTTAAGTAAAAGACATCACCAGACGCTTCGGTTCCGGATTATTTATTAATGGAAGAAGGCTTGATGAAGCTAGTCAATATCATATTTTAACACTAAATTGAGTTGTTAAAAACTAATTTCGAACTACTCACAACAAAAATGCGAAAAACAGCTGAATATCCCTACTCCGGTGAGATTATGGCTAAATGGCTTCCAGGAGCTATTTCATTCATACACGTTGACTTAAATCAAAAATGCAAACACTAATTTATTTGTACTGCAATTGCCAGTGAAAACTTGTGGCATCATTAAATCATTTGCATTAGTCAGATTTACCCAATAGCACAGTAATATTTTTGATATAAATTGTACATGGGAATGATGGAAAATGTAGATATCGATCCACAAGTTGTATTTCTTCAAACATCATAAAAGAATATAAACAGGTAAAATGAAATGATTATCATCAGCCGAGCATGGCAAAATTTAGTTCATGATATCAAAACTTGTCAGAATGAATTGAAAATGCATTGAGTTATTCGCTTCCTTCTACTTCGAGTACCGTCCTCTCTTGTTGCGTGGTTCGCCACCTCTCTGTAAGATAAAAAACAAAAAATGTAAGTAAATGGTGGAAAATCACTAAACGTGGCGAGTTTTGTTATACGAGTATTGGCGATCATAAGCTCAAGTTTCATTGTTTGTAATCTATTAATATATCATCATCTGAAATCACAAGCTGTTTCTTTGTTAAAACTTGGGCGTGTCGGTACACCTCACACTCATATTATGACATGACACTGTAGGACAGATGTCCTTACTCTCGTTTTACTCAGTGTTAACACTGAGCAACGTTGAGATCCAATTGGTCCACGTCATCAAACTCACAGGTTGGTGGATTATCTTCCTACGGCAATTAATCCAGCCATTTCAAAATCAGAAGAAAATTAGTCATCTCCATTAGTCGTGCAGATGAATATTAAGCTGGCGACATTTTCTCAACTGACGGCAACGTTCTGACTTTTGCTGTGTAGTTTATGAAACATCAGTCAATTTTCGTTCACTATTTCATACATACTCACTCTCGATTTAAGAACGTGCATGTACTTTCGAACTGTAAATAAGTATTTGTAAAGGCAACCTTACACGTTCTGACTTTTAGATAAAAGCCTTCTGATGTTCCACTTCCGGCAACGCCTGTGTTAACCTGTTGAGACACTTAAGTGGATGCCTGTGCAATACTTCCTTCATCCATGTCGAAACTCGAAATAATTTAAATAAGCGCACTGAGTTAGGAGACGGCTCTTCGAATGTGCTTTTACTTCTCTTCTATGCCTGGTATATAACGAAAAATCAAGAAGATTCAGTCTTCGAAGAGCACATCCAATAAGTTTCTTGCTTTGGAAGGAAAGATGACGTCGACTTGTGAGTTCTACTTGATCCTGTGGTGTCCATGTCATGAATATGCGTACCGTTAACGGCAGCTGAAGCACAACGTTTGTTTTCTCGTTTGAAAAGCATTCATACTGAAGATGTATTCGATGACAATGACAATCGAGCTTCCTTTCACTGTTGTCTTTTGCACTTCCCCATTTGTTACAGGTCAAGGTGTAACAGATCCAACGTATTCACGGCATACAGGCGTCAGGTAGTTCGAGGGTCCCGAACCCACTGGTAATGCTTTGGGAGGCAGGTCCGGTAAACTGCTAGAAAAAGGGCGGCACAGTTCCACTGCCACGAACATGCGTGGGTAGCTTTACTGAGGGGCTTAGCCCGTGTAGCTGTATACGGCTCCTCTGTGGCCTACCTGGCTTGCACCCATTGTTACGGCACAGGGGGTTTTCATTTGATTTTCTTCAAGCTTTTGCGTCATGAAATGTGCCTAAAAGTGTCCTTTTTACTGTTATTTATTGCAGCTTTGTTGATATCATTTGCATTTTTCTGATGCCTTCCAAAGTTTCTTGAATCACTTTGCTGTACACTATAATTTTTAATCATTTGATTGATATTCTACGCGAAATTATGAAAACAAGAAAGATACACAAGAAACGTAGTCAAGCCGTCAAGCTCAAAATCCCTCAAGATCAGCTTCTCAGCAACGTACCGGTAAAAGGATTGAGGTCCAATTACCACGAAATCAACATCTTCCTCCAAGGTAAGTCACCAGATCTTCTAGCCCTGTCGGAAACCAGGTTAAATCCCAGTGTGTCATCAAGCGATGTTACTCCTGATGGATACATATTTCACCGGATGGATAAAGCACCTTGTCATGGTCTTGAAGTTTATGCCAAAACAAGCCTTCCCTTGAGAAGGCTTCGTAGCTCAGAGGATCCTAGGCATGAGTATTTTGTCCTCATTGCGCTGCTACAGAAAACTGCTCTTCTGTTATTTTTCCTATACCAATATCCATCAACTAATGTGGACATTTTCGATGTTCTTTCTGATAAGATCGATTCTCTTCTACAAGAGTATCCCAGCGCTGAGGCTGCCGTTTTTGGTGACTTCAAAGCGCACAATGTTGACTGGCTTGTGCACTCACGCACCACTGATCTCTCCGGTCAAGCAGCCGAGGATTTCGCTGTCTCTCACAACCTTAGTCAAATTGTCACTTGTCTTGCCAGAGTGACTGACCGAGCTGGGGATACTGGATATCTCCTTGACCTGTTTCTCACCTCAAATCCAACTTGTTTTTCACACAAGGTTACTTCTCCCCTCGGCACGTCTGATCACTGTGTTATCACAGTTTCTGGCAAACAAATTTGCTCCACACCGTCTGCACCCTTCCATAGAACAGTTTATCAATTCTCCAAAGCAGACTGGTGTGGCTTCCGCACTTTTCTTAGTCAAATTCAAGCTGAGAATTTGATTCTGAGCGAGAACGTCCACAAGTCGGCGCAAGAACTGACAGAGTGGCTTCAGATAGGGATGTTGGCCTACATTCCTCACCGTACTTTCCAAATGAAGCCCCACTCACAACCTTGGTTACACCAGAATGTGCAGCTGCAACCTGCCAGCGTGACCACATTTTCCATAAGTACAAGCGTGACAGTGCCGCTAGCAATCTTAAATTGTACAAGATCGCACGAAGAAATTGCAAGGAAACCATACATCAGACCGAAAACCGTTACGATTTCTAAGTACGGAAGCCCATTGCTACCCAAAAGCTTGGTAACCGTCAGCAGAAATCCCTTGCTACCCGTCAGACGGGATGTTGCTTCACTCAGTCTCCTCTTCAGATACTAGTTCGATAGAAGCAGCTCTGCAGTAAATGAGTGCGACCTCAAACCTAAGATCTTCTCCAGAGGCACACACAGAGCTAATGCACTGACATGCTATCATGTGAGCTTCGAACGCGCACGTACTGTGAGTTGCTCGAAAAGCATTCTTGATCGCACGGCACAGCTTTGAAATCAGCTTCCTTAGAGCACTTTCCCTGTCCAATGCAATCTTGATACTTTCAAGAGGCGTGCGAACAGGTTTCTGATGGGGACAGTTTAATCGGATTAGAACATGTTTTTTCTTTTATCTATTTGAAATAATACAAATTTATCACTTTTTTTCATTGAGTAACACCTGGCTTCTTTCATGCCTCATAGCTGTGCTAAGGGTGAAAATTCTGTACAAAAAAATGGGCGAAGTCTTTCTATTTACAATTTGGACAAGCCTTTGGCAATTCAAAGTCATCATAAGTACACACTAGAGTATAGTTGTTTTCTATCAAAGTTTTACAATTCTTTTTCAAGTATTTTAACTATTTCCGATCGAGAACTCATGAGAAGCAATTCTAGCATTGTTCATGTAATTTAAGAAAACGATTGCATTCTATTATGTTTTTCTTTTGATAGTAAGCAGACAACATAGCAGTTTATAATTTTGAAGCCATAAGTAGGATAGTTGTATTCCTTTATTCAATAAATGCATTTAGCGTTTTTTTTTGATGCATGATTACCGTTTTGCTACTTGCTTAGTGCCTGAAAATGCCGGCCCAAATAATAATCAATAAACATAGCGCTAGATTCTTCTCAAACTTTTTTCATTGAGGTTTCACCCCTACCTCAGCAAAGACCCAAAGAGAACGAAGCTAGGGATCACTCAATGAAAGCTGATTGAATTAGACTTCTATTTTAAAAAGATACTTCTAATAAACGATGAAGTGATGACACGTGCATGAACTGTGCACTGTTGATCACAATACTGCAGGAGTGCAGACGAAAAATCACAGAACCAAAGTTAACTCTAAATAATTTCTTCAGAAGACTTGTTCTCGCTCTTTATTTATTGGCAAGCTTTCGAATGATGACTTCACCCGTCCTCAGGAAAGTACAAAAGAGTGTTGAAACTTTACAGCATGAAACACTTTGGACTACAATTCACTAAAATTCACAACACGACACTGTACTAACACCTTACACGTGACAGCGACATTCTACAGTACAGTACACTAACCCTGAGAACCAAAGTTAGATAGTGATTTACACCAATTATGTGGCTCTGAACTGCCACTCACTTCTAAAGCACAATGCAGTTACAGCAGGAATCGGTCTTCAGTAGTTCAAAATGAATTCGAATTACTTCTAAACGCTTTTGCGTCATCCGCTTGTCGACTTCGGCGTGGCCTTTATTGCATCAGTTATCATATAATAAAGAAACTACTAAGAAAAAATATTTCTATGTCTAAGAAGCAAAATTCTATGCAATGAAAGTTTACGAGGTTACTTACCCAGCCACCTCGTCTACCACCAGGACCTCCACCACCTCTGCGCTTTAGTTGCCGATTTTGTCTATCGTGCAAGATTTTCTGCCATGCATTTTCCTCTTCTTCTCCAGTTAATACACGTCCAACAAGAACACTGACCACTGGTTCTGCCTTCGCTTTTGATTCCTTCTGCTCGCCTTCGTCAGCTACCTCCGTTTTCTCTTCTTCCTTTTTCTCATCATCTTCAGAAGCCTCTTTTTTCTCTACTGTAGCATCCATTGCCTCTGCAGCACCCTCTGCCGAATCTGATGTTGGAAGCTCAAATTTCAAACCGTCGTCTTTAGCCTGAAGAAAATTGAGAATGGACTGCAATGATTTGCACATGGAGGATCTTAGAGCTGTAGAAAGAAGGGAATGGGGTGCAGGGAAGACCATGTACCACCTATGACACAACTTGTCATTACTATTTGAAGCTTCATTGCCACTCAGTAAGTAGGTTTGTAAGCCAATATTTCAACTATCACTTTCTATGAAAGTCTAACACAAATTAAAAAATTAGACGGCCTTAATTGCAGAATTTAGACTGCATAATTTGGTAATGCAATAACAGGTAGGAGCATTTCACTGTCCATCTTTGCATTCCCAGTGAAAATGAAAATTGAGGTGATTCCCATGATTCACAATTTGCTAGATATATCAAACTTGCTTAAGTTCTGACCTGTATTGGTGTGTAGAAAAATATCATAAATTTGAGTCATTCACAGATTAAAATCTTGGATACTTTATGTCATAGATTTTAGGTTCAGTAACAATGCATGCATTACTTTTCAAATGATCAGCCTAAATCGTTTGGCGCTAGGCACCGACGATTTAGGCTTTCATTTGTAAAGTAATATGTCTTCATCACAACAAGGATCCACTTATCGGTAATGAGCGGACTTGTTAAAGAATTAGACGTCTAGCGGATTTTATTGCTCGCTGATTTATGCTTTGCTAATCAAGTGCGCTAGATTATTATCGAGCTTTCATAAGTAAGTGTGCACTACTTTTGATTTTAAGAAATGTTTCTGATATTTGTCGCTTTGCGAGCATATCGGGCTTCGGGACAGGGCAGCGTCTATCCATAAAGTACATAGAGGAGTAAATAGCACATAAGTAAGTATATAGTAAGTAGAGTGTCGACTAAAAAGTCAGCATACAGCGAACATTTTTTATCAGAAGATTCAGTTTTTTGCGGAGATTACGTTCCTGCAGTCTAAAAAATAATTGATCACCTTTTCAGAAGCTAAATTTCTGCAAATTACTAGCGATTTGATACCTATAAGTAGCATGAAACTTGTTGGATATCAAGATTAATGAACATTTACTGACAGGTGTCTTAATTAAGCGGAAATTAAGTTGTTTATCAAGGAAATTTCATGAGTCGCATTTTAATGCAAGTCTTAATGGAAGAGCTGAGATCTTTTCCGCTTCTTGACTGAAACTTCAAGTTCAGCACAATTTTCATCAGCATGATTTCATGATTCACTATATTTATGCTTCATTTCTTGAATCTGAATAGCAATGTGGATCCATTTGTATAGTTGATTATGATTATTGTCTTTGATTATGATAGCTTGATCTTTCAGTGGCAAGTAGCTTGTAATATGATCACACTTAAGAAAATACTCTTGGCAATAAGGCTGAGCATTAAAGTAATAGTAACCTATCGAATTCCTAATTCAAAAAATTAACATTGGCACTATAAGGTTGTCATGACACGATGGATTTGTAAATTTCCAAAGATATTTAAAATTCTATTATTCCTTCTGCATTGTTATCATGATCAGTCAATTCCGTGGCAATTTCTTCAAAACTACAGAAATTTGCATCTCTGACATTTGGTACTCGAGTTCATTTAATAAAATCGGAAATGCATTAACATTGGGGATTTAATAAATACTGAGTTGCTACTCTATCTAACACATTTATTGTACGGGCTCATCCTGGATAATCACTTTAATGTCTTTAGTCTTTAGTCTACACAGACATTTAATCATCCTAGAATTCATAAAGATAAAAAAATGGTAGACCATATTTTGTTTCCGACCTTACGGAAGAAGGGGCTTCTAGACCAAACATTCATTTTTCGAATATTGATATTAAAACTTACTTGCAATTTCTCTAAGATTTCTGCCGCACTGTTTTCTTCTTTAAGTCGCACGAGGACTATACCTTCACTAAGTTTGTCGGTCTCGATGAATGCCACATCACCTCCGACACCATCTCTAACCATGGCTTTGATACGCGTGATGACTTTTGGCTCAGCAATGCCTGAAAATCATAATAATTTGTCATAGAATTTACAAATACGGTAAAAAAAATTAATCAAATAAAAACAACTTTTGGCCTTAAGTGCAAGGAGTCTTTCTTAGACATATTATCAAAGCGTTTGACTTTAGTAATCCTCATCAACTCTCTATAGAAAAACAAGCTGAAAGCAAATTCTTGCAGCACAATCACGCGCATATCTCGAAAGTACTATTACCAATATATCCGAAATACAGTGCCAGATAAAGGCTAATAAACCAGTTTATTTGTTATTTGTTTGCTACTGTTATATCAGCTTACAAGTAGTTAGAGTAATACATTATTTTTCTTACCAATTTTGAAATTCAAACTTAACCAAGTTATAAGTCGACTATGAATAGAATTCTCATGGATTATGACAGATAATGTCAACCTCATCAACCCCACATTACCCGCTAATTCGCATGGTTGACGAGAAATTGCTTGAACTATGTCAAAAAGTATGTTTTGTAAATTCAATTATTTCAATTAATTACTGCCTAACTCCATCTTGGACATAGATTTTTAGAAAAATAGACGATGTTTAGAATTTTTTAGATATTTTTTTCATTTTTTTTTTGATGGGCTACTATTTTTTTCTCGGAAGTAGTTGAGCCTTCGACACACATGCCTCATAAAGAGGGATACCAGCACTACTTTCAGTGTGAAAATGGTGATCATAATCATAACGAGACGTGAGCTTCATCTCCTGAAAGATAGACCAATTTTTGTACCAAGAAGCGAAATTTCTAATCTACTGAAATTTCAAATGTCCCAAAATAGTATAAGGAGTTCAAATTTTTTCAGAAATATTTCACTTTGTTGAAATGACGGGGAATGACCCACTGCAAAAGCCACTAATAGTAACTGAAATGTATCACTGTTTAAGACTACAAATATTAAGTTACTTCAGAAAATATTAGAAAATGGCATCGACCCTTTCCAAATACCTCCTAAAATAGCAAACATCACAGTTCCATGATGCTGGAGATACTCCTGCTGTCTAACTTCACGTGTTTAGCACGTATGGAACCGAAACAATGACAGAACGGGCCACATGCTTGCGGTTCCGTATGCTTCTGTCGTTCAATTTTGGTAAGTGAGTTGCACCCGAATATTTGACATATACATACAAAACTCAATTACGATAAAACCTAAATCTGCAGTGATACTCACCTGTCGGAATTCCTGATAGTTCAAGCAATGCACCAAGAGTCATTTTTGAACGTAGACGAGCCTTTTCTAATTCCTGTCTTTTACCATCTGCATCTGCACGAGCTTCTGCGGTCTTGGCCTTAGCTGCCTGTCGGGATTCCTGCTTGTACTTCACATATTCAGTACGCAACTTGCGAATTAGTTCAGTGTCTTTGTACATTTTGAACTCGTCGGATGTCAAAAACTTGTCACTCGCCTCTTTATCTTTGAAAGACACGAAAACGCTCCCCTGAAGCAAGAAAATAGAGGTTAATGCAACCGTCAATCATAATACTAGTTTAGCACGGTACAAAGTATATTTTGTACATGACAGAGATGATCGAGACGGATGCAAGGCGAAAGGATCACTAAAATGTTAATATCTCAGTCATTATTTGCTTTCTTACATCAACGGGTTTAGCTTTGCTGGCCTTGCCACCCACTATTATACACAACTATTTACTGTTAATTGCATGCTGCTTTAAGTACAACTTCTTGCTTTGTTATATGATAGTGCATTCAACAATCAACAGTCTGCGGGTTACTGACAAGTCTATCAAAAAATGTTTTTGTATCGACTAGACCCAATTATCTTCGTTAGTAGCGCTGAGAAGGCATGGTGTTGCGTACATAAAATATGCAAAGATGCCTCTTGCGACCTTTCCGACATGCTTCACATTTCTAACAGACACCTAAATGCGAGAATACGGACAGGCACTTGAACACTAACCTTGAAATCCTTTGAAGCAGGTCTACGTCTCATGACAACATTGACAACTGCACCGGCTTTGTTAAGAAAGCTCTCAATGTCATCCATCTCTGCATTTGCCCCGAATCCTTTCTGAAAGTTAAACGAAGCGATTGAAATGCTGCACAAAATCATGTTTTATAGACCCGCTAATTTTGTTTTAAATACCATATATGAATGGTTTTCACTTTTGCGCATTTTTATTATACTTAGACAGACTCGCGAATTCACGAAGAAAAATACAATCCTCATTAAAATAACTTATGTTCTTTAGTGACTTATAAAGTTAGAAATATTTTTTTAAAAAATAACTATCTTAATGACTGTTAGAAAGCAGAAGAATAGTTCATAGCTCGTCATATCGAAAAGTCTTTGATGATGCATCATCTGCAAAAACTGAAAATGTAGTTCGAAATTCATGTTAACAAATTATCTTTGAAATTCAAACGCTGACTCGAGAGATTCAGTAAGTACTGAAACAAACTTTGGATGACCCATCCGTGATGTATGATTCCTGATTTGTTCTCTTAACTGACAAATATTTCTATGGCCATTCGAATTTAATATAAAAAATCAAAGCAGAACTGTCACACGAATGGTCTAATTGCAAGGTATATATATATATATATATATATATATATATATATATATATATATATACAGGTTGTCTCAAAACGAAGGAAAAAAGTTTTTCGTAAAAATGACGCACTTAAAATTACGCTATTTCGAAGACAATTACAGTTTTCGAATCTTCAGAAAATGAGGTATTTTGTGATATACAATTTATTACTTAACAAAACAAAAATCGCTTGATTTGAATGACTTTTAAAAAAGTGAGGTTTTAAGTCACAAAACGTCCTCAAAATGCCTTCCACCGGCTTGTAGCATCAAATCCACACGTCGTGGAAAAGAAGCAATGGCGCTTCTCAATTCTGCAACGGATATCCGTGAACATTCTTCTTGAATGCGATGTCGCAGATGCTCCAGGCTTCTCGGACTTTGATAGTGAAAAACTCTAGCCTTCAGGGTTCCCCAAAACCAGTAATACACTGGTGTGAGGTCTGGCGACCGTGATGGCCAAGTTCGTTCGCACCCTCTGGAGATTACGTGGTCAGCACCAAATGTCGCCTCCAAGTATCGCCGGACTTTAGTTGCATAATGAGCCGGAGCCCCGTCTTGCATGAAAATTGTTGATTGTATCCTTCTTCTTCTACCCAACTCGGGACGAACGTGGTTCTGCAACATTTCGAGATAATTTGCTGAATTCACCGTTTGGTCAAAGAAAAAAGGTTCGAAGATGAATGAAGCATTGAATCCGATCCACGCGCATAACTTTTCGGGATGAAGGGGCTTGGTTAGAAATTCTCTAGGCTTTTCCTCATTCCAGATCCGGCAATGATACCGACTGATAGCTCCATCGAGATGGAAGTAGGCTTCATCACTCCAGAAGATGTTAGGTAGGAGATCCTGGTTTCTCAAAAACCACTGTCCAAATTCAACTCGTTGATCAAAATCAGCTGGTTGTAAGTCATGAAGCAGCTGAAGTCGATGATAAGGTCGCATGCTCATGTGCTTCAGAATTCGATGAACTGATGCAGCTGGAATGCCGGTCTCATTTGATAGTCTTCTGACAGACGTCTTACCATCAGCACCATGAACTGCGCCTTCGACAGTCTCCTGACGTTCTTCCTCTAAAGACGACCTACCATGACGCTGATTCAAGACACTTCCAGTTTCTTCGAATTTCGAAACCAACTTTGATACCGCAGAACAAGTGCAAGGATCCCTAATCAAATTTCTTTCGCGTTTCAATTGTCTAATCGCGTTTGTCGGTGAATTCCCGTTGGCATAGTAACAGCGAATAAGATCAATTTTCATCTTGAGATCCATGGCAAAGACAAATTCTTGGAACACGAAACGACTTTCGGAGCTTTTCGTTGTGAATGATGAAAACTGAGTACAATAATTGATCAGTCACGTCAGTCATTGATCGAGAGAGGCGTGCAAAAGCTACGTCACAGCTGTAATCGACTGCAAGGACAAACAACAATGCATGGTCGAAGGGAACAGAAATCATACCCGCGTCATACAAAGACCATGCTTGAACGTTGATGAACCGTTGCTTGAACCGTTATTGACAAAAGAAAGAAGAAAGCATATGTTGATGCTATTGTGAAGATTTGATGCTACAAGCCGATGGAAGGCATTTTGAGGACGTTATGTGACTTAAAACCTTACTTTTTCAAAAGTCATTCAAATCAAGCGATTTTTGTTTTGTTAAGTAATAAATCGTATATCACAAAAAACCTCATTTTCTGAAGATTCGAAAACTGTAATTGTCTTCGAAATAGCGTAATTTTAAGTGCGTCATTTTTACGAAAAACTTTTTTCCTTCGTTTTGAGACAACCTGTATATATATATATAAAGATAAATTAAAAAAATCAACGTAGTCTCAAGATAAAATTGTTTATTCACGAATTTTCGTTTAAGTCTTCATCAGGTGAACGAAGTACTTCGTTCACCTGATGAAGTCTTAGACGAAAATTCGTGAATAAACAATTTTATCTTGAGACTACGTTGATTTTTTTAATTTATCTTTATTATTAAGTCTCATGGCGATTGCTTATGATCATATATATATCATTACATCTCGTTTACAGTTTCTGAAGTCCACAAGAACTGCAATGACCACAGAATAATAAATGAATTCATTCATTCGTTTAACTTCTGAACTCACCACAAACAATGTTCGATCTTCGTATTTCGAGTACACTTCTCTCATTGAAGGTGGAATTGGATGTTTCGAGCTCCGTCGAATTTTGGAACCATCTTCACTGATATCCATGAGATCATTTGAAGATTTCTTTAATGCTCCAATCAAAACGTCTGATTCCGTAGACAGTTGTCCTAGACGGTTGAATTTTTTCATTGTTTCGATTGTCACCCCTTCCGACGAACAAAAATTAACATCAACTTCGGCATAAGCATACGCAAAATCAAACACCTTAAGTAAAGAACAAAACGATTTTCTAAATAGGCTTAATATTGATCAATCATAAATTGATGAGTTTCAACTGATTATCGCATTTCTTGACATTCTATGTTTCTCTTTATATTGAGAAATTTCATTTTGCAATCCGCAGCACGACAACATAGCTTCTTAAAGTATTTAAATTACGAAGTCTTCAGATTTCAATACAAATGGTTCCTATTCCCGCTACACTATTTTCTTCTAAGTGGTCGACAATCTTTCCCCCTGTCATCCAGCCACACAGTAATAGTTTCATGTCAATCTCATCAGCTCATTCTCTACTCATGGAAAAGATCCACCTACATGCACCCTTTAGAGACAGAAAATTTTCTATTTCAAAATTCTAAATCCCTTGTCCCCTTTCGGACATTCCTTTCAGCTACAGCCTGATTTAGATTCGAAGACTTCGACCTTTGAAAAACCTAATCTCGCATCATAGGTGCGCAATTACAAGTCGCGTCTTGTGTAAATAGTCCGCAGATTTCTATGTATCGATTCGCAAGTTCATAACAGTTCTATTGTGATTTTCATATAAATTTGTCAATTTTTATGTTTCACTTTGACATCCGCTGATGATGGGACCATATAACAAGATAATTTAAAGGCAAGAGTCACAATATCTGGCTGGTTGTTCGTAGTCATTCTCGTAGTTCGGCATCCACTTCCTTCAGATTTCTTAGCATGCCGATATGCCCTCATTGTATACCATGTATATAAGACTGATATCTTTGATAATGCCCAGAAATTCATTAACGGCCCGGAAAATTCATGGCCTGGAAATGAAACCATAGAAATATTTCGCAACATGGCATACAATGATTATGACATCTACATTTTTCGGGCGTCAATGGCAAATTGTCGGGCCGCTAACGCGGCCCTCTAATTTGCCATTGACGCCCTCAAAACATAGCTGTCATCATATCATTGATCGTGCATGATAATTTCATCAAACCTGCCAGAATGTGTAAAATGGAAGAATTACATGTCCATAGACAGCATAACGGTGGGTGAAATGAGAGTTACATGAGCCGTCATTAAGTTTGCACTCAGCTGCTGACAGCTCCCATATGATTTGTTGTCTCCAATGCTATCCAGTATCCATAATACCAAATGTAGATTTGAAAGTTCACTCTGAATGATATATCAAAAAAATCATTGTTCATTTAACATGCTGCAAATGATACATTCAGATGTTTATCAGGCAAGATATTCTTTAAAGGATTCTTTAAAATATCGTAAAATTATATTGAGTTCCTAAGTGAGAATGTCGTGATAATTCTGGTAGTTATTCCACACCATTACGCAAAAACTGACTATTAGAAATCGTTACATTTATGCCAAAATAATCTGAAGTGTCACTGCTACATCATTGAAACGTTAGGTCAAATGATTCCACATGCTTGTAGACCAAAAACACCATTTAATGTGTAAGTGATGGAATTAAATTCCAACAGCAAATGCTATGAAATTCATAACAATAACTTAGAATTAAATCACAAGGTCACTTACATCCATCGTCATTCTTTAATTCACCAAGCAAAAATTTGTCTCTGGGTAAATTGAAATCGCCGAAGTAGTACTGAAATTCAAACATAGATCAGACTATTATAGATGCTCAATCGACATGAGAGGCTCGAAAGGAAACAATACTGATGCCGAAAGTGAGAAACTTACATAAAATAGATGCAAACAAAATCGTCAGGATAGCAAGAATTCGACAGCTCGCTGATAAGCACATGATAACGAACACATAGTTAGGTGTTGACTGGCTGAACACATGTAGTTTTCGCTACTAAAGAAATGAAATTTATTATACCTATTACTCAATTTTCCGTTCAATTGAATTATTTTTTCTTTTTCTTTAAGTTATCAGTTTCAACGTATACATCGTTACAGAATTGATTACAAGGTCAGAATTTATTTTCAGACGGACTTTTCATCAGACGCTTTTAGTGATTCCACTCATCGACTGATTGACTATTTCTAAATTGCTGGGTAATCAATCTTTCCGATCTTCTTTTCCCCGTGAACCGCATTATTCTGCGTCGTGAACTTCATTTCATAATATTTTACATGACCCTTTACATAAAATAAAACATACAACATTTTTTGAAAAAGTCGATTAATATTTTGGGAAAAATTTCATTGCCTACACCCTATCATTCTAGAAACTTGTGTTAAAATCAAAGTCATGACTATTACAAAGACGAATAAGTAATTGATAAACATCAGATTAACTAACGCTTTGTTGAGCATCCGCAGATCACAGAAAAAGAAACAACCAATCAGGATAGCGAGTCATTCCCCCTTCCTCACTATCAAAGAGATCCTGTGTCATGAAGCCTTAGCATTTGGTTTGAAAGTAGCTAGCGGTTGAGCCCATCCTGTTTGTCTTTGCGTGATTAGCTGCATAATGCACTACAAATTGAAACGCTGTCGTTAGAAAATTTTAGCACCGATGATACCTATAATTGAGGTACATCACTATCGTCGAGAATAAGCGCACGAATCTCACATGAAAAAAATGAAACTTGGAAGAAAATTGAAGAAAAGTTTCCCTGCCAAAAGCCATCACCAAAGGGAAGTGAGGACCAGCTGAAAACGTTTTGCAACAACTCAAAAAGGCTGGCTGAAAAGGATGTTGCGAAGGAGCGGCGGGAATAAATCGAAGAGGGAGGAGGGCCGTCACCACCACCTATCACTGATGCAAAGGCCAAAATAATATCGCTTATTCCACAACAAGCAGAGCCACTAGATTTTGACTGCGATAGCAATCAGCCAGGTCTATTCATGAAGTTATTAATCGATGAATTGAAAACTTCAGAAACAAAAGAAGAAGGTCCTATTATTTCTTGTCGATTGATGAGCACCTATCAAATCGCCGTTTGTAGTTTGGAGGTTTCCCGCTGCATAGAATCGTAGAGCAGCACATAATTTTGAAAAGCCATCGAAGTCAGAGCCTCGGCCATGTGAACGAGATCATCTACTTCCATCGGATTATAGTGTACCATGTCGTAGTCGTTATCGTGGTAGTAATAGAAATATGGGTTATAAATATAATCCTTCACCGAAGTTAATTGACGCAAATCAATTATTAATTTTCACAGCGGATGACGATTTCAAAGCGATTGTTGAGTAACAGCCATGTTGATGTGCATGCAGTTTTAACTGTGGTTAGGAAGAGTTAACCAAATCGATTGCTACGAAGCAATATTATCCGGTAATCGTTGATTAACTAATCCATTTTTAAAAATCTAATTTTGGGAGGTGCATGCGAACTTGATTTAACTACAGCGTCTCAGTAAGTCCATCCGCTTATTAAATACAGTCAAACCCGGTCCGGATTTACTCCATTCATTCCATATATCGAATATTTCGCTTTATAAGCCCATGCACCGCTTAATAAGTTCAGTGCAGGGAGTCGATGCAATGACGGATAGAATCCTTACAATTAGAGAGCATCAAATGACATAATGCATTGCGATGTCAATCTATCAGTTGCCTGCAAACGAAGAAGAGGAGGTACAACGACTATAGGGTGTTATCTGTGGAGACACGAATAAGAACAAAGAGAGCAATGAAGATGATGAAGCAAGTGGACGATATTGTGGAGGTAAAGCCGATACCATTCAATTCAGAAATGCACGAACTGGGTGTTGGACTCGAGCAGAGGGTTTGGCCGGATAAAGCTTTCCAGAGTCTTGATCGAGAAATTTGAGAGTTTCTTCGTCGAAAAACACTGACAAACAACCTTGGAATTCTTCCAGAAATAGTAAATGCATTTCTGAGTAGTGCTATCCTATGTGACTGAGCTGACATGACTCTCTGTAAGAAAACATTACATTACAGAAAATTACATGTAATTCATGTGGACTAGAGCATCTAAGAATACCGTGGAGGTCATTCTTGCGCATTTTGCTTTATAAGCTCATTCGGAAAACAAGCCCAAAATCTCTGGTCACAAGGTGGGCTCATTAAGCGGCGGCCACTATATGGATTTAATTATTGATTAACTCGTACTTATGAGATGAGCACTCCACCCTAAATGTTTTATGATCATACAAATCTGCAGTTACAGGAGAATTTTCTGAAGATAGCCTGTACCCATTAACATTCATTCATTGATCGGTACATTTTCCCATTGTACCATGTCAGAACTGGAATCTAAACATGACTAATTATCGAAGTTGTCTGCTTCACACATTCAAATATAGCAGTCAGAAATAATCGATGCTATTAAATCGCGTCATTCCAACATTCCACGGAAATCCATAATGGTAAGTTCACCGCCATTAAGCATTAAGCAAAACACCAAGAAAAACAGGCCGATTTGCCTTTACATCAATCAACTTCTTCGATGGATTATTCAGCAAACTGTGCTTGTGATGTCAATAACTTCAGCTGAAGAATGTCACATCAATTTCCATTTTACGAGATTAGAGATTTACATCAATGGAAAGTAAATAAATACAAATCAAGTTGTCCATAACCCTGGTATTGATCAGCATGCAGGCCTACCATACATTGAGACTGCATTTCATGGCTGACACTTAACAGTAGCATCAAGAAAGTCGGTAGCAAGAAGAAAAGTCGGAAAATTGCCGCTCCTTTCACATCCCAGACCTAGTCCCGCTCCTGCTCCGCCACAAAAGCCTGTGCCTCCCACTTTTCCACTTGAGCGCTCAAAAGTAGGCTACCATGTAAGCTACCCATTTCTGATTTCCACCAGGTGTCGTGGTAACTATCTCATGCTGAAAAGTCAGTGCAGAATTAACTCACATTAGAGGCAATTACTGATAAATACCGGAAATTACCATGGTAATGAGACGGCTTCACTTCCATTGTCAGAACCTTGGTGATAGGTACAAAGTTATAATTGTATAGGACGCCTAAATGCTATGCAATTACATGTAACTCGACACGAATAGGTACATGACACGGGAGGGAAAGTCATGCAAATTAACTGGTTTCGAGTTCGAGTCCTCATACTTGTTGATAAAAACAACTTTAAAAATTTACTATTGTTTTATGAACTTGAAATTGTACAAATGAACGCAGAATCTAAGGTCAAAGTACGATAGCCTCTAAGACAGGGATGCCAATTCGATCTCACCAAAATTCCGGAAAATTGTAAAAAGCAGATTGTGTTCAAACAATTTCGGATTTTTTCGGAATACCGTATTTTACGGAAAATCGAGAACCTTGGTCTAAGACCAAAGCCCAAAGCCAACCCCAAAAACTCAATGGCACCCAGTGGGTTTTTTAATCAACTCTGGCATTTGTACACGTAGGTGAGTCATATTCAAAAGTGAAATCAAACAACAAGTGAAAAACAATAAAACCATGAACATACCTCAATTTGGCGAATGATCTTCTGTTCAAGATCCGATATGGAAGAACCATTTTCAGTTGCCATTTCTGCGGACTGAAAGTGAATGAATTTGTGTGTTTTCATTTATCAAATATTACCGACATCCGTTTCTTTCGTTCTACAAAATACAGTATGGTATTCAAGTATGATAAAACAAATTCAAAGAGAGAGCATTTCATCGAAAAGCGGTACTATGCATGAGCCAATTTATATAACACATTTATGTATATTACTGACGTCATTCACAGACGCCAAGGCCTACTGACGATACGAGAGATTTCAAATCTGAGACATTAGACAATTTAGAAACTGACGAAAAACTTGCTCAAAACACATGCCCTTGCAATTACATTAAAAGTTCAAAGTTAAGAGCCATAATTTTTGGAACACAATGCCTTCAAATCATACAATCATGACGCGTTTATTGCACCTTACACACAGAAAATGTTCACTTCATCGCTCATTCATTTTATTGACACATCCATTTCACCGAGAAATATTTTCAATACTTTTTTTGCATGAATGCATATCCATGCATCCATGCATTTATCCTAAAGGTATCAGTTATAAGTGAACTCATAACCTTTGATTTACAAGTAGCTACTTTTGTAGAAATCCCACTGATCAATAATTGAATGACTTTGCTTAGCTGAATGAAAATTCAGCAACCGAGAATCCAGCAATAATAATGAAAAATGTCGAAATATAGCCTACATGCCAAAACTGAGGGCTTGGATAATTTTGACAGTTTCAAAGTTTTTGACGATAATATGGTATGCTTTAGGAGCACCTGGGAGGTTAATAAATTTCAACAAGTCTTCGGTGATATCTTGGACGATGGTATTCTGGGACGAAAGAAAATATGAAAGTAGAAAACAACGAAGGAATTCTGCGCATAAATTGAAACTCCCATAAAGACTCTTATCTTCCAGGCTGCTTCTACGGTTCTTGTAGTAGAACTGTAGAACAATCACAAACTATTTATTGAACAGACACATGAACAATAACAAAATGTCTGTAGGGTGGTCTGGGGAAATGCGACATGATTCGATGAAACGTAAACAAAACAAACTGGCCTTTTATTTTGCATCAATGCGCGTACCTACATCGATAGCTGTTCTCTAACATATTTTGCATACCATGAAGTATTGCATACTGTTGACGTGGTACATAATGAAAGATTAGGGTGTTTTTGAAAATTGGACATAATTTTGCTTTACTGTGCAACAAATTTTGTTCAGTCACATGATGCAAGCTAGAATCAACTACGGACGATTTTTTACCTAAGATGTCAAGTACATTCACATGAAAAAGCGGTTTCGATCGAATGCCACCTCATGATTTGCAAAACTTGATCGACTTTGGTGGTGCAAAAGAAGTTGGAAAGATGTGGAAATGCAACATGCCTCGTCGGGGTAATTCCGAATAAGTTCAACAGTTGGATTTTTGCCGCTTAATTTTCTTACACTTCTGTAGTTACGCATCCTAATGTTATCTTTCAATGAAACCGTCTTCAGAATATTTGAAATCACAGATATCTAAATCGATGATGGGGCACAATGCTGAGGATCCTAGCTGGGTTTGAGTTCAAGGATTTCGATCGAATAGCGACAGAAAGGCTCTACATTCAAAAAGAACGAGAAACTTTTACGATACATAGGGCCTAAATTTCATTTTATTTTCTCGAACATAATTAGTGAAAAATGCCACTTTAATGTGTCATGAACGTACACTTTATATCAATAGCACCACACATATGTAGTTTACTTAAAGGTAGGCCTATTCGATTTAAAAATGCTTCTATCTGAGGTTTAGACTCATCTCATTTCCCTTTTCATGCTATTGACATACATTTGCCGACATAATAAAGGACATCAACTCTGCGACAATCTCGATTACAAAAGTGAATCATACAATGACATCAATAATAGAATAGAAACTAGTTACTATCTATGGCCAAGGATTGACTCACTCAATTGCAAAAAAACAAATACACATCTGAAAATGTCAAGAATAGCACCACTAAATAAGCAGAATAGGCCTATGTCATTTCACGCACATTCTGTATCTCATTCTTCCCATTAGCTATATATCCCACGTAATGCGCTTAACTGCATTAGAAGTTCCATTCTTTGCTGACCTCCATCGTTTCTTACCTAGCGATAACCTTTTCCAATCTCTTCTCTTCAGGCGCAGGGTTGAACTTTTGAAAAGATTCTGGCAGCACGTATCATGGAATAGGTGATTTTGATACATGAGTCCCTGATCATGTTCAGTCCCACAAGCCTTTCTTTGTCTAGGGAGCCCCGTGAACTTCAGAGATGGTTTTGCTCAGCGAAAAACCTGATTCAGGGCACATTAACGTGCCGAAGATTTTTTTCCGAACTTATGTGACTTTTGATGCCTCTTTCAGAAGTTGATCGATTCTTCGGAGAGATAATACAGATGTTCTTCGTCAACACGTATATAGTGTTGAGACCTTCCTCGGAACTCATTCTATGACAGAGGATCAATGAAACGACAGAATATTGTTTCACGCGGTGTCAATTCATGCTTCATTTACGGATATCTCTTCTTTTCATCCAATTCGTGGTTGTTCTGTCGAACGTGGGATTTCAGTGTTTAATTCAGATGTCGGCGGCTCCAGAATTGTTAAGGAGAAACGAGATATTGAGGAAAACGAATTCGGATCATGACGGTCATCCAGGTGAGACATGGTTGCGTCTCGAGCACCGTTGAAACCACGGGAGAGACTTTTTATAAGTTGCAGACAACTGCCGCAAAGACACCGTATCAGCACAAACATCCTTATATTTCTGCATCACTTTTACAAACATGATTATCAAATAAATGGTCTGGTTACAAACAACAAGCGAAGTAAGAATGAAAAATTGATAAAGTACAAGCATAGCCATAACTTGGGAAATACACAGTGGTATCAAACTAAACTTCACACGGGACTTAACCACAACCCAAGCAAAAGTGCAGCATCACCTATGGACCAGTACTGCACAAAACACGCGCTCAGCAGAGCAATACACTACAGTTCATCATCAAAAAAATTTCACAATCGCCAGCGGCCAATCAATTTCAAGCATAGCCATAGCAGCCAAGATATTCACTCTAGTAACGCAGCCAACACCACAAACTAATGATTGTGATCCCAAAGGATTCACAATTCAGTCCCCATCCTCCTGCGTACCCTGCAATAGACACAGCAGGCTCTCAAAGTTGACCTAATTTCACGGAATTAGCGAAATTTAACCATCTCGTCTACTCATTTCAAGCATAGACATATCGGCCAAGATATTCACTCTAGCAACGCAGCCAACACCAAAAACAAATGCCAATGATCCCGAAGGATACGCAATTCAGTCCCCATCCTCCTGCATGACCAGCAATAGAAGCAGCAGGTTCTCAAAGTTGACTTTGAACTTGGAGGGAATATCTTGGCTGCTATGGCTATGCTTGAAATAGATCGGCTGGTGACGATTGTGTGAAATCTTTTTAATGATGAAATATAATTTATTGCTCTGTTGAGCGCGCGTTTTGTGCAGCACCGATCTATAGGTGATGTTGCGCTATTGCTTGGGTTGTGGTTAAGTCCTGTGTGAAGTTTGGTTTGATACCATTGCGTATTTCCGATGTCATGGCTATGCTTGTACTTCATCAATTTTTCATTCTGACTGCCTGTTGTTTGTAACCAGTCAATAAAAAGCGACATGGCTTTCGTTCCAACGTTGTTGCCCTAGGAGACTTTCTATTTTCCGGCATTATTGCATCAATTTCTGCAGAATTAACAACAAACTTCAATGCCTTGTGCGTCTAATCCGACCCTATGAACGATTTCTTATTGATTGCCTCCTGCATCAATTCCACTAACGGAGATGTCACAGTTGTATTCAAGACATGAATCACAGGTTCTCTTATTTGAAGCTTCAAAAAGAATGCTCAGAAAGTTAATTGACGAAGCCAATACGACTTGGTATGCTCCCAGTGAACTGTTTCAAAGAGCACTTATAATCCGATTTTGTAGTGGCAACTTGACTGACAGTGTCTGTGACGGAAGAGAGGCCTAATCGAAAAGACACAACTTTTCTCATTGATCCAAAATCGAAGCAATGCTCGCTTAAAGCTTAGTCAACGTGAGAAAACAACAGAAGCATAGAACATGCAGTCACACACACACACACACACCACGATCAAGAGAATCGCCATTTTCACGGCGCGCGCTCCAGTTTTTTACGGTATAGGCTACTTGTTGGCTATTGTGAATTGCTTGGCGTCCAATTCATCTAGTGCATTTGCAACTGGTTTGGTTCAAATAATGTGTTCCAAACTGGGTTTTTAGTTGCTTCAATACTGCTGATTCATAGGAAGAGCCAACATTTGACCCATTCATCACAGATCCCGACTGGAATCTTTACATGTTTTGCTGGATTAATCCGGCGCGCTCGATAAGCGATATTTTCTAAAAATAGAACATATCCCGGCGCGCGAGATCTTCGAATTTCTATAAATAGCGCACTTCCCGGCGCGCCGGCGCGGCGCGCTTTGGCCTTTGATGAAGTACATTTCAGGATACTAACGGAGTAGTAACAAACAGTATACTGTAGAGTAATCAATAATAATGATCAAAAAATATAAATCTTAAGGTAAAAAAAGGTAAATCTTAAGATAGAATTTGGTGCCGGCGCGCTTTAATCCGGAAAGATCTATAAATAGATTTTGCCGCCTTAGTCTGGAATAATCTATAAATAGATTTGGTGCCGGCGCGCTTGATGTAAAGATTCCAGTCAGGTCACAGATTCACCTGTCGAATTCTTTTATACTTTTCAAAAGTTTAGAATATTTTACAATCTTGTGACTAATCATTTTAAAAATTATTTAACCATTGAACTCAATTACAGTGGGATGTCTGACTTCGTGGAATTTTTATAAATTTACTTATGCTCCCCAAAAAATTCACAAACTTTCACTAACCCTGAAAAATCGTGAAATCTACAAACTGACAAAACGTTGAATTTTCACCAAAGATTGCAGACATCGACAAACTGTACGAGCCTGTCAGTGGAATATCTAGACAGGAAAAGTGAAGGTTATCAAAGTAGGAGCATCAAACCTAAAGCGTACAGGAATGAATCTCTAATGATTTGTCGGGACGCGCATGGGCAATATTTTACACGTGCATATGTCTACAGACTCGGATTATTTCTTTCATTTCAATGCAATATTTCATCATTAGGAATACAGCGATCACATAATTTCGAAGTCCTTCCTTCACATATATGTAAATGCCGGCCAAATGAAACACAACGAATATCACACATTGCTGTCTTGCGCTGGTGACTTCTGCATCACATACAAAATACCGCAGCAAAGTCAGTCTCCCACGAAGTATCAATCACAAAAATTCCCCCCTTAAACTCATACACTAAAAATCTGATCATTTATCCAACAAACTACCGTGTCGATTGATAATACGATACATCTTGTAACAAGTCATGAAAAAGCATGAACCCACATTTCAATACGAAACTGATGTTTGAAATACTACACATATTTTTAACGAGTCATCGTCATGTGAATAAACTAGTGTCATCCTTCATCCCAACAACTCTCTGTCATATCCATCAGCTCGATGACACACCAAGTTCAATGCCTCATAGACTCCGGCCAAGGACTCCTATTATCCTCTATTGTTCGAGGTCGCGGGTTTGCAATGAAGATGCCTGTTGATGTTGATTTCTCAGTCATGCACCGAATTAGATTTGAGAGAATAATTGCTCAAGCATCTTTGCGAAGTACACTGACAACATAGAGTAGGGTTATATGCACCTACTCTATGACTGACAATGTGCATGTAAAGAAATCTTTGCACATGTACCGATTCTGAAGGGAGTTGGTTGACAGAAATGAATGGATGTCAGTTATACTAGACTGCCACCATGACTGCCTTACAACATAGAGCAAGCATATTGGCATAAACATCACTGATTTACGATAAAATCAGTGATACTGAGTGCCAAATATCACTGCATCTTCCACCACTGCAAGGAAGAAACATCTGCAACGGATACAAGTACCACATGCAGAAGCACTCAATTCATTCTATGTCTTGATTTCTCTGACTGATATGCATAGCTCAGGAAGTGGAGCGTTGATTACAAGAATAAAATCGGACGTCACTTCGGTGTAGGGAGGAGTGTCGAGGTCTTCACCACAGAACTCTAGCACAAGCTTGACACTCATGACAGTGTTTCACTACATTAATAGCAATAGTTTCACTTGTTTTTAATATTTTGTAATATTGACGCACATTTACATATGATCTCATACGTTTCCAGTTGTGTTAGAATCACCGAGAATCTTATTGTATTTGCCTTCTACCATAGTTTCCCGCTATATCCACTTGAGAAAGTGATGAACGTTTGCGATTTAAGCGAAGCATTCTTTCACGCTAGCATGTATGACGAAGAATCACTGTTGTTTGTCAACAGGTGCAGATGCAGACAAGCAGACGGGCAACTGTCTTATCAGGGATTCGAAATCTTCTGACCTCAACTGAGGGAAACGATGGCTTAAAAATGACTGAGTATTAGAATAATGCAAATTCAAAGTTTGACAGTGAACGGGTGGACCGATCTTTATGAAACTTACATTTTCTTGGATCTGTTGACAACACATTGCCATCGTTAGCAATGTGTATATATTTAAGCCAAAGTCTCAAGATTGAATGAGTAGAATTTGCACCAAATGTCGAAATTCGAAAAAATTATGTCATCCAAAGGCCTAATGCAATGGTGATAATCTTAATCGTCTTCATTGGCTAGTCTCGTTTGTAGGCATTACTTAATGATTTGATCAAGGATTCATATCTTTAAGTCTGCTGACCACAACTGACATACTTTACCTCAACGCTCTGCCAATTTTAGGTTACAGTACTAAACATCGCTGTCACATAGCATAAAATTCCCTGAAGTTGATCATCATAAAAAATCGTGTACTTTTAGCAACAAATTATGGCCGAACTTATTGATGCTGCATCTTTTTGTGTATTAAACGATTATTGATATCCTTGCATCATGAATAAGTTGATTGGTAGTTCACATTCTCAGTCAATTTTCATTAAAAACTTCAGGCGTCTTCATGTTGGAATCATGTATTAAAAGAACCTTCAATTTTCTTTCGTATGTTCAACAGACCACTTATTACCGAAACAACCGAACTAACTTTGTGTGAAAATGGCTCGCATGGAAATTTCTTTAATTGTTTTGAGTAAACTCACCGATTAACATTATCATAGAAGTTAAGGCATAGGTTAGAAAAGTAAACACTCAAATTACGCGCTCAGTGATTCAGCATGACGCGAATGTCTGTGATTGGTCAGTGTCAAGGTCAGAGAGTGATGACAGTAAAAAGTTACGAATACAAACAAATACATGTAACTCTGACACCACTTAAGAAAGTATGATATGTCAAATTAATTATTGAGCATAAGGTTTCGTTTAAGTAAAATGGCCCATGATATGGGCTGTTGTTTAAGTTCAAATTGAACTAGATCATAACTTCGACACGAAAATAGCATTTGAAGATTTGTTTATTTCTTTTCTGCAATTGTTTATGAAACGGTCTTTGTAGGCCCTGATCACAATCAGTTGTATACGGGATGATGCATGGACAGTCAAGTCATCCTGCACACACATAAAGCCGCTTATAATTATCAGAACCAAAGCCGGGAGATCCATTTTCGTCATCGTGATGGAAGCTACCTCTGAAGATTTCCTCCTCTGTTGTCTTTGGGAATTGCTTTACCCTGACGATTTTGTCATCATTGCCGACTCGATCAATCGTTGAAGCTTCGTTTGAACCGCTGGAAAACAAACCTAGAGCGTAAAAGTCAGAAAGTCAACGTCGGAAAGTCTAAAGTTCTTTCCACTAAGGCCGATCACACGACGCAACAAGTGAATGAGGCCAGATATCCTTGTGGTGTGTGTATGTGTGTGTGTGTTGAAAAGGTGTTGTCAGGAACTCAATTCTGTGTTCGCATTGCAATTGTTCTATTCTGTGTTCGCGTTGCAATATGACTATTTTGAACTGAACATCAGCTTACTTGGCTCTCCCACAACATACTTAGAAGAATTAGGGAAGAGGGTGATAATGAACTATATATTTGTTATATACTTTGTTGTTGATTGTCTTCGCAATCTGCATTAGCTGTTTTCATTTGACAGTGGTGTATTAGCACCATGCAATGTCCTAAGTGTAAAGTCTGTATACTAAAATAGTTGAACAAGTTAACACAGCTAGCCAAACTAATGAATAGGAAGCAGAAAATATTATCTTCAGCTATAATCAACACTATGCCTACCGTTTCATGAATAATTGCATAATGGAAAACTCAGAATTTTCTTCCGTAGTTCTTATCAAATGTAATTGCAAAATCGATTTACACTTGCAACTTGCTACGTGCGTTAATGCTGTTGGTCAGCTTAACCGATTGCTTAATATTGGATCCGACGTATATGGCATACACAATTAATTAATCAATGTTACTAAAATTTTTGCTTGAGATGTTGATATCAAATAGGTTGTCGCCTCTTTAATATTAATCGGTCCTCCTGTTAATCATGGTATTTGTCGGGTATTCGATGATGCCGCAGACCGAGTCACACAAAAGAATCGTGCCGCGAAGCCGGCTAGAGACATGTGGTGTAGCATGTATGTATATGCTTGATGCGCATTTGAATATCTTGATGAGCTCAAAACAAGCAAATTAGGAATGGCACAGTGGCCAATGCTGATTCCTAGGCTTGTAAGAGAAAGTACGAACAGATTTTTATGTATCAGATGATGACGCTTTGGGTCCTTCTCCCGTTGGAGACATCTTCTAGTGAAGGCGAAGACTTTTTTGTTGTCGACTTAGTAATGTAACGTACATAGTAATGGGGAGTTGGTATTATCACATACTTTGTGCCAAAATTTCCTTGTATGAAGTCATGGCCCGTCAATGAGGTTGCTGAAGTGCTTATCCCGGATCATGTCGTGAGTGAATGTCTTATTGACTACAGCTGGATAATGGATCCTCGTTTCTACGAAGCAACGTATTTCAGCGCTTATAAAGATAGCAGTTATCAATAAATTGAAGTTTTGATTTGGTTCAGCTTATCTAGTGTAAATATTCTACAATTCGTATATGTACATTGATCATGAAAAACCGCGATGTATTGAAGCCGCGAAGCTGGAAGCGCGAATAAGCGAGGGGTTATTGCAATTCATATCTGCGCATGTTATTCAGTCGTACAAGGTACTTGTGCGTACTCACATCAAGATATCCACCACTTATTTTTAAACTTGTAATCCAAAGATAGCAGTTAGCGAAAAAAATTCACCATGGTCACCATGGTTGCATGATTTTGATTAAGAAATAGCATAATTGATCGTTGATTAATACATAAAATGACTTTATTTACATAATTTTCAAATCTAGTGACCATAACTGACCGGACATGACATAAACAGTCCGCCAAACTAATAACTGAAGGTTGACTTTTCACATGCTATGTACATGTATGTAAAGTTTACTGATATTTATCTCCGCTCTCAATGACTAACATGCGCTTAATGTTCACGAGCGAAAATTTTGCGAGATATATTACTCGTGGTGCATCTATTTGTACATTCACCTGCGAGGAATCTTAATCGTATCTTTTTGCACTCTTAACCTCCACTGATCATTAGATAACTGATGGATAGATCATGCTGCTGTCAATCAGGTTTCATTGCAAAATTCAGTCATCTTCATCCTGAAATCCTCCGTCAAAGAAAACCTTAAATTTTTTGCAAGGGCCTGCATACTAACCACAACTGACCACTTGCGAAATTAAAATGTTGCCAAATAATACAAATAATAATTTGTTCCAGCAGTTCCAAGTTTATTTCTAATGAACGCTCAATCGCTTCGTCCTAAATTAGACGAGCTTTCAGTTTTCTCCAAGACTGCTAAACCAGATCTCATTGCAGTCTGTGAAACCTGGTTGAATGAAAACGTTTCGAGTTCTCAGATTGATTTGCCATACTATTGTTCCCCTTATAGGCATGATCGCTGTGACGGACGAAGAGGTGGTGGAGTTTGCCTTTACATCAAAGAAGACATTCGTAGCGTTAGCCTTATCACTATGCCTCCATGTCCTCGCGAAATTGAGTGTCTGTGGATAAAACTTTCCTTACAAAAAATTCTGTTCCTTCTGTTATACGTCCCACGAATTTAGCCAGTGCAGTGTATCAGCAAGTCATTGCTTATATTCTTGATAACATTGACTACGCACTAGATCAAGTGTGCGACTCTGATGTAAAGGTAATCATCGCTGGGGACTTAAATCAACTTCCATGTGACGATCTTTGTGCAACCTTGGGATTGACTCAGGTTGTTAAAGCACCAACTCGAAAGACTGCTACTCTTGACAAGATATTCCTGGACACTAGCCTTCTTTACTCCTATAAGTCCCCCATCACGACTCCAAATTTTGGTAACGCTGATCATCTGAACGTTTTACTTCAACCCGAGCATGCTACACACATAAAGGAGATACGCAAAGTCGTCGACTATCGCAGAAGCAATATTGACATGTTATTCACAAGACTTGTTCAGCATCCTTGGAACCACATGTATTTATCCAACGACTCATTCCAAGATAAATGCAATTACTTCTACGATGTGTTCAACTATTATCACGATCAGATTCCTTACTCGTATGTAGTAATTACAGCATCTGACAAACCGTGGGTCACTGGCAAGCTCAAACTGCTATTCAATCAGCGATTCGCAGCGTTCAGAACTAACAACTTCGACTTGTACTATTACTATAAAAGCAAAATCAAAACCGAAATTTTGCAAGCCAAAAGGAACTGGGTCGATAAGATAAAGTCATCAAAGGGTAACTTTTGGAATGTCGCCAGCTCTATTTAATACTAGATCGACAGGGGTGCTCTCCCGGATAATTAACGAATTTGAAACTCCGGAACAGGCGGCTGAAAACTTCAATAGATACTTTACCAGCGTGTATTCTGAAGCTCCAGACTGGATAAATATCGCTAGCTCGATTCTCGACGATGGTAGAAGTTGGTTGGTTGACATTGATATTGTACAGACGGAACAATATCTGCGATGTATCAAAACAAAGAGTCCCGGAAGCGACAACATATCTCCAACTATACTTCGCCAATGCTCACAAGCTCTTGCGGGTCCCATTTCACATCTTTGTGCTCTCTCAATTGAGAATGGCATTGTTCCAGTTCAATGGAAAGTTGGTCACGTCGTTCCAATCCCCAAACCAAAAGCCAAGCGTGTTAACGACTTTAGACCAATTACCCTTCTTCCCATCATTTCAAAAATTCTGGAGAAGTACGTCGTGTCCTCAATCAAAGAAGACCTAAAGTTGTATGGACTTAATCAATACGGATTTCGTCCACAATGTTCGAGTGTCTACGCGCACATTGAGCTCCATGATTATGTCACCAAAGAGATGGAAAAAGGCCACGTCGATGGTGTTTTGGCCATATCCTATGATATGAAGAAAGCGTTCGACAAATTAAGTCATCATGCACTGTTTCAGACTCTGGTTGACTCGTCTATACCTAGTCGATGTATCAGATGGCTGTTGTTGTATTACTTTGAAGATCGAAGGCAGCGTGTAGTCTTGAAAAGTAAGCATCTAAGTACTGTATCAATTGTTTCGTCGGCGTCCCACAAGGTTCGGTGCTCGGACCCTACTTGTTCGCCGCGCACATTGGTTCGATTACTGCACACCACCACAACTCGCTTGTTCTGAAATTCGCAGACGACGTTCTGGTTCTTTGTCCTTTCACCAGCTCAGACGATTGCTACGAGATGTTTCAATCGGAACTGAAACACTTGAACTCTTGGTGTTCCTCTCATGGCTTAGAGCTCAACTCAGAGAAAACTAAGGTTATAACGTTCGGCAAAAAGAATCCACCAACAGCATCTCCATTTCCGCACGGCTGTTCATCCATTCGATTTCTCGGAGTCACTATTCAGCAAAATCTTAAATGGGACGATCATATTAACGACATATGCAAGAGAGCCAGCAGCCGACTTTTCATCATACGACAGCTCAGACCACTTCTGCCAAAACATGAACTCATCCAGGTGTATCAGTGTTGTATACGCAGTCTTCTTGAATACAACAGCGAAATTTTCACTGGGCTAAATAGGAAAAATAGCCAAAAATGCGAAAGAATAAATAAAAGAGCTCACAGGATGATTTGTGGCCAACAGTGTGATTGCCGCAACTTTCCGACCATCGCAAGCAGAAGATTTACAAAAGCAATGAAAACCTTCCAGAATATCAAATAAGGCGATAACTTTATCAACCATCTTTTCCCTGATACCTTGAAGTATTCTCACCATCTGATGCAATGCCAAATCAGATCTGAAAGACGCGCGAATTCTTTTGTTCCCTTACTCACAAAATGGTACAACGACTCACTTTAACTTTACTCGCTGTCTTTACATGTAATAACTCTCATTTCTAAAGTACTACGTACCTTTTCCTTGTAAAGTTTGATTTCCAATTCTTGAATAAACAAATTACTACTACTACTAATACGGCGCATGAGGTTCCATGTGGTATGAAGTTTGCTAAGATTGAACCACATCTTCCATGCGAAAATTGCTTTGGAATATTGGATGACATTTTTGTGCAATTATTTGTGAAGTGGTGTGTAATCTGATGATGATATAACATCATGATAGAGTATGTTATATTTACGTTACATGTATGTAAAGGAATAATTACTCTTTCAGCGATCTTTTATTTTCACTGTTGAGTGATGGTACAGAAGTAGATCGGGTAAATTTTCTCTTGACCATGCGAAATGATCCTTAAATAGACGTAGGATACCGATGTTGTTCTTAGCATGAATGTTCTATCTATATGCCTTAGACAAAGTCACATTGATAGTGTGAATGACGTCAGCTATATATCTCTTAAACTCCATAGCACCCAAGACACAAATTATTATATGTCTCCGTTTTGTCTAGGCTTTGTTTTTATTGTATACTTCTTAGTTGGAAGAATGAGATTTTTCAATAATGTATTCTAATTCACTGATTAGTAAATTATAAAATTCAGGATGACGTTAACTTCCTCGGTCAAAAAACCAAACATTGCTGACATAGTGTTCGATATTAATTTGGTTTCGAAAATGAGCATTTTGATACTTGAGCTTAAATTATGCAAACAAACCTAAAAATCTGACATTTGATAATATTATCCGAAATTTTCTTGTTTAATTCGAACCCTAAAATGTTTGTAAATCTGACCCAAATTCTGGTCGGCTCGAATTCAGGCGATTTTTCACACATCGAATGTGAACCTTCATCCATTTATATTGCACTGAAATCCGTTCGATGATTACATTTGTTGTCTCAAATTTACTCAGTAAAAGTCAGAACTTGTTTATCACAGTGCATTATGCAAAAAAATGGACATGTTTTTATATAGGCCTACGTGTCACATGTATATAGCCTAGTCGTCGAGTAGAATAAGTCGACAATGACAACAACAACACAGCATTTTCAAAACCTTCCCACACATTCTATTGGCAAAAAATAAGGTAGCTCTAACACAGCTGCGCGACATTTCGTGTCACTTTCCCAGACTCATGGGACTTGGCTGAAGCAGATACATTGGCAGCTATGCGCTCATGGAGGCGTCATGCGTAGTCTGACTTGCTTATAAATTTATCGAATCTCAATAGATGTAACCACCTTTTTACAGATAGTCCTTTAGCCTTGAAGTTGGAGTGTATGATTGAACGTCCTGTACCTCCAACGTTGCTGATTCGAACCTGCCTTTGACTGATGGAGCCCATCAGGTTGAAACATGTGGTGGTTACATCTGTTGAGATTCGATAGAGGCCTACAAAGCTATTGTTAAGTATCTCTTGAAGAAAGTACAACTGAACATTGAAGATATATTGCATTAATCAGGGATGTGATTTTTCCTAATTTATCAGGAAATCCTGTTTTGTTGGATTGATTTCGGTCATTTTTGAGACAAGACAGATAAATATGCACGTAGACTACATGACCTGCATACATTATTTAGAGTGCTTTTGTTTTCATTTTGGGACATTTCATTTCTTGCTTTTAATCGTACTATACCAGGCGATGTGAATGTCCCAAAACTAATGGTTCTAACTGAATGATTTTTTATTATTATACTGAGGCCCTTCAAAAATTGGTTTCCTGATTTTTTTTCTTGTTCGGTCAATCACATCCCTGGCGAACAGTCTGAAAGCTGAGTGTAATACGTGAATCAGTGTTTGGATTCATGCACGAATTTTAGGAAGTATGCACGAATGCACGAAATTTCAGATGGATGCACGAATTTTATGTATATGAATGCACGAATTCTTACCCAGTGAAATTCCTATTTTTGCCAGAGGGAAGCCGCAAACTGGGTTAGCGTACCTAAAATCATATCAATGGAACTCATATTTGCTAGCATGGAATTATGCGGATATCGCTGCTAACAGCAAGAAATTAGGGTCATGTTCGCTATAAATTTATGTCTCATTTACTTTTCAGAATAATTTACATTACCCCGGAGTCAAAAAGGTTGCAATTTGATATGCTTGAGTTTCGCTCTTGTACGGACACATGAAAATACATACGCTAGTGAATTGCACATTATATTTCTCACGTGAGGAAGAACTTAATGAAACTATGTGTCACTGTAAGAAACTTGATACAGTACTCTGAGCACACTACCGCTTTCGTATTGTTTTGTCTCATGGAATATTTTCTAAGCCCCACCGTACTAGTGTAGACGTGATACAGCGACAGCATATAGACATGTACAAATTTTAACATCTATGGTATCTAAAAAGTCCGTGCAATTTGTGACGATGAATACCCGTTTTTTCTCGGCATGAACGAGTATCCGAATAAACAACATCCATGGCGAGGGATCTGTTTGTAGATAATTTGAAAACAAGTACAGGCATTCGTTTAAATTCCTACACCTGTATTTGGGCATTCGCATGCATTCCTATTATACCGTGAGTGAGTAGAATGGTGAAATCGCCGAACAATCAGAACGAATGGATTAACAGAGAAAGCGCAATTTTATTGAATTTGAATCACTTGGATGTGAAAGGAAGGAAATATCCATTCAACTAAAGATGCATAAACTTTGGAAAAAAAATATGTTCCTTGTTTATACTCGTATGCCCATTCGGCGACACGCCGCTCTGCCATGTGACCAAGTTCCATTTATCCCACTGTCATTCTTTCACTCTGAGTGTTTAGCAAGAATGCAGAATGCACCTATTGTAAAAGTCGTAGGTATGATCCGTCCTAGATTTGAACCCAGGTCTCCCAGACGCAGAGCGAACACTACCACAAGCCGCCGGTGACAGAAGCTGATTCGCACATATATACAAGTTGCTGTACATTGTTCAGACATGGTATGCAAGGCCCCAACTGCTTAGGCCATGATTGACATTTCTAATCGATGAAAAAACAAATTCTCTAGGCAATCAAATTTTATCTAAAACGAAGCGATAGTTATGAATGTTTTTCATCTTGATTACCAATTGAAAGAGCAAGAGCCGATTAATAATAGTCCCATCAAGCGTCATGGATGAAATATTAGATAAGAAAGCATTTGAATTTTTAGCTCCTAACAATGCGCGGATGTGGAGCAGATCTCTCCGATTCATGAGATTTCTGTGAAAAGCCGGCTCTTGTGCTATCATCACTATTTTTTCTACTTAAAGGAAGACAACAAAGTATTGATAAATGGAGAATATTCTTTTTCTTTCTAGATGTTTTTAGATGTATTGATTGATAGAAGACATATGATAGCTATAAAACAATACTGTTTATGAATGGAAGACGATTGTAGATGGATTTTCCTTTGTAAACATTTATGTCATCTTGTCTTAATCAGCAGATCGATGTAGAATATCACACCTGTAGATTGCAGCAAGAGATGTTTGGCCTCTGCATCTTGTTGTTTGTTCATCCATGCTTTTTCAGTACAAAGCAATTTGTAGATGGAATTAAATGAGTTTTGTAGTGATCTTGTGCTTGCAAATATAGTGCTATTGTGTGAAGATGACAGATTATGTCAGGGCAGACAAATGATCTGTCATTTTCTATTGTAAAGATATACTTGTACACGTCTTTACAATTTTAGGACATGGTTAACCCTTCAAGAAGCCGATAGATGATGAAACTGTATGTTTGATGGAAACTATTCCTTTCTGCAAACTGTCAAAGAACTGTTTCGCTAATGTGGAAATCGTAGGTGAAATCATATTACTCAGTCGTAGTATACTCAACAAAATACATGCCGATATCAATTTACGTTAATAAACGTGTAACACTATACAGCAGTTCATCACTTCATTGTAAAGCATGGTTGTCATATGAAATATCCCACGAGTCCCCACTCATCAATCCCTCAAAACTCACGGATGGCAATCACAGGCCTGGCATTGTTAATCGAGACAAATTTTCATCACTGGCTCAATCCGTCCAATGAAGTGATCCATAGACAGAGCTTGTGCACTTATATTTATACTTCTTCGTTGGACGCACATCTTTTGCATGGCAATTTGATCTATTGTTTATTTAATTTCATTGTTGTTAATTGAGATGTGTTCATATGTTTGAGATTATGTCAACGTTATAATTCAGAATTATTTAATTTCATTAGGGAAGTCAAATTCAATAATAATGAAAAAGTGCTTTTCGATCTCCCTTCCATTGTACTCTTCTGGGACAACTCTCACGATCCCTACCCGTCATTACATGGACATTCCATCAATTCCACTTCAGTATCTTCGGAATTGAAGCTAGCCGTCCTCCGTCCTCGTAATAGCAGGATCCAGGGTCTTGTTAAAGATGCAATCTCAATTATGTACATCTTTTGTCTCATTGATGAAAGAATTATTTTCCCGTTTCCTCTGCCTTTAAATTATTGTGTTCTGCAGATGTTGATAGACGCTGACATATTGCTGACCATCTGGAGATTCATCACATTAATGTATGGAAAATCTCAAAATTCTTGATCATCCTACTTATGTTTCCATATATTCTGTTGACTTCATCCAGGTGTCATTCACTTCCCATTAAAGTAAGAAGCTGTCGAAAGCTGTTTTCGCATCATCGATTTTTTTAATTTTATAGTCAGCCACGACAGACTGTCTGATGTATTGTTAGAGGAGGAAAATAATAGCTTTTGCACAGTGAGCATAGACACAGGTAGCATGTTGAAAGAATCTAAGCTCCTCCATTGAAGAGAGACTTTGATCGACTCTAGTATTGATTATATCCTCAGTTGATTATTAGCTATAATTAGGGTTGGGTGAGTATCTTCCGCTACTTAGCGGAATTCCACTGCTATTTCGTTTAAATATGTAGAACTCAAGAAGTGCATGGGTTGGGGGAGGGGGGTCGTCACCTATCAAGTTTTGTTTGACATCAAATTAAGCGTTCGGTTAGTTTACAAATTGGTCAAAGAAATTTAGTTGGGACAGACATAAATGAATGCTATGTCTCATCTGACGTTGTGTGTTGGCCCATCCTAGATTGAGAAAGACTACTGAGAAAGAGCCCCTCTAAGAATGAGAGAAGGACACCTTCAAGATAGAGATGAAGGTCGGTCTTCAGAGATGAGAAAAGCCTCCTCGATATAAGGAAGGACAACTACGTGAGAAGAATGATCCCTTTGAGAAGGAGAAGGTCCCCATAGAGATAGAAAAGATCTCTCATCTGAGAAAGAGAGAAGGATGCCTTCGAGATGCGGATAAAGGGCCTCTCGAAAACATAAAGTTTCTTCGAGATAGGGAAGGGCACCTTGAGAAAGAGAAAAGTCCTTCTGAGAGAGGAGAGTCCCACCAGAGATAGAGGAGAGCGCCCCCCCCCCACCTGAGAAAGATAATGGCCCCCTGAGAGAATGAAGAGTCTTCCATCGAGGCATTGCCCAGTTTATGGTCCCCTTAGGGCCACGTCGCTATGTTTCGCTAGGGCACTGCTGTCATTTTAAACCCCATGTGTATTTCTTTTCAAATGTCATCTTGTTCGACTGCTGTAGTGTCTGACTTGGCACGGATCACCATGATTATTAGTGTCATTCAATTTCTTAATCACGATGCCTTGGAGTCCTAAATGCCACGTTAATGTGGTGTAATGCTAACTCAATTTTCATAAAAAATACTTTGTGAACTACATAGCTCACATGAGATGTCACAATGCCAAGCTTGTCACCTTTGAAGATAATGTCACTGATACAGACAAAAACATGCCGCTCCAAGTTGTTGATGCCATCAATGAAAAAGTGGAGACTGTGATGCGTTGGAGAGTAGCTTTTTTTTGACAGTCAAATATGCAGTACTATTGTCATCAAATGCATGAAGGTCAATCATCCCTCATCTACAATAGGTGTGAGAATAACAATAAGACAACAATTCCTATGCGTCACACCCCCATCTGTGGAGACAGTAAAGAATTAACTGTTGAAATTCTTCTATTGTGCTGGCATCACCTTGCATCTCTCACACACACGCACGCATGCACCACCCCATACAGTTTTAAATTTCCACCTTCACATATCCTCCGGCCAATCCTTTGAAATGATCATCATGAATGAAGTTGACCTGCTGCTCACATCCAATGTGGAGTAAAAATAAGACACAGGAACAGGTTAAATCCATGTAATGTGAAATGCAAAATATCACAACAATAAGAAGTGTTGCATAGACTATCTGCTGTAGTAACATTCATCGTTTAAAATCCGTAAAATCCTACACAAATCTGAGATTCAAACTGTCAAAATATGTTAGTCCTTCAAAGGAAGAAATTAACTCGTAAACTTGTAGAATTAACTTAAAATTGCATCCATAAGTATATAAACGAATAACGTTTTATTGTAGTCATAAGAAAAATTCGTTGATAAAAAATATTTAGATAGACTTCCGTAGCTTTCATTAAATTTCTACTGATTAGTAGTGAACATAGAAGCGTTTGTTACACGGGTACACATGTATCTGTTGGAATTCAGGATTAAGAAAAAATATGCGGGTCCGCATGTCATTGTCTTTTAGAACATTAAACATACAATGGCTGAATGCTCAACAAACGTAAGTAGGAATTTCTTCAATTATGTAATAGTGTGGCGCCAATAATTAACAGCTATCCACTTGCTATGACTATCGCTAGGGTATTACAACGTCGAGGGTTGTAGACTTTCGATTTCAGGAAATTTCACTGTGTTCTTTGATAACTGATGATGAAAAGTTTCTCAGCTCAATTTACATACAAAGGTAAGATCATCCTGATTTCAGATAGCATTCCTAGCATAGCCTAAGTTAGTTAACCAGTTAGTTTCACCAGTTGTAGAAGTTCATGGATGATTAGAAACTTCACCAACGGACAAAATGTTATCGGCAATACGTAAAGCGACAGAAATAAAATGGAGAAAATGTTAGGTTATAAGCGCAAGTACTTAAGCAATACGAGTTCTTCAAATTCATGTCTTCGAAATCATTTGAACTACGACGAAAGAGATCAAATTGTCGATTGAAATGTGATGAGTGCTCGCACTTATGATGAAAGAGTTAGACAGTTGCGCAATCATTCCTGAATGCTTAAGGAAGCTCACATAGTATTTGTGTGCACGTAGCACGGTGTAGAGATGTTCGTGAAGCATAGAAATTTGATATTTCCCTGTTGTACGACAGAGTTGCACGGCCTATTCCAATCAGTCAAAAGTGACATCACATAATTTGTACTTCATTGGTCTAACTGAAAATATAATTGCGGGCCTTCGAAGTCCCGCTTTTTTTCGGTCGGTGTTAATATCACAATGTCGTATTAGTAGCTTTTCTGAACACTGAATGACGTTAATAGATTAGATTCTAAAGAAAGTTGCGTTACTTAGTGGAGAATGATAATTGCCAATCATCATAGATATAGATAATTGTCTGTTAACTTTACAGAGACCTGAAATCCAAGTGACGATAACAGTTAAAATGTTGTTATTTAAACAGGCTTGCGCAAGATAACCAGAAGGATAATTCATTCCTTTGTCAATAAATGTTAAATTGAACATCTTGCTGACACTTGCATCACCCTTCTGGACCATGTCAGCGTTGCATCAAGTTTATCTATATTTAATCAGAACAAGGGATATTAGTTCAAGGAAATATTACTTGTTACAATTTCTTACTCGAAGATTTTACAAAGTCTATGATAATCACAGAATTCACGATGATAATCACTCGTTCAGTTCGTTCCTAGAAGGGATGAGTCGCATATCTCATGCTATTGTAAATGGCACACACTCTCAAATAATCAGCTGTCAGCCGACTTTTTGGATACCTGCCAGTGCGTGCGTGTTGTAATATCATTTCGGTCACACCCGGTCACACATCATTGTCTAGCTGCATTCATTGAGGAGTGCTGAGAAGTAGTTAATGAAATCATCCGGCGAACCAATTTTCCTGCGCCTGTCATCTTCTTTAATAATGATCGGAAGGAAGTCAGAAGTTGGAGGGACCAACATTATCGAGAGATTTTGTGCACAATGATCTGAATTCTTTCAATCTGAAGGAATCGTGGCAATCGAAACACTTCGATGGAGTTTACAGCAATCCGAAAGCGACGCACGACTCTTTTCCTGTCTCTGTAAAGCAATAGGAATTCCTTTTATTACTCACTAAGTTCCAGCATGTGCCATCGCTTCGAATTAGTCTTGCTAAATGAATTAAACAATCTAATTCTGTGATGATAATGCTCCTAGTTTAAAAGCATTGAATTAAAAGTTAGCGAGAAAAGAAAGACCAAATGCATGGATAAAAATGAATAAATGAATCACTTGAAAACAATCTAAAGGGATAATTGTAGAGATCCAAAAAAATGTCAAATTTAAATTTGTGAAAATAGGAAAATGGAATTAGAAAATCAGTAGAAAAGGGGAGGAAGGCGATGAAAATTTTGGAATTCTATGGATTTTGTGTGATTTTAGAAAATTTACGAGTCCATAGTAGAACTCAATGCGCGTTCCCTACGAGTCAAAGAGATCATCAGCAAGTAATTTCGACAGGATTTGCGCTTCGGTCCCTCGCCTGAAAGCTCAAGCCCATCCAAGCGGGGCCTTCTACATTTCTTTCAGTCTTGTCTTGCAGAAAATGACCATGCTTATGTAGTATTGAACTATGCTTACGGAGAGCCATTCAAATCTCCAGTCTCAGTAGAGAAAGAAGACAATCTAGAAAGCTACATGTAGTATTGGCTTTCTGACACTGACCACAGAATGCGAAGGACGTCGAATCCCCGTCCAACTTTGACTTCTCATATAATTTTATTTCGATCAATATAGTGCGCATCGAGAGCTTCACTTTTGATCTATCGAAATGTTAATACCGGATATTAATCATGATTATTAAATTATCTTTCCTGCAAATTATAATTGTTATATTTATATGCACATGTATTTTATTTTGTGATCTAATTTAATGCTCATTATGATTATCATTATCCTAGCTGTTTCTTGAATTGAATCTTTCAGATCAATGAGAGATGCAATTAGATGATTTGTTGAACAGGAAGGAGTTGCTGGACAGCTTGGAGACTGAACCCTTGGTTGACTACCTTCAGAAGCACGGTGTTCTGGATCAGGATTGCTGTTCGAAGATTCTCAACTCCTCAGAGTCTTGTGATAGAAATCGTGAATTACTTTTCTCTCTGATCAATTATCAGAAATCGAATGAGGCTGAAACAACAGATGCGCCGGCTGTCAACAACGTTAACCAGCGTCATTCCACAGCCTTCGAGTGCTACCGCGAAGATCTTATCAATGATGATCTCAGACTCAATCTTAATGCCTTTGGACTGTTCATGAATGCTCTTCGACATACGGGATATCACCGGTTGGCCAGTCTATTGGATAATGAGCGGCGCATTCACAAACCTACCGTCGGATCATCTCGTGTATCACTCATCGGTAAGTTCGTAATATGTTAAGGGGCAGCATGATGTATTACATTTAAATGTGATTTGTTGACTCATTGACCAGGAAAATTATGTGCTAAGATAACTGATAATTTCGCCATCATGACACAATCAATAAGCACAGTGTGATGGTTGTGAAAGTGTTTTACGTATGAATGACATTAATCGATGCGCTGTATGCAGGTATAGTTCAGCCCATTTTTATTCTGCTGTAATGAGCATTATTGCAAATCTATTCTAATAAAAAGAGAGGTTATGGAATGTAAATTCACCATGAAAGAAGCAAGATGGCCTTGAAGAGCAAAGATATCAGCCTGCGCCTGAATAAACAAATTAGGAAGAGTTTTATGCGCTACTACGCAAATTGCATATCTAAAAATTATATTTTTAGTAGTATGAAAAAATGTGTTGATGCTCCCGATGGCATAAAATCAAGTTTACTTCGCTTTTGGAGGATGAATAGGAGATGAAATCAATAATGTTATTTATTTCGAAAACGTCGAATATATCAAATTACTTTGCCTACAAATTTCGTCATCAATCTATCATTTTTTGTATTTCTGTACGAGTTTGCTGGAAAGTGATGCAGTTGTGTGATTCATATGTTGTTTCTTAAAATCGATGCAGAAGTGTGGAGCCATATAAAGTAATTGAACTGATGAAAAAGGCAGTCGCTAATGCTACGTTATGATTAGTTTCAGCGGAAAATGCGCATGTGGGAAGACAGATTCATTATAAATATTCATTACAGATACCTTTCCCAAGCTGGATTTGTCGCGTGAGTATTATCGTCCGGATTGCTACTAACTAGCGTCGATTTCTTGTTTCGTCCGAGTATTGATTTTGTAGTTATGTGACGCTTTTGTGAGTTTATGATCTTTTCAGTCTTCAGAATTCATGTAATTCAAAAGTTTTGACTATCAATCGGTAACAGAGGAAGTTAATTATTTGATTGATCACATTTGCGATTACACGATAATTGATATGATTCTGCCAACAAAAAAGTGATTATCAGCGTGACTTGATTCTGTCTTTTCAAATCTTAGAAATAACATGTTGCAAGTTTAACGTGAAAGCCTTTTTTCAAGCAAAGGCTTTCCGCCGAAATATCAAGCTTTCTTACCCATCTCTTGTGACATGCCAGTCAGTTAGTCTTCATCCTAGCGAATATATTGGATAGCACATTTCAGCATGTCTGCGTGTGGCAGCATGTCTGCGACATGTCGCGAAATACACGAAAATTTAGGCAAATTGACCTTCTAATTGACTCACTCCATTTTCAAATTTCATAGATATTTTCCATAAGTGCATAGTTGAATGCTCTGTATTCAATAGCACACCTTTGAAAAGTTTGACTCTGTGACTCTTTGATCGAGTAGTCGAGTCCCCTAGAATGTTATTAGATGTCGCCGTCAGGACTCGAGGCATCCGGAGCTCCATCAAAGTCAGATAATATCGGCATCGTGCAAATCTGCTGGGGTGAAGTGACGTCACATCTTCATTTCATAGCACTGAATGATACATCGCTTCTTGAGTGATAGCAAGCAAAGATGACCATTGCAGATTATTGTCATAGAAGAAATCTGTAGCGGCTTTTGTTTGATTTTCTGTGATTTCAGTTTTATGATTTTGATAACACCTCATGGCTTTGATGCAGTGGATAAAAACTAAAATATTGATTAATTGATTTTGAGAGTCATAGAAATATTTTTACTGACGCGTTTGCTGACAACAATGAAAATCACCAATTGTGTAAAAATCCTTTCTATATTTAAGGTCATATTTGCTCAGAAACTGATTGATCAGAGATAACTAAATTAATTAGATATTTGATACCCACACCAATATGGACAGATTTCGAATGCCTCATTTTAAACCAAGAAATAAGAATCCTTGGGTTTTTGGATCACTATCAGACTGCTATGAGGTGACCAATTATATATGTGATATCTTCGTGAATCTATTCAATTTACAATATATATGCAATTATTAACCGTTAATTCACATTCCCGTGTAAAATATTTCTGCCTGGCAGGACTCGAGCTTGCGATCAGCCAGGTTGCATACCTGTTGTTATGACCAATTTCTCATTGATATGTTTCTCATAGCAATTCTAGTCAATGAGCAAATAGCTCGTCACAAAGTGACTGAAGAAAAGATGTATCCATCCATATAGTAGATGTAAGTAATAGATACATCTACATGTGTGTATGTTGTTTTTACGTCACTTTCTGACAGCTCTGTATACACTAACCCAACGGATTTAAATATAAATGGATAAAGCCTGTTGGCCTGTTCAAAGGATGACGGTCAATAGCTGCTGTCTAGTAAAGGGAAATATGTTTTCATTCTATTGAGCGTCAAATTATTGCTATAGTGAACCACAACCGTCTTGCTCGTGTCTGTGTTTGCGAATACGTGCATGTGTTGCTCATGTAATGCAACTCATATCGTGCTCTTATATACAGTTCTAAACAAAGAAATTAGCGGTAAGAAACTATTTTCACATACGAATTTGGTGGAGTTGCTTGATGTGATGCACTCCCGTTGTTCTTAAGGGTTTGGTTGACATAGTCTCTGTCTGGTGATATCTGACTGTCTAAAGATTTATTGTATTGACATGGAATCACCAACTAATGAATAAAACCAGTTGCTTAAAAACACCTTTCCCTACAATCAATTGAGATTAGAAGTATCAATGAGCTGAGAGAAGCTTCTAAGCTCCTGCTGCTCTTAAGGTGAACACTATCAAGTCACAATGAAGCATTATAAGGATTTCTGAAACTTATTTATAAATTTATATTTTATGGAAATAAATAACAGACTTACTGCTGTTTGAATCAACCTTGACCCTAGAACAGTCAAAAAGTTGACTAATTGAAGGAAATCTGCGTGATTCTAATGGTAGCACTAATAACCTCGTACCATGATTAGAACATCCGCAAATTTCGCTTGAAGAATATTTTTCTTTTGAAAGTTTCTCGGTCATTTATGGCTGGTTTAGCACGGATTCACGAATCACTTATTTTGTTTGTCTCCTGTATGTTAAGCTGTAAAGATCAATCAGCTTGTATGTATATTTCATCGAAAAATTTAAATTTGAGTATGTTAAGTAATTTAGTGAAGCAGTTTCACAAGTTCAAAGAAAGTTTAAGTACTAAGCAATTTAAGTTGGTGTTCTTCCGATTCATAGCAAAAGGGCGACAAGGCAAATGTTTTCAGAAAAACATTAGCGACAATTGCTATTCTCATACAAGCTTGCTAGACTAGGCGAATTCAATCTAGCTGTCAATGCTATCAGGAGCTATCAATGTTTTCCTTTTTAAGCCAAGTACGAACAAATTCTTGTGCAGTGCAATTAATTAATTAAAAGCTGCCTTCGAGCGAGTTATGATGAGGATCACAATGGTTAGGTGATATCTTGGCTGATGGTGCTATTAATGTGTCGCTAACAAAATTTCTGCGCACCTGATGCACAGTATGTGCTGAAATATTATTAGCTTGGCGATGTAGAGTTTGACACGACCATTCAGAAAGTGTTGTGTAATTTATTTTATGACCCTGCTTGTACTAGAAATGTCGATCGCTGTTAAGGCACGGCAATTAACAGTTGGCAGATAATCTGAAAAAGGAAATTTCAATAATAACATTAGTTACTTATATGTTTTCTTTCCAGTTCGCTGGCCCAGTCGTGTGACCATTCACGATGTGAGAGCCACACCAGGTGACTTGTCTAACAAGCTCGATTATTCAGTCATTCGTCCCTTAATTATCTGCAGTGACTCCTCGACAAATCCTAACGTCCAAATATATATTCATTCTAACATGAAGCCTCGTGATCATGTGGATGCATGCTTTTTTCACATGTCTAAATCGTGTCTAGTGAGTACAATATATGTGACGCACTATTTGTGAATGTTGCAAGTACTAACCAAGGAAATACATGGATTGGGTGCAGAATTGCTTGAGGTTAATACAGAGGAAGAAGGTTTTGGAGGCATTGATGTATTAGTTTTAAGGCGTGTTATGTCTTGATTCTTATCCAGTTTTCCCAAGCAATGTGATGGGTTTTGCATTGATAGGTATGAATTCCTCTAGCGTTCACTTTGACATGTTGAAAACTTGTACGGTGATTATATTGTCATCATATTCAACTTGATGCATGTGAGGGATCCGGAGAAGGAGCCATTGTTTCAAGATCAATCTTAGCTAGAAGGCACCCCTCATATTGGAGGTGCACAATTGGTTATGATTCTCGAGATTTTTATTTGTTAGCAATCATGTGCCTGGTCATGAAAGTTGTAGAAATATGGTATGAGAAATACCTGGTATTTGAAATCTAGCATTGTTATGTACAGAGCAGGATTTTCCAACCTCCAGTAAGAAGCCCTTGAGCGTTCTTTTTTATATTTGTTATGAAGAAATACATGTTTTGTTACTTAATTTCTACTGACTTTAATATTGTTGAATTAGTGTATGTTGTAAATACACCTGAATGTTCTTAGGGCATGATCTGATTCGCACCGAAATGATGATTAGTTGGCTTACTAGACGTTCAGCACATGTTATGTGAAAATCTTCTCGCATGATTCTAATCTACGAAATATTCACACATCTTCCGGTCTCGACAATTCAGTACTCCAAATGCGACAAAAAGGATCTATGTGATTGAAAATGCATCATGTGCACTTACAAATCGATGTACGCAACCTACATCATGTTCATACAATGTACGAAAATTGTAGTAACCAGAACTTGACGTTTCTGGTCCCAATCAACCTCGTGGAAATGAGAAACTTCAAAAAAATGCTTGCTTTCTAGACGCTTTTACACTTCGAAAATATAATAATAATCACATTGAAATCACATCACATTATCATTCAACAATCAAGTAATTAAGGTGGCGACAGCACACAACTGCATGTAATCCAGCCGCTAGAGCGAGGCTCTGCACTGCATGGAACGAGACAAAAGTGAGACTTTCACCGAATGATGTGCACCATATGGCTACTATGAATCTGCGCGCTTGTCGAGTTCTACCCGGTTCCTGCTCTTGTCAGACAAGGTCAAGAGAAAGCAGAGGTAAATCCAATGGGATGCAGATGAAAGTCAAACTAAAAAAGAGATTTTCTATGCTCTTTCTGATGAAGTGGAAGAACAAAGTCTAAAGCCATAATTTTTGATATGGAATGTCCGCAGTTCATGAATGCGTCTGTTCATTTGCCCTTTTTACCCTTATGAATCTAAACACATCCAGATCTAAGGAAACCTCTTAGTGTCGACAAACACAAAATTTTGTCAAAGTCTAGCCACATTCTCGTATGCATCATCGATTAAATGCTTCATACCAAACATAGACTTAGCACATTTCATTTGATCAAAGAAAACATGGATACTGCACTTTCTACCGAGAGCCTCGGAATGCCTCTCATTGAATATAACGGTGTTTTCTCTGTCGGCTCTCTGACAAAGGAACAGGATAGAGCTCGTCAGACGCGCAGATTCATAATAACCATAGGATGTACAACTTTCTGTGAGTCACATTTTCGGCCCCCGTTCCGTGGAGAAACTCATGCTGGCGACCAGACTAACACCAAGTCACAGTCATGAAAATTTGAATCTTGAGAAGCTTCTAACCAGACTTGATGGCGATGATAAAGTAGTGGGACTCTTCTTTTACAAAGAAATGTAAAAAAATGTGTCAATGGTGCAGACAATAATATGTTTCTAACATAGAGTAGGGAAATATAAGTAGAGTGTCGACTCAAAAAAGTATCTGTATACAGTGAAAATTTTTGTATCAAGAGATTCAGTTTCTTGCGGAGATTACGTTCCCATGGTCAAAAAAATTATTTGAGCACTTTAAAAAAGTCAAAATTTTGCCAAATTAAATACTACCGAGATGACTCCCCGTTGTAAGTAGTATGAAGCAAGTTGGATATCAAAGGTATGAATATTTGCTAATAATCATTCAAACTAAGCGGAAATCAAGCTGATTATCAGGGGAATTTCATGCTCCGTATTGCAATGGAAGTCTTCATGAAAGAGTCTCGATATTATCCGTGCTTTCTTGGCTGAAATGTCAAGTTTTTAATTCAATTTTCACCGGCTTGATTTTATGATTCACTAAATTCATGTTTCATTTCATGGATCTGAATTGATGTGGACCCATTTACATCCTTCAAAGTTAATTGAAATCATTGTCTCTGAATCTTTGATTTTGCCATGCCAGTGGCAGCTGTTGCCTGATCACGCTTGAGAAGATTCTCTTGAGATTCAGCAGGAAATCAATAGCGCGGGTCATCGAGTTGCCAGTTTATCCAACATTACCTATCCAATGCTGTCATGACACGGACTATTTGTAGAATAAGATCATTTCCTTCTGCTTTATGCTATCATGATCAGACAATTCCGTTGTAATTCCTTCAAAACTGCATAAATGCGCATATCTCGCATTTGGAAACAATTCCGACTGTATGTCCTTTGAGTTCATTTAATAAATTCGAAAGTGTATACACATTGGGGATTTAATAAATGCGGAGTTACCACTCTACCTAACATACTTACTCTATGGTTTCTAATTTATACTACGCTTCCCCAATCGACCACCTAAAAAGGTGCTTGTTGACAATGATTTTCCAAACTCATGATCGGCGCTGTGGCCTTGTGGTAGTGTTCGCTCTGTGTCCGGGAGACCTTTATTCAAACCTTAAACGGGTCAAACCTAAGACCTTTAAAAAAAGTACATTCCGCATTCTTGCTAAACGCTCAGCACAAAAAGAGCGGGAGTGGATGAATGACAACTCGGGCACATGGAAGAAAGGCTCCATGCCTAATGTGCATCCGAGTATAAGCAAGGTTTATTTATCTATTCTATTATAATTCTTTGAAGTCTTTTGTTCATTCCTACCATATCTGAATCCACCTTCTGATCCCAACAATCTTATTTGAAATTACTTTTATAGTTTCAAATTCAGTAGCTAACTTGAAGTAGAAATTTTAAGCATTGTAGTTGTTCATTCCGAGGCATAGATTTCATATATTTTACATAAAAGGTTTCTTGAACTCGAAACTCAGTTTTTTCGGCTATGTTTTGAATGATAATGACATCGATCATCGTGCTGTTTTGGGATTTCATGTACATCTCATCCACAATAGATCAGGTATGTGTGGTTAAAATGCAATAATTGTTTGAACGTGAAACGTGCTGGCAGACATCAATTTCTATGGTTCAATGAAGTTGCACATATATTTACAAACTTGCGAATTGTGAAACACCTTTGATTTGACCGTACTCGAATTCTACAATGTAAATGATCAGTATTAGTGCTGTGATAGAAGCAACTGATCTGATTTTGCATTGACGATATTGACCGAAGTTGGTAATGCAAACTTAATATTAACTCGGAAATCTGTTCGTAAATATTCAACAATTCTCGGGTGACTTTTATCGATAAACATGATCGAAATCGGTCAGCAATCACTCGAAATGACAAGTACCAGACACATGTCACAACGCATTGGAATGTGCATGATGGTCGTCCGACAGTTGATTCCATGTAAATCAAAAATCTGTGTTCGGTAATGAAAATGGATTTTGACACGAAATTGAATCATTGTGCAATGTAGGGTGTTAACTGTTAACGGAGTATTCCCGTTTATTTTGGAATGCGCAGGGATTTTATTTAGGGAAGCTATTTGGGTAAAAAAAACCATAAACAACCCTTATAATTGATATATTGACACATGTCAATCATAATGTATGAATTGAAAATCATGATAATTTGCTACATGAAATTTCATTTTGATTTAATACTTTAGCAATTTCTCCGGTTGATTTCACGTCAACAATTCGATTGCATCATGGTCAAGAAGTCGCTATTAGGAACCCTGCATTCGTGACATTCTTTCAGTAGAGTAGCTGTAAACGAGAATTGTGTCACATACCTTTCAAACAAAGCTTCAAAGTTGCGACCTGTCGTATTGAAGGAAGAATGCATGCACATGATATCAAGCATGCTTCGCTCAAGTTGCAAATTGCTGCCGTGAGATTGTTGTTGTTGTTAGCTAATATTGACGAGCAGACAGTGACAGTGGTCACTGCAAAATCAAACAAAGATTTATAATGCGTAGGACTAATGAAATTTTTCGGTTACATCAAAGAAGTCCCGGCTAAAACATAATTCTGGCTATAGACGAGGTTAATATAGTTATCTATTTTCCACATTGTCCACAAGAATTTTTGTATATCGAAGTAATTAAGTCGCAAGAAATCGTGTTTTTGATTGTTTTCTTGCAAGTTTAGTTTACGAAAGTTGAATGATTATGAGGCTGTAATTCGCATGCATGTAAACTGATTAAGTAAAGATGATTCGCTAATTTCGCGATGTTGCTTAGTGCAAGAAGAGAATAATATGATTTATTTTGTCGCATTGATAGATGTTTACTTCCAGTGATTCTGAATATGATGTTTTGATTCTTATCCTGCTCCTATGAAAATTTAGCTTTAGTTCAATATTTCCACATCAATTATTTTATTAGACTGGAAATATTTTTCGGACACGCATACACTTTCATCAATCTCATGCACACTCACATGTCCTCAAATAATCGAGCATTTTCACTCACAATGAAGCATTCAGACTCTTATGGATGTCCGCTATTGATTACAGATAACTGCAGATTGAAGGTACATTTTTACTATTTGCTTGTTAAAGCCTTTTGAACACTTCTCACAAAATTTCAGTATTCTCGCACTGTTCGTCTTAAATTGACCACTGCAGATGCAATGACAGACATGACATTTATAGTTTATTCTAATTTTATTAACAATGTATAAATTTAATGAATTTTTTATATTTATCACCGTTCACCATTGACTTTCTCATTCACTTTCTCTTAATCTCTGTCTCTCCATTCGTACCAATTCGTGTACATGTATCGATATTATTTGTCCCGTATCGTGGATAGTGTCTCGCAAGATGCACAGCATGTGATAAATTGCCTCTCGAAATATCGTTGTAGTAAGTAACAGGAGCATGTCAAGATTTCACTAATGAATGTCTCTTGTAGATTATGTAATAATGGGATATGTAAATTGCAATGCATTTCTCTGATGATAAAGTCCAGGAGAAAGTGTGATTGGTTAAGATGAGAGCACTGGTGGTGTCCCTGAATCCGTTAGTGACGTATGTGTTACGCAACGAAATCTTCGGATCTGGGCATGATCCACAGCATGATTGCGGTGAAATGCGCATTATCTCTAGCAATTTCAATTGTTTATTTATCTTTGCGATTCGTTGGCCCTCTAATGGATTGCTGTGGGCAGGACCGCATAATGGTATTAAGGCAGTGAAGTGTTGATGCATTTCCACTTCAACTTTAAGAGCACATGACAGCTGAGCAAATGCAATCACTTTGCTGCTGTGTGTCAAGATCGTGCCACATAGTAATTCATCATTTCAAGATAAAATTTGTGGGTTTGATCTTCACTAAAATGTCTTTATCAGGACAGCATGGATAAGGTTGATGTAAATATACAGAGCTGGTGCATTGAATTATGAAGCTAGACGTTCAGTAGTAAAAATTGATTCTTAGCATTCTTGAAAACTCTGATTTTCATGTAATCCAAATCGTAAACTTCAGGGTAGTGGCACTGTTACCGCATTAAAGTTCCAAAATGTGTGTTATCACTGCGACTTTTGTTCTTGAGCTTTGATTCTTCATGCATAGTTCATGCAACACTGATATCCAAATGCCAACTACATGAAATTCACTTTTTAGAGGAATTTCTTGTCTCCAATTAATAACATTTCTGGTCATCATTGACAAATTTTTGAAAAATTTCTTGTTCATTGATGTCCTAATTATTTTGCATCTATGTGCATAAAAGATCCAGTTCTGAGAAATGCATGCTCAATACTCATTTGCTCAAGACTAAAATCTTAGAGAAATATTAAAAATAATCAAAATATTTACTAGTGGTAGTATTATTTCTTAGAGTTTCTGCCAAAAAGTGAATTTCATGTATATGGTTGGCTACTTTGACATGTGTTGTATGAATTGTGCATAAAGATCCAACATCTTATGAATGAAAATCGTTGTGATAGTGCATATTTTGATAATTTGTAAGTGGTAGCATTAATTTGCGGGTGTCTTATTGCTACCACTTGGTGGTAACAATAGCCACTGCCAAACTTAAAAGGAAAAAAATAATTCTAGCAGTTGCTAATTCGGCACACCTGCTGACAGGCTTACTCGTCTTCGCACAAATATTTTATATCAATCTTTTTTTCTCCGCTTTAGCAAGTTGTTGAAATGGGGTATACAGATTGAGTTTATTGAAAATACTTGTACGAATCGTATTGTCTGCCCTACATGTACTGTGTTTGTATTTTGCCCTAAGCTGTGATGACTATTCGCTTTTGTCTTCTAAGAGAAATTTAACTCAATGAAGTTGAACTGATACAGTCAAAATTTCAACATGACAGCTAATTCATTGCAAAGCTATCTTATCGAAAATACTTTATAAAATAATAATAATAATAAATATATATAAAAATGTGTTTATAAATGTGTTTTTTAAAGCATTTCGACGCATTCAAAATGATTCACTTGAGTCAATGTCATATCACCTTAGGGATATTTTGCTGCTCTTTCATTTGATAGCACATGCATGGCAGTATCAAAGTTTGTTTGAGTCGGTGATTTCAACCATAAACACTTGCGATCATGCCTTTAGTGATATATTCATGTCGTTTGAAGTTGCTGAGAGAGAACATTGAACGTCACACCACTGCATTCTACGTATATGATTCGAATCTGGCGCTAAATGTCCACAATTTCCTCATTTGTCGAGTTGTGTGAATTAATGTGTGTCTCCCTTGAAATTGCATGAATAAGTGTTCACTCGATGCAAGAAAAGGTCACTGTTATCCTACCGCATCTTGTGGGACTGTCACGATCGACTTTCAGCATTTTCACAAGGAAACTTGTGTGTGGTGACGCTCTGTTCTATGGAACTCAGTAGAGGTCAGAGGATACAGTAACTTCAGTGTTTGCGAGAATAGGTCGGTGTCTGCTTTCATCTGACTTTCTTAAGGTGCTTCTTTTCATGCGTCGTTCAAAGGTTTGAACTTTTGATATCTGATGTAAACAATAATGGCATATAAATGCATCCCTTAAGATGCGAGGCAACTTGCTTCATGTCAGAATCATGCTTGGAAACGACAGACTAATCTAACGACCAGTTATTGCAATTTTTCGCTATTTAAACTAGTCCACCTGCACCATCTCATCACTTTGGACTTTATGTGAATCTTTGAAGCGGACACGGAGGTCCTCAAGCAAGCGGAAGCGCTGAGAAGAACCCTTTGGACGATTGAAGTTGCATCACAACTCCGGCTCGGGAGTCAATCATATTCATGTTAACCTAATTTATTCCAGCTTTCTAAGTTGCGAAATTTGAAAGCCTTCCGATGTCAACTTTTTTTAAGCGTCCGGTTTCAAACATGTTGCGTTTACATTTTCATTCGAAACTTACAAATTTGAGTCCGCATGCCTAAAATATGTATAAGTTTCATCTTACACCAAAATTTATGCATGTTCACAAACACAAGTGGCTTTCTTCACGACAAGAACTAGAGACTACCTGGGGCCTATTTCATAAAACACTGGTAACGGTTGATTTACCACTCGTAAGTCGAAGCCTATTTCAAGAAGCGATGATAGCTGTTAGGCATGAATCTGACGCCGGTGGTGATAAAGGTCGCTTAATAATTTGCCAGCTGTCAAAATGGATTTTATAAATCATTGATAAGCTGGTAACTGGTGAAGAGTTGGATGGTAAAATTTGACAATTTCTTGCCAGTCATTTTATCAGAGTGTTATGTAGTTACCAGTGTGATTAATCGCATATCAATACTTTCTGTAAATAATCATTTATTATCACTGTTAAACTTCGTATATTTGAAGAGATTTCAGAGCAATATCTTTTTATAAAGTTAGGTAGAACAAAGCTCACATAAATCTGCTATCATGTCTTTAGCGACATTATTTGCGACATGCGTCAGGCAAACCCGCCAACCCGGACGCATCCGCTATGCCTATACAGAGGGTGGATCCGTGTTGCACATGCATCACTTTACATCTAAGCGATTTAGGCTGGTATGATATCCTACTCACTAGATTCAATACCCTTAATAGGCCGAGAAGTTTTCGGACCGACCGATAGTGATAGCCTAGGCACTAGGCTAATCATTTACAATTTGCAATGATTTTACAAATGCCAGCGGCCATGTAGCGCCAGAGCTACAAAAAAGTGATAACAGATAATTTCCAGTCCGGCTCCATTGAACCGGAGCGCTGGCCCCGGAGGATCCGCGGAGCCGGACAGACATATGGACCCGTAGGAACCGGACGGACCCGACCCGGATGATATATATGACACCCATTACGATATATTGCACTATTAGTTACACCATTATTATTCTATGTCATTGGAATACACTATCATTAAATAATATAGTGATACAATATTTCCATAAATCGTAATCTTTTCACCTTCCAACATTTTCTATCTCTCATTTTTGAACTGTGAACCAAAAACGGCAATACTTTCTTTCCTCTGCTTTTATAGAATCAGTTTTTGAGTATTCCAATAAATAATTCCTAGTAGACAGTGCGTTTCTTATCGATTTGCTACATTTATTAAATTCTCACTGTGGCTGGTTGTTGCAATGTCTCACATTGTCTGGCAATCAAGCTATGCCCTTTTATCACTTCACGTACGTGTGTGTGTTGCATGTAAGATTGCAATGGATCTCCGACTTTCACTGGCAACGCTATTATCAGCGAATTTCGAGATTTACCAGTCCTTTATGAAATGGAATTTAACCTCACTGGTAATACCAGCATTCCACTGGAAGTTACCATCAGTTACTATCAGTGGTAGGCCTAGTAGTTTTATGAAATAGGCGCCTGAAGTCATCTGATATCTGAAGCGCAGTGAATATCAATATGAATGCATCGACAAACCAAGTGAATTTGAAAGTACGGTAAATATGCGGCAATTGTCTGCAAAATCCACCTCGTGACTGATCTCACTTAGCAATGAAATAGCCGTACCTGATAACACCACCGTTTAACTGTTTGTAGAAGTAAGGAAAATAATTGATGATATTATGTAATAATTACATTTAGCCACATACTTCATGTATCGGATGCTTGGTCACATGCATCTATGTATGTTTCAAGTTATACAAGATATCCTGCGGGGATCAAACTTAATGAACTCGTTTATATGTCCTAACCAGAAAACAGCTTTACATTTGTGATCGGGTCAGAACTTAAATCTCTCATGTAGGTCGTTAATTGTACAACATTCAGTGACATAATGTGCGTTGTGTATGTTGTGGATTGCACGATGATTAAAAGGTCTCTCAAAAGTCATGAGCTCGCCTTTGTGTCATTAAGAAAAATTGTTCATCATAAATGAAGGTGAATGCTCCTAATTATGATGATACGCCGTTGCTTTCACAACTTTAGAAGACAAGACGTTAAATTAATGTGTCAAGAATCAAGATTATCAGATGGAGCGGCTGAAAAAACCTTAAACCTACTTGTCGAAATCATTCTGCTTATCCTAGTGGAAGTTGCACATTTTGATTGTCAAATGTTTATGTTAGTTAGTACATGAAGCTGTTTAACAGCAAGTGCATTAATGAGATAATCGATGCAATTTGTCTAGACGCCGTTCTAGTTAGTTACAATGCATCTTAATATTCGTTTTAGTGATGTTGTCACTGACTTTTCTTTAAGATGTACAAGAATGGAAAATGTCCATGATCAGACCATTCCTAAATCAGGCTTAAACGGGAGGATTTTTTATTAATTTGTCATCATCATTTCATACTGAGCGCACAATTGAATGAAAGATAAAATACTACCAATTTTCTAATCTTGTATAAAGCTAGCTAATTCCAGAACATTTTCTGCATTGTCCAATATGACGTGGGAAATTCTGTCCTAATTAGGGATGCAAAAGTTGCTTCATGGCAGTCACTTTTAACAAACTGTGTATTCTTACATGTATTTTTTAAAATCATTGTGCATCTGTAATCTCATTTCTGATTGACCCGAGTCCTATCTCTCTTGACAGTTAGGTTAATTACCATGATGCACCTTAATTGTCAAGCAATCTAAAACGTTTTCAAGAGATCATTCTTGCATACCAGCGCCTATCAATTGTAAGCGATAACATCATTTCTAATTGACTATCTGGCCTTAGGGTCGGCTATGTTTTCAGTTTTGCTTCGGTAACTTCGACATCACTGACTATCAAAAGACATCGCTGATGCATAACGTAATCATATGTACTCGAAATGTAAACGTCCTGCTTTCATCTTCTATTAGATCATGTCTGTCTGTTCATTTCATGCCGTAAACAAAATAAGAGATGCATCAGAAACATTTTGCAACTAAACAGTGATATCTAATCTCTCAATTTGAATCAAGAGAAGCAAAAACTGAGAACGCTTACTCGAAGCCAGTGGTCGTGGCGGCGCGAAACCCTCGCGTATTACACGAACGAAGCGCGAATACGCAAATTTAAGAGAAAAATGATGAGATTATGCGAAATCTGTCATTTGAAAATTTCGAAGGTCTAATTTTGCTATTTTGACCATTTTCGCATGTATTCATCGACAGAGATATTGATAGTCACACAGCAACTACTGATAATGTGAATTTTCTGACATTCAGCGTATCACCAAAAACATATGTTATACTCCTCCATATTGTAGGAAAAAGTTTCTTAAACAATTTTTTAAAGTCTTGTGGATTTGTAGGCCCTCTATAGCAAGATCACGAAAATTTGGAAAATGTTATATGCAAGTGGCGCGATCGATACCGTCCGTGCTTTGTGACAGCAACAAATCTCGATTGAAAGCTGAAATCCGACTTCAACAGAGCAGTCTGTCAGGATCCTCTCAAAATCGTGGTGATGCGTCTGCATTTCCACAGAGGGTCGAAGTTAGCGGAAAAGTGTCAACTTTGGACAAAGTCGCAAAGGCAGTTTTTGTTCTGCCGCAAGGGAACGCAGAGTTAGAGATGTTTTTCAAACCTATCCGACATATTGACTAAAAAAGGCGCTCGCTCATACCTGAAATTCTGGGAGCCCTTCGGATTTGTAAATCCGTTTTGAGAAGTAAGAAAATTGATGACTCATATATAAGAGTGGATAAAAAGCATGTGCAATGCATCATACGCTTTTTACTTAACATGGCTGCAAAGCCAAGAAAAGAAGGAAGAAAAAAGAAAGCGTGAAACGCTCCAAGAACAGCTCCGTATAGAATTAGATAAAGAAAAGCAGTGATGTTAAGAACTGAAGTCCGCCGAATTGAGGCTCAAAAACATCCAAGAAACCTGGAAAAGAAAGAAAAGGAACAGAAAATGCCTTGCACCAGGCCTCCCTACCTCAAAAGAACTCTAGACCAGAGTCAAAGAGAGCAAATGCAAATGACAAAAGTATTTAAGAAGGTCGTAAAGCTAACTCTGTAGTATTTGCCTTTTATCTCGTTTCAACAAATCATCGCGTACTGATTTATGACTTCCCCATGACAACACTATATCCATGTATGTACTTCGATATTCATGTAAATCGGACTTGAGAACATAAAATACATGTTGGAATTCTAGAATATTTGCTTCTTTTCTTTGATTTCTTGAGGTTTTGTTTTCATAATGGATGTGCGAGAGAATTTCTGCAGTGGTTTTCACAGTGACTATCTCAAAAACTCAAATTAGTTGCAGATTACCTTAATTTGAAACTGATACAGTGTCAGTAATCCATCACATTATATGAGGGACGTTCTCGCTCAGATGCTCACAAGCACTTACGCCTATAGCGTCTGGTGAACACTCTGTTTTTCCATCAATTACATTATAGCCATAAAGCTCATATTGCGCATTATTATGATAATTATTACTGCGAACACAAACACAGGAAATTCATGACCGCACGCGAAATTGGTGAAAATTCGCGCAACGACCACTGCTCGACGCCTCATGCTAAAAACTTGATATATTTATATATCGTATAAATGTTTCCTATCTCATTACGTAAGTGCGTCAAACTGACAGATAAAAATATTTTATCGGGTTATATGTGCGACGTCTCACTACCAGAGATTAGCCATGCGCCACTCGAAACGTCACACTCGCTATTATAAAGTGTTCGAACAAATATTTTGCTTGGCCAACTTCTCGTGTTTGAATGCTATGAATCTTAAATCGCAGGCTACTTGGTCACTTCTACTGCTTAATATGATTTTCTCGATCTGATGTTTTTATCTTGATTTTCTCTTATCTACTAATCTATGTACATGTAGCTACAATCTTGCATTATGGGACACCGGCAAATAAGCAGAAATGACATTTTTTGGAAAATTAGGAATTAAAACGCTATTATGCATTGCCCACCACTGCAATCCATAAGAGCATCAACAACTTACAGATATTGAACAAGGAAAATGCTGTCTTTATAGGATGGTTTACTGCTTCTAATTCGCAAGGCAAAAGGCATCTGTGCAGTGTGAAATTTTGTGAGTGATGGATATAATCAAGTGTTTTGATAGCAAGCTTCAGTGGAATTATTGATGTAATTTTTCAGCCAACATGCATCAACTGACCATAATCAGGTAGAATGACCACGAATTCAAAATTCATGTAGGGAGCGTAATGATATAATAGCATTCAAACAGTAAAGAAATCTTGCATGAGAACATCGTGCCATTGTTGACCATCAACTTCGCATGTTGTTAAGGTCATCTCAGGGCGCATTGACAGCAGGTTTGGCCGGTAAAAACCACCCTGGTTTTTACCACCTGGTAAAAACAAGGTAAAAACCACCAGCTTTTGTCACCATGTATCGGCTAAAATTGGCTAAAACTATTTTTCCAGCATTACTACTTAAGTTTTTTCGGTACTAAGGGATCATCGTCACTCCTCACTTTATTGATGAACGTTAGTTGCAAAAGTATAAAGTATTGTATTGTATTCACGACATGTGACATGCATGTGACTAATCTAAATACAGTAAATTCAAACGAACAAACTAGAAAACATGGAGTAAAAAAAGGAAACTAAGATAGAGTGAACTTGGAAAGTCAAGTCACGATGCAGCAATAAGTTCATTTTACTTTTTCATCATTCGGTAAACATCTAGGCCTGTATTTTCACAATTCAAACCTATCAATATCGCATTTCAATCAAGAAAATGTTCCAAGTATAGGTGTAGGAATACGAATTATTATAAAAATATTGTTAAAAAGCTGTTGTACATTATTCTTCTAAGTGTGCACGCATTTTGTTGCTTTACGAATTTCATTCATTGTAAGATGCAACAGACGTCCATGCTGGAAGGAAATCACTTGGCTATAAATAAAAGATCGAAAACAGGCATTCCATTAAGCTAGAAAGGTAAGAAAATGTAGAAATCTGGCCTCGGATTTCTGCGATTAACCTCCCCGCTGATCTCATAGAATAGCTTTTCTTCTAAATCTGTGGCAAATGTCCCATACTCATTGTGATTACGCGAGTATTATTATGAAATTTATCCTACACTCCCAGAAGGACTAGATTTAAAATTTTGCCCTTCAACATTTTTCATGTCATGGTAATTTACCCTCACATATTTAGAGGATAAGGTTATGTTAAATGAATTTAAAACCGAAAGCAAAATTTTGATTTGAGCTCAAAATATGGAAATTTCAAGAACTTTGAACAAACTTGTATATAACAATAATGCCAAAATTGTTTGTCGCTCTCAGATTCTATTAACAATATTAATTTTGCAGCTTACTGGACATATTCTTTTGTTGAGATTGCAACTGAAGCTGTTCAGACATACATGATACCTCACTTTATCAAGATTGCTGGTGCGAACTATGTTATTTAATTATTATTTGTTCTTACAAATCATGATTTCCTGCTACAGTTACAAGCACTAGTATTATTTCTAGCATTACTTTTAGCATTATTTCTAAAAAAGAGTAGAAATACATTCTAAGTGACTGTTGCACATTGCTTGATTTGGGAGGTGAGATTTTCCGGTGCAGAGACTTTTTGATAGAGTGTTCTCTTTGCGTTCATGAGACCAGGGTTCGAATCTAGATCTGATGAAACCTAAGCTACTATTAAAATACATTCTACATTCTTGGTGAACAGTCGCAACCTAGAAGAATGACAGTGGGATTATTGAAGCTCGTCCACACGAAGAAAGCGGTTTGCTTAATTTAGTTCTATGTATAAGCCAGTTACATTCATATATTTATTTTAATTTTTTCATTCATTTGATGATAATTCTGCGAGTAACAACTTCTGCTACATGAACCAAAGAGCCAAAATGGTGCTGAAGTCTACATTTGTTCTTAAGTCACAAGAAAAGGGCAGAACAATCGTAAAGAAAGACAACATCGTTTGTTTTTCGTTATAAAAACATGTCATGTGGCTCCATCACAGGATGAATGTCATGTTTTGGAAGATAAGAGTTGCAAACTGCAAACCCGCATGCACCGTAATACTTAAACCCCAACTTGCTGTCGATCATTTTGTGAAGAAATAGACTGATTTTTCGGAATTTTAGTTTTAGCCGGTTTTTACCAGTTTTAGCCGGCAAAAAGCCAACCCTGATTGACAGAGGCACGTCGAAGTACTAATTTCACTGCGAAGTAGAATACCGTATATTTATCCTAACAACAAAATACGACTGCATCCGGATATAACAATTTTGCATCTGAAGACCATGATATAGAAACATCCATGTAAAAAAGTTATGGGATTGAAATATTAGCCAATAGCAATTAACGGAAGAGTCGCTTGAAAAATAATGAATTAGTTCATTTTTATCAACTGTGGGAAGCATCTCCAACTGATAAAGATGGAGGAATTGATCTGACTGAATGATACTATGCCTTTCGTGTTCAGTCAAGTCAATATCTCCATAAATCAATATTGTCAAGATGGAACCCAATACTACCTGTCACATTCCTTTATATTTTCATTCTTTTTTTCACTAATGTTTTATATTGCGATATTTTGATGCAATCTTCATTATTTGAAAGCTATTATATCACAACCTTACCCATGTGAATTTTGAATTCGTGGTCAATCTTTCAGATAATGGTCAGTTGGTGCATGTTGGCTAAAACAAAGTCATCAATAATGATACAATGAAAGCTTCCGATCAAAGCACTTGTCTCTTCACCACTCACAAAATCAACGATTTAGGTCAAGAAGTTAGTTAATGGCAGCTGACGAGAGGTTGATCGATTTCATTGTGAATAACACACCAATTTGTCTCGTCTCCCCAAGAATAAGTTTGCTGCTAAAAATATTTACACTTTATTGCAAAAAAATATATAAACGTCCGAGCTTTCGCGAGCCGGCTCGCATTGCCATGGAGTAAGGCAGGCGTGAGGTCAGGAAATCTACAAATTTATCGGAATGAAATATCCGCAGATAAATACGTGGCTGTCGTATGCTGTGTAAGCAAGCATCGACCGTAATAGAATTTCTCTTCATTTGCATCTGTGATTGGTGCTGTCGCAATGAAACATGACGATTTTCAATCAAATGAATTTATATTTCACACAATCATCTTTCTCTCATCGACTATAGTTTTATTTCGATTTCAATTTAATAATTATCTAAATAAGTTCTGACTGTTTCAATGAATGAACAACTGTTGATGTGTTTTGCAGGCTATCACGCCCGCTCGCGCAGGAATGGACAGCTTGGTGTGGTTCTCCAAGTCGGTGCAGTCAAAGTCTCGGCCCCAGACTATGGTCTGAAGCCCACTGCGAACAGCAACGGTGCTGGGGGTGGACCTGTCGGAGGCTACTGGATCAATCTGAATGATTTTGGTGAGGAGGACAATTATCGTCTCCGATCTTCCAGCTTCCCCGACTTTCGGATAGATCTTCTTCCGGTCAGCTATGAGGAAGACGAGGATGAGAGTAAAAGTGGCTGCACCTGGTGCTGCTGTCGTCGACGGAAAAGAAAGAAAAAGAAGACAGTCAAGCCGCGAGCCAATGGTCTTCATAACGGCGCCGGTGATGGCAAGACAGAGTGAGCTCATCATAGTTTATTGATTTGGAAAAAGGATGTTTTATCATATCCTCCTCACCTTTCTGCTTTTTTATGAAGACTGTCGCATTTTGATTTGAATAAAACTCAGCCTTCAATCGGAAGTCAGTGTAATTGGATGGAATGCAACGTTTTTTATAAGAACGCAAAATGGGGGTAGTTCGATGGAACTCTCACTTCATTATTTAATTTTATTCTACATGACCTTCCGAATTTAGAATAGAAAGAGAAGCTTTCTACCTCGCATAACGAGTTCCTTCGAGCTGCAAATAGTCTATTGATTTGTCATTAAAGAAAAATACACATGTACGTAAATATCGGGATGAGACCATTTAAAAAGTTTGATTTACGTACTTTATATCAGCTCTTTGAAATCATTGATTTATTTTAATTGAATATTTCAGTGAATATCATTAGCCTTCAATTTAATTTTTGTAAAATAATTAATTTCAGTGAAAATCAATAGTTATTTTTGTACTAAAGTCAGCGGTTCAAAGGCGCTTCGAATGGATAATCAAGCAATTTAAGCAGATTAGACGATAGAGATATAATTAAAATGATGATTAATATATACAAATAGATAACAAATATGAAATGCCCTCAAACCTGGGCAAGCAGAGACAATAAACGAGGAATACACAAGAATCTAAGTATATATAAAATTCTAGACGTTTATGTAGTTTTAATAAAGTCTCTCAGTGACAGATTGTTTAGCTAAAAATGTAAAAATGTAGTACAGTCGAAGCTCGTTAATTCGGACACGGATAATCAAAACTCCGGTTGATTAAGATCATACGGCCGTGGCATTTTTTGTATATTTGGCATACATAAGTTGCTGTTTAATTAAGATTTTCAATAATTAAAACATTGAAAGTCTGGCATGTATAGTCTTCATTACCGATCTTTGACTGTAAACTAAAAATTTTCCATCTTTGGACATTCAGTCTTAAATGCAAATATGTTTCTAACCATAGAAAATTGTAATTTTTTTAATTATGTGCAATAACGTTGAATGAAGCATTAAGCTTAAAATTGATAAGACTTGTCAAAAAGTTTTGAGTATTCTAGATATGGCTTCGAACGTCTTCAAGAAGTTGTATTATAGACTATTTGGCCAAGTTATTGACAATGTTTTGAGTTTCCAACCTCTTATTGGATGCGAGCATAGAAGTGCCTATTTTATCTACAGCTATCCGAATATTTGTGAGAGAGCAATCCAATAAGGATGAAATGAAAATCACTCTTTTATGTATCACTTTCATATGCTATTTCTTCCGTAAGTTTATCGATGAGTCAGTATTGCACTTGATATTGACCTATTATGATTTCATGAGGACATTGCAATGAGTTAGTTGGGAAGTTGGAATGCGCTGTTCATGAAAATGAGGTTCAGCTGACGCAACTTTCGTACATAATGAATATTGCTATTCATTAGAAAGACATTGTTTCTCTATCTGACAGTGCAACTTCTCATTTATTTTCTAAAGCTTCTCATGTTTGGAAATGTACGCACAGGATGCTATTCTTATCGATATTACGGTAGAAAGCACTGTATTCTTCAATGGACGGCCAGAGAAGAGAAAATTGAACAGAACAGTTTTTCTCTTTGAACAACAGATGTGATGACAAACATTGTATATGAGTGATGATTATGTTGCCAAGTAACTGTTTTGTTATCATATTGATGTCATTGTGTCCATGCGTACTTTTCCTTAAATCTGCTTCTGTGCAAAGATGTAGTAATAAATGCACTGCTACCATTATCAAATTCATATCAAAGAGACTCTTTATTAATACTAAAATATGTTGGAAAATTGTAAACGGTACTCACAGTGATGATACACATAGCTCATTTGAAGCATGACATAATCTAATAATGGAAATAATGACATCGATGCTATTAGCGATTTAACATTCGAATATGAAGCATGCATCAAATTGATTGTCTTGCAATGCTGACAATTCGCCCATGCAAATTTGATATATTACTTTAATATTTAAAGTTGTCAAATTTCCTTCATTTTGCCGGAAACCCGGTGGAAAGTGTCCGAAACAGCAATGGAAACGGATTTCAGGTTTTTAACTGGTTAGCCTATGATATAAATTACCGATTATTCTCATACTTTATGATATCTACGTAAACCTTGTTTATGTGGCCATTAGACCATTCAGAGATAAATAGTATCATAAAATTGCAATAATTTACTGTTCTTCGTATGATCTATTAGACATCGTATTCAATCGTCGACTATTTAATGCATCATATCAGTAAAAGCAGATCTTTAGTAATCTACATAGATACTTTGACCGAATCCACTATCTTGAAGTTGCGACATTCGTCGAAAAGAAAAAATAAAACATTCTACTCTATAAACAATGCTACCTTTCAAAAACCGTAGCTCGTGATAGTATGAAACAGTTACATATTATTCCGAATTCCAAAACAAGAACAAAGTGGACACTGGTGATTGAGAAATTTCTAGCATTCGGTTGCAATGCTAGAATAAACAATTCATTTGATTCATTATGAGATATGAGGAAATATGACTGGAAAGTAGCATTGATATATCGACTTGAGATATAAAATTTATCAATCGAAAGATGCATTGAGCTTTGGAAATAGATTACGTAAGTTACATACATGCCGATGCATGCGAAGATTCAATTCATTAAAAGAAAGCGTTCATGTATCCGGTATATCAGTGCAAAAGAGGAAAACATCTCTCTTCGGCCACCTGCTTTAATGAAGAACATTTTATTTTTCGGCCTTGTTGTAGAAGCTGGCAAACTGACCACATGAAACAAAGGAACCAAAAATACCCGTAAAGCATATTTGTTTTTAAAGCAGCTAGGTCACACCCTTGAAACTGCAACACGATGTATCGCGAAACTACTTCGGCTGAAAGTGCGAATTGAGCCGGTTCCCTCAAACTTAAGTGAAATTACTGATACACCTTTACATTATTATTTTCTGTTTACAGGAAATCGTTGGCCATGAAAAGTATGAGCGACGATCAAATAATCAAAGCGTATCGGGCGGAGGCGAAACGAAGACCAGAACTCAGCGAGGAGGAGCAAAGAGTTCTGCAGCTGAAAGCTAGCATTCTGAACGAGAAATCAGAGCTCTTCTACAAAATCCTTTATAACGCGGACTCGCTAGCGCACGAGAATCTCCTGAAATACTTCGAACAGGAGCGTGGAATCCTCGTTCTGGACTGCTTCTTTGATGATGCGTTTGTGATAGTGGCCATCTGCACAGAGAAAGGAAAGTTGAGAGCATTGAAGGATGATCTTGATAACGGCAGTTTCTGTCGTGATCTGGAAGCGTGCCTCCTCATCCCAGACATTCTGTCTGCTATCGGCGTGAGAGCTATGAAGCTGGCTGTCGACTTTGACGATAGTGAGTTCCGGGAGGCGTTAACGGAACTCTCCTGACTTATCGTCCATTTTTCCATCTGCTATTTTAGCGGAAGAAAATCTTTTCTGGTCACATTGTGGCGCAACAACATGGGACAAATTGTCATTCCACAAGAACTGACCCAATCTGATTCCTCTTCATTGAGTGGAATTCATCACAGCAACTGCCAAGTCCGTGTCTGTGTTGCAAATATGAATACAGAGCGCGTTTACTGTACCTGAATGTGTCAAACTTGAATTGTCTTCCGTTCTTCAGTCTTCCAGATGGTTAAGGAAAAGCTTGATGATCATGAATATTCTAAGCTTACTCCTCCATCTAGTTCCTTGGAATGGTCAATGAGAGATACATCCAGATACAGTCGAAGCAAGCGCAAATCAACAACCAATGTTTTATCTGTTCTCATTTTCATCCTTCTTCACTGTCGTACATCGAAGTTGTGATTAATCCGCCTTCCAAATGTACATTACCGATGATGATAAGTTGATGCTTTTCTTTTCCATTTATAGTTGTGGTGAAGTTTGTTAATTTTTCATCTTTTTGAACATCTACCAACTTTGTTAACATTTTTAGTGTCATTTTTCGGTTTCATTATTACCTTTTGCAAGTTTTAGTTTCCTCTGGGATGTATGTTGCTCTGAATTTTCAACACAGCGCGTCGGCAGAATTCGACTCTCTTTTAGTATTACATTTGACAGTCAATGTACAGTGTGTTTGCTTTGTAAATCGTTTCTTTGGCATCCATGCCATTGTTTCATTTGTTTCTGGCGACGATCTGATGACATGCATATCAGAACTGTTGGTGTGGAATTTTTGTTGCATTTAATTGTGAAGACGCTTTAACGAAGTTATTGTTCTGAATGACTTTTAAATTATTGTTCTTACTTGCCAACAGTATCAAGATGCTTTGAAAGCTTTGAGAATAATCTCTTTGATTTTTTGTTGATTTCTGTGGACACACGAGAATTTCGTGTATTCTCCAAGCGCGCTCATCTACGTCTGTATATTTCCGCCTTAAATTTTCCCCTTTTAATCATAGACTGGACAAAGTAATGACAGAATTTTATTATTTATAGTTTAGAGATGGGAATTTCTCTTTGTTATTATTTGTATAGCAAACTTTCATCCTTGAAAATTTGGTTAAATTCAGGACAACCATGGTGTGAGTGTTGAGAAGAAATATTCCCATCTTATCAGTTCTATTGCAAGCAAAAAGCAGATCGGTGAAAGATTCAGTCGTGCTAGTCCAAAACTTCTAGTCGAGAGAGGACTAATTTCATCCTGGCGCTCAATTTTACTGTAATTCTAACTGCTTGATTTGCATTTACATTATATGTTCTTGACCTGATTATAATGTCCATTCTTTTGAACTATCTTCTCTCATGTCTTGGAACTCTTCAAGACTGCCATGTTTTGTAAAGCATTTTGAATTTGTGAGTTAATACAACTATAAAAATCGCTTTCCTGCCTAATTAATTTTTCAATATAAAAATATCTTTTTTACATGATTGCTTTGCTTGTTTTCTACCCATGTACTTCTGCAGAAGAATATCAATGTACCGGTAATACTATGCAATCATAGACAGTTGGCGAGGCTTATATCTTCACAAGTCATGAATATATTGCGCGAACAATGACAACATATGATAAACAAAAAACACCAATCAGTTGACGATTGATTGAAGGCAAGGTAAAATAAATAAATGAACCTCATATAAACTCGGAAAGATATTAGACATGGAGCCTTTCTTCCATGTGGCTGAGTTGTTATTTATCCCACTTTACTCTTTTTGTGCTGAGTGCTAGCAAGAATGCAGAGTGCACCTATTTCAAAAGCCCGACCAATTTGAACCGATTTGACCCGATCAAAGTATGAACCAAGGTCTCCCGGACGGAGAGCGAACACTCTACCACAAGGCCACAGGGCAGCTGGTATCGAAATTCTGCAATATATGCGTATATTCATACTTTATGCAGTCCCAGACAGCAAAATTGCCCTTCCCCAATATCATTGAAATATCATAGATACCGATGGTTACACCAATAGTCAAATAGCAATAGGCCTACTATGCAATTATTTAGTGAAGTATTGACAGTATCATCTCCATCCCACATTTTGATGTCAGATAATTCTTCAGTTGCAGTAGGAGTGCAACCCGTGAATAAAGAATTCGATTTGATGTTTTATATTGCTGTATGTCAGAAGGTTCATACATAACCTTAACGCATTAGAACTTGCCATATTTTGCAAAACACATTGCTGGAAATTTTCGAGATTTAGTTGTCCATAATCCTTATATATGCCTTGTTTGAACCTGAACCAAATATTAAGAAATGTGAAATTTTTAGGAAGAAGTTGCGCAAGCCCTTAATGTAGTTTCTTTGACAAGGGCAACCGCAATTCGAATAGGCAGAATTGCGGTGAACACAATCGTTCGGACGTACTGAAAGCACTGTATAAACCACCATACATTGCTCAACTATTTTTGATGGGTGAATCTACTAAAATAACTTCATGACTGGGACATGGTAGTGGTAAAATGGACTTGATGTCAAGGTTGAGGTAGATAGTGACTTATATGCAGAAATTTACCTTCAATTCTCACTTAAGTGCATCAGGTATCGATACGAAAGGCAGCTTGAACAGCGCTACATTTCTGCTATCTTTTCGATTCATGCCAATTCAGTTATGAAAAATACACGATTGTCTTGTCTGTGAAGCCGAAATAGAAGTCGATCTAATAACGAGTTCCATATGCAGCCCCTAGCTTCGATTTTTTCTTGAACCAACTTACCGTGAAAATTGTTTTCAACATGTTCATTATCATTTCAGAATTGAAACTGTAACGCATATACTGCAGATTCATATTAATAGTGATCGAATTCATGTGTCCCAAGTAAAATAGAAATATTCAGGAAATACAATAAACAACTCCAAATACTTCTGAAGCCCTATATAGACAGGTACATCCAACACTCAAAACACGAGGAAAGGGACATAAAATCGTAAAGTGAATGAGTATTCCAAATTTAATGGAATTATGTACTCAGTAAATTGATCATCAATAATTAAGTTGATTTCAACTATCTCGAAATCTTTCGACACCGATCTCTATCAAATGCCATCAGAAAATTCATCCTCAGATATCTGCCTTTATTCGAGCATCATAATGAATATTAAGATAAATAATCTAGAAGACGCGCTATATTTCGCTGTCTCAGCGACGCTCCCAATACATGCAACTGTATGCACTATTGATCAATCTGATGAGTAATGATTCCCTGAATAGCTCTACCAAAGTGTTTCCTTTGCAGAACTCGATTGCAAATTAGAAGTTTCTTTGACCCCTTTGTACTTCAACAGATTGTATATCAGCATATTTAATGTCTTTAGTACTGAAATGTATCCTCAGCAATATTATCTTTGCATTGCGTGGTCACGCGTGACTACAAGCAGAATCAAACTGACTTCAAAATTTGAGATAAAAAGAAGATTATGAAAGTCGTCAGAGGTTAAAGACTGGTTTCAAAGACCGCTAACAGCTGATAAAAGACCGCAATACATTATATTTTAATCTGTCGGAAGGTCAAGGTTTAATCTTTCTAAATGCACAGATTATGTTAGTGATAAAACAAATAGCATTGGTTTTAAGAGTTGTATCTCAGGATGACAATGCAGCCAACATGGCATTCTAGCGAGGTAAAATGACTCCCTGATTCGGATAGTGATCATAAAAAGCATTTTTGCAGCATAATAATTAAAGAACGCGTTGTAATAGGCCCACCTAATGTGTAAGAATACGAGGAATAATAACGAAGGGATCCTCATCAGCAGTATGTCTTTTGATTCATCTCCGTCGGTCGTTGTAGATTTAAGGTTACAAAGCTAAAATCATCACTCAGATATATGGAAGGTGTGACCAAAATAGGTTCATGCATATATGCAATAAACTATACATGTACACGTAATAAGCTGCTATGGAAATATGGCGTGTTGAGGCAGACGCATGTTTAAAAAAATGATATAAAAATGCCCACATCTGACGTGCTAGTATTGCCTGAAGAAGCAGCAGGACTTGCGACACTTAGTGAAAGCGAATGAACGATCTGCGGAAGATAGGTCTTTCTTTCACTATTCTTTCATTTTTCTTTTATAATAACTATTTCAGAGCATGATCTACATGTACATCAATCGACAGCGTGTAGTTTCTAAAATATTTCAAAGAACTCCGATTGCACAAAGCCGTGCAGACAAATCGGTCAAACCTGTACTTGACTCTCCTTTTGCACATCACTGAGGATCTTTAAGACCATTTTCTCAGTTTTTCTCATTTTTAGTGAGGGTAATTCGTGCTACATCCTTAGAATGACACAACTCATCAATCACTCTTATAATTTGACTTTCATTTGATTCTACGAATGCACACACTGTCCACCATTTCATCCGTTCATGTGAGCCTCCGATTGTCCAGGTCATTCCTCGTCACAATCATCCTCTCTGCCTTCCTTGAACATTTTGAGCCATTTTAATTCATTCAACAGCTCTTTTAGCAGGTATCATGTGAACATGGGCAGGGTTTCGAAGGTGCTTCACTCCCCACTTCGCGCAGTTTTTGATATTGATAAGCTGTTCATCGATATTTTTTGTCATGATTCCTTTGAACTTTGCATCATGCAATTTGACATCACGTTGAAGATATTAGACGGCGTCAATCATGGATTTCATATTCCAGCATATTTCAGCAATAATGAACAAATTTCAGTGACTTAGCTCGAAGAATTTCAACCAGTCCGTGAACTTAATTGTCCCATCCTGTATAAAATAAGGTATGTATGTACTTTATGAGAGCTGATGGTCCAGCTGCTGGCCACCTTCGTCCATGCACACCGATGTTCTTTGATTGCAAAAGTATCACACGCGCCGACACAGATCTTGGTTGAACGAGAATTCAATATACGTGTGTCCAGAGAGTTGTTATTTTGTCTTCTCATTTTAAACCGAATTTTTCCAATCATTCTGAAGGAAAACCGTCAGGGTGAATAATGACGGAAAAATCAGGGAATTTTGAAATTGGGAGTAGTAAAGAGTAGATATATTCATGAAAGATACGGAAATTAACAAAATTGCCTACTGTACAAACAGAGAAAATATAAAAATTTCATATTTTCAAGATGATCTGATCAATAAGTGCAAATTCGCAAGAAAAGTGTGCGAAACATTAATTGTTTTATTTTAAAACACTCTACGTCTGCTTTGTTAATTTTCAGTACTTTGTACTATTTTCAGCCAGTGCGACCAGTTGCTTTTATGTGCTTTCCTAATTTGCTGCTACGCTTTTCTGCGGAGTTGCGTCCGACCCACACTGTTGGGTGGGAAAAGATGCTTTGAAAATGTCTAGACGCAATGTGCATACTCAGCCGAGGAAATCTGGATCACCGGTATCAGGACGGAGGCTTCATTTTCTCATCCGACTTGCCGTTATTATGAGCTTGATCATAAATGAAATATTTACAGAGGGAGTCTTTCGGTAAAAGCGCAACTGCAAGTATTTATTATGGGAAGTCGAAATCTTTGGCTGTCGTAGGCAACCGTTCTTAGTGTTTTTCGAGTTCACATGATGGCTGAAGTGCACCGGGAGCTTTTCAAATGAGACTGGGAAAACCGTGAAAAATCAGGGAAATTGAAAATTCGAAAACGTCAAACACCCTGACCGTCTACTAGTATGAGTTCAGGGGACAACGGCGACAAATCCATAATCGAAATTCAAGAGCACAGTCGCCGAAAATAATAAATATTGTAAGAAATGTAGTAGACCAATTCTGAAGAAGTCCGACTGCCGGACATATCATTTTTATTTTTTTCTGTTAAAGTACTACCCTACTTGGCCGCATGTATTGAAAAGACAACTCACTTTTCTCTACTTACTGTACCTTGTGATCAAATTCTGATCAGCACGTACTAGATATGCAATGTAAGTGTAATAATTAAATAAATCGCAACAAATCTGAATAGTTGCCATTTAATCCAATGTCAGGCCTAGCTCACATCTTTCACATCTCACAACATCCTCACACAACTATTCAATGCGCAACCATACCCGGACTAGATTTGAGATACACAATCAGCACATTAAATTCATTTCCTCGGATTTTCATTAAATACTACTACTAACACACTACAGACATTTCGTCTAATGAAGTAAGTTTACTAATAATAGCCAGTGATCAGTTGCATCCTCTGTTGAAAAATGGCAACAGATCAAAATAGTCATCTAATGACAGGAGACATCAGCAGGCCCAATTGGCTGAAGTCTGCAAATGTGACTTTGTTACTTGCTCCTACTCGTCGTTTTTTGTCTCTTCTTCCCCAGGCTTGAGGGTTGGACGCCTTCTCCATTCTGCGTCAATTGAGGGTCCAGATGCAGGAGCTCGAAATCTCGCTTGTCAATGTGCCACCATCTCTTCCTCTGTCCACCTTAAATGTTCGGTCCACATATGTCATCGAAGACATATCGCATTTGTTCGTGTGGGTTGAAGAGGCTTTTCTCTGTAGATGTTTCGCTATCACATTCTGAACAGCATGCAAATGTGATCGCAGTTTATGTGTTGATGTCTATTTGGATGTCATCAAATGAGATTTTGCGGTAATCGATTTTTTCTTCAATTAATTTCTAGCAAATCAAATTTTGTGGCATATCTGTGTCAATTGCAGGAACACTTATTTTGCATTCCTGTTTCTGAAATATCTCGTCAGCATCGCAAAAACTCTGATATTCTAAATCACTCGATATTTTTCAGTTATTTGATAAGGACGATTTCTTCATTAAGTAGAAAATCGCACTGACTCACGGTTCTCTGCAGAAATGAACAGGTTTTCTCTAAACTGTCTGATTTTCACATTCAGAACTCCAGCAACAGCAGGTCGGGGAACCGCAGATATGAGATGCAATTCAGAGTATGTGGACGATATTTTCTCAAAATGTTGTCTCTGTTCTCCAGGCTGTCACCTCACATCTGTTAACGTTTTGGCGGGGAATTTCCATATCATTTGGTATGGATCAACGTAACATGCATCATAGCTGCATCGAATGCACATTGGATTTGGAATACTCATCACCATACTTGAAATTATTTGATACGGATGAATTCTGAATATTGCATGTCAAATGAATTTTTTAGAACAAATCGTAAAGCATCAGAACCAAATATGAAGGAATGAGGAAAAATAGATTACATGGCTTGGCGAGGAACTGTGTTGAATTGGAGTGAAGAGTTTTTAATACTATTGATTAGCATCTCTTTTTAATGGACAATGTTATATTTCATTATACTAATTATTGACATAATTCACACCTGTGTTTCAAATAATGATTATAGTGAAGGAAATTATTGTGGGAATGCCAAGTTATTGCAGATAATATTCTTTGATAATTTGTGATAGAATGGAAATCAGCATTTGAATTTAAATGATAAAAACAGCTCCAGATGTAGCCGATCTTGCAATTAAAGAAGTAATTCACTATGACAACAGTCAATAACAAAATCGATTGAGGCGAAGATTTTTCTGGTTCTGTTTATCATGTTATACTTTTGAGCAAATTAATGGAAATGATCTCACTTGGAATCTATTTCATTTCTTTGCCTTTTATGAATTTGATTTTAAAACATAAACTATCTGCATATTTCAATTGATGTTGTGCTCTGTACCGCAGTGGTGTCAATGGATAAGTGACAGAATTGGTGAGAAAGAAGTCCATCAAGAGCCTGGTACTCCCCAGCAATATATTTCTCATCCTCGGAAAAAACTTTGCAGTCTTTAAACTCGCATAACGTTCCCGTCATGATTTTGATAAATGTTAGAATAATAGGCACACAGCAGCTTTACATTTGATGTCAGCATTATTGCGATGCATGGTGAATTTCAAAATCCTAAGACTTTTGTTATTAGCACGTTTTCTTAGCATCTCACATCTGTCAACATGATCAACTTTTGTCAATAACTAAGCAGCTAGAATACGACTATCAATCAATGTATTGTTTCAGTTTATGATTGTTAACACCTTTTGTCACAAATCAAGTTGGTTAATCAGATAGACAGTCCATGTAAACAATATCCTCCCGTACACTGATGATAAAATATTGCTGAAAAGTTGATTACAAAGTCCTGCAACACTGCTATGTGAACATGTCTGGCATCATTATGTAAGAATGGTAATTTGAAGTGATGTTGTTATTTCAAGCAGAGGTGATAGCCCGAGAATCTCCTTAGTGGAAAATTGCTACGAACATCAGCGAAATAATGTACAATTAACTCAGGTACCTGGGGCTGAGCATCTTCAAGTGATTTTCAGCACCAAGTAATAGTTTGCATTTCTACAATTACCAAATATTTGAATTTTAATTGAATTTTGCAAGTAGATCTGAATTTTAGCGTTTGCATAACATTTACATTCATTCATCTCAAACGATGTGTTCCGTTTCCAAATATATTGTCAACTAGCTTACGGGGCGAAAATTTTCGCTGCATTTTTTGAAATACCCGTCCAAGCAGTGTTAGTTACTATACGAATACTGATGTTGCGGAAATTCAATGATTGGGGAAGCATTTATATGTGGAAGTTCGTTGAGAGAGAGGTAATTATTCATTTATTCATTGACACTGACGATAGACTTTTGAGTATTGGAAATATATTGAATGTTTTTTTTATTTTCAGTAGATCTGCGCAATTCATGATGCAGAATTATGGCATAATTTTATTTACATTGAAAAATTTATATTCATTGACCTAACTTGCAAGACGATGCGTTTCGCTACAGAATTTTTGGCTGTCAGTCCAACTTCCAAGTATTGTAGTCTGAACATGTCATTAGGAAGCTTTTCATTTACTTGACATCCATTAGCTGTTGCGCTGCCGCATTGTGTCAAATTTGATCAGTTATGTTGCTTAATGCTCCTTTGTCGAATGTCTACGCTACGACATATGAAATTTAACGATATAAAACCATCGATTTGCAGCTACTGTGTTATCAATAGCTGAAGGGTTTCCTTTTACTATGATTAGAAGCAGAGATAATAAATGATGACGATATGCAAACTAGTAATTAATTTTTTCATTAGAAAATATTTGCGACCTCCTTTTAAAAGTCGTCTGCTGTACATGCCTGTGTACTCGTAGCAATATGCAATAAAGTAAAAGAGATAAGACGGAAGACAGTTTTCGATAAATATATTTTTGTCGAAAGCAGTTGTCTTTCAAAGTCACAAAATCCTGACCGCGACCCTAGATATTCAACAATAGCTGCATTCAGAACTTTAAAATATTGGAAAGATGTGGGATGACTGTGAAATTTGGCATTGCACGAAGTGTTGAGTTTCTTAGAGGTTGGCAGGGGAACTGAGAAACACAAGATATTCAGGATGAACAAGGGGAAATGTTCAGCTTCAAACCTACCGTTCCTGTCTTCGTCTATATTTACTTCGTCTGCCTTGTATTCACTCTATTCGTTGATATAATGATGAAAGTATCATGTTCCAAAAGCTAATTGCATTTTGAATTTGTGCTTATATCGTCGTCAGTGTCGAAGGGTTGTTCATTTCACTTACTATGTGCTGCATCAAGTGAGTTCGGTTGCGTGTTTTGTGTCTGTTCAGTGACTATGTGGCCAACGCGACCATGCCGCTGGAATTTATAGTTGTGGCTAGTAAGTTAGGCATCTTTGAATACTCACATTCACATGATTTTCTAGGGTTATTGCTTCCCTGTATTGCAAATGTGAAAAGTTTCGTCATGGTTGTTGATAGATGGAATAGCCTAACACGAGCGTATGATTTTACAAAGTGATCAATTCCTTCAGACCTCAACGTGGTAACTGTTGCTACCCAGATATTACTTCGTTTCATTTCAGTTTGCTTCTTAGATAATTATGCAGCAGTAATTCACCGCCACTGTCATAGATACTGTCCCAAGTACACTAACTGTAAACCCCTCGATATGGTCAAGCTGCGTCTTCGCTGAGGTTCTCAGATTGGCGGAGGATTCCTTGATCAGAGTAGTCTTCCACTGTTGCCTGAACAGGGGCGACCGCACAGAAACAGGGTAAGACGGTGAGTCGTCAGTGACAAGGTAATTTCAACGGGTGAATCTTGCTGTTAGAGATTTGTTAGCCTGGCAGTGTTTCTGTGCGGTCGACCCAGATTGCCACAGTAAAATCTGTTTTGGTTTTCTGGTTTATTATAGCAGTTTTATGCATTTAAGTTTCGGTACATTTGATTTGCTCTATTGGAGCAAACATAAGTTGCGAAGGCCACGTTTGTTTATATTTCTGAATGATAAAATGAAAACAATTGATTTGCTATGAGCAGTGTGTAACTCAATCATAATTAAATCAAAGATCTTCAATTAGTCAGTATGTCAGTGTAGGTTAAATTTAAAGAAAACTTTATGACGTAATATATGTACTTAGGCTACTAATTTTAACTATTGCAATGATAAGTGGTTTCCCACTAATACTACACTTGTCAGGGGCCCAATAGGAATTTTGGCCCATAGAAGAATCTTTATGTCAGCACAAAATATAAAGAATGCACTTCGTTTACTTGATTTCATTCATTTATTTAAACTTGGGTTTTGACCCCAAGTTATTGCCCAGCCTTGCCTACCAAATGCAAATGATGCCGGTGTGTAGATATGTGTGATTTTATGTCAAGACAACATACATGCATTTTTGTTGGAATGCCACCGGCTGTACCACATACGAGTATCATGATAAAATTTGCATCCTACAGGGAAATGAAAGCACACAAAACACACTGCTAATTTTTTTATCTGTTCTCTGAATCTGAAGGAACCAACTGGTAATTCGACATGCTTAAGTTGGGTTTGAAAATGAATAGTCAATAAAGTGAATAACTTTGGAGATCTTATAATTATAACTTAGGATCAGATAGCAGGATTCCATCTCCTTCCTTGGATTAGCGGTTTCGAAAGACTTGTCATGGAAACCGCACATCCAGTCCATTAGTAAGCAGGCCACTCAAGGCATTGGTAGCCTCTATCATGCCAGCAGTTATCTTCCACCACAGACTGTCGGCTACCTTTACAAGTCTACTATTCGTCCTCTGATGGAATATTGTTGTCATCTGTGGCCGACGCCCCACAAATTTATCTTAACCTCCTTGAACGGGTTGAAAGACGCATCAAGAATCTCGTAGGTGAAAAACTTGCTAACGAGTTGCAACCGCTCTCCGTCAGACAGGATGTTGCTTCACTCAGTCCCTTCTACAGTACTATTTCGGTAGAAACAGTTCTGCAGTAAATGAGTGCGTACCCAAACCTAAGATCTTCAAAAGCACAGACACAGAGTTAGTGCACTTACATGGTATCATGTGATCGTAGAACGCGCATGTACTGTGAGTTGCTCGAAAAGCTTTATTGCTCGCACGGCTTTGAAATCAGCTTCCCTAGACCATTTTCCCTGACCAATGAAATCTTGATGCTTAAGAGGCATGCGAACAGGTTTCTGATGGGGATCAGATTAGAAGATCTGTTATTTTGCTTTTATTATTTTAAATAGTGCAATGTCATTTTTTCACAGAGTAGCCCCTAGCTTCGCTCATGGCTCGTAGCTGTGCTAAGGGTGAAAATTCTGTAAAAAAGAGTCTGTAGACTAGCCAACCTGACTTTCCTGCATACAGTGCTAATTATATTCGCTATATCACAACTTCCTTTGCTCAAGAATGAGATGGATCTTAGTCAAAGACTATTTATCACAATCGTGTTAGGTCTATCAGGATGAGGAGAATACCTCAGAAAAAGTAGAATAAGGCTCCACACCTAACAGGGCGTAGTGTGTTATGCATGAAATTTAGACAAATATTTTTTAATTATTCAAACATGATGAGTGCTGAAATTGTTCACTCTTCACCAGCCTGTTTTATGAGCCGGACATAATGAATATTCGAAGTGATCGAAAACCACCTCAAGTCGGCGAATTCTTGCGTCATACCTGATATTTGTGGGTGGCATTGCTGTAAATGTACTAACGGATGAAAATTGCATCATAACGTTAGCCATTGTTTTCTGAATGCTAAAACTTTTGTCTTTCAGATGTACCTGACTCTTGGCCACGTTGTCAAATGGTCGGCAATCAGTGTATTAGAGTTGTTCATTCATACTGTGGCATTCGCCATCTTCCTTGTCTTCACAGTCCTCAAACAAGAGGGTGTTCTTCCTTTGTCTTGGTGGACCGTCTTCTTGCCGCTCTTCATCGCCGATGGATTCGTCGTGTATTTCTCCCTCATTGTCAGCATGCGACTGTGTTATGAAGAAGTTTGTGGCTACACCCTAAAAGTGGCTGTGTTCAAATTCATTACTGCTTTCACCACTCACAGTATGATCTTCATTTCCGAACTGTTTGCCTGTCAGAAGCTGTCTGGTGAAAGTGCCTACAGTTATACTGGTGTATTCGTTCCTCTCCTTGTTCTTCTACATATCTTTACAATTCGTGCGTGTGCCCTCAACTGTAACTTGTCACCTCCGTGATGCATCATATCGTCAGAAGAAACTCAACTTGTCACTCATGTGACAACACATTGTCGACAAGCAGTGGGGCTCAACAACAGCCTGTCGCCACCAGAATGTGCTTGAGTGACAGCAACCCATCTGCCATCTGTTACCGTTGTCATGCGCCACATTGTCGACAGGTAGTGGGGCTCAACTACAGCCTTTGGCCACCAGATGTGGATACATCCCATTGTCAAAAAGTTCATCATGCCACCGCTGTGTGATATGCCACTCGAGTGACAACAACCCAACTGCCATCTGTCACCGTTGTCATGCTCCACATTGTCGTCAGGAAATGGATCTCAACTGTTGTCTGTCACTGGCGCGATGCGCCCCATTTTCTATATGAGGAGAAACTCAGTTACAGTCTGCCACAATGGTGATTCATAATTTTTATAATTTCGCATCAGAGAAATTTCAACTGTCTGCCGACTGAAATGAGGGACTGCGTCGGTAAATGTTCAGCGGTGACGTGCTGCTATTCGTAAATGGAAGCTATAAACGTAATTATGAAGTGACGATGCAGATAACATCGTCAACAGGTATTCAATTACATCACATATTTAATTGCACAAGACACGTGTTTGTATTTTGGTTATTCGTAGGATAGCAATTTTGGTTTAGATATATTTTTATTTAGCGAAATATTCCATTTTAGAAATACTTCGAATTCGGTATTTCAAGTAGTTCGAATTTATCTTTCCATGGTTCGATTAGAATTTAATGACATATTTGGCAATTAATGAATGACAAGTTTTGCTTGCAATTGAATCATAATGCAAAGTGGGGAACATTACAAATTATACTAATTGCATTCTTTTCTAAGCCATTTGCATTTGAGGAGTCTTTCCAATCAGCTTCTGTTATGATAAATTCACCGTTGTCCTTAACATTGCAATGTTGAACAATGTTTGCATCATCAATGCACCAAGCCAAATAAAAGCTGTCTCAAGAACTGATAGAAACGAAACCTAAGTTGAGACTTAGGGTGCATTTACACGGGCAATTTTGTTGCTGACACTTCGATCCATGATGATGAATCAGAAAACAAAGGACAGACAATGTAATCAAAGGCAAACCTTCAATAATCGTTCAACAGTCTGTACTCAGATGTCTGAGTACAGACATCAGCAATTTACTGATTGGTGATAGAGAGAAATGAATCAATCTCATCAGCTTGTTATCCTCAGTGTCAGTAAAAAATGTCAGCTTATGTTGAACAAGGCAAAACTTAAGCTGAAGCTTTTTAGTGACACTCAGAGGATATAGGGCTGATGAGATCAATACATTTCTCTTTATCACCATTCATTAAATTGTTGCTGTCTGGCGGCGCACGAAGCATGATTATTGAAGCCTTTACTTCCATTGTTTGTACATAATTCTTTTTCTGACTCATCATGGATCGGAAAGTGTCAGAAATAAAGTTGCATGTGTAAACGCATACTTAGAACTCACAAATTATATGGTTCGTCATTATCGGTCTATTTGTCTCATCTTTTCTGTTTGAACAAGGGCAAATTTATGAAGGTTAAAATCATGAACGTTCTTGCTCTCAAAAACACATAATGCAATCGAAATAGATGAATACATGTTATGTCGATGAACGGCTGTTATTCACCAACTATTAATCATCATGTTTTCCTAATAATTCAACAGAATCAAATTATTGATTTGATCGTCTTTCTATGTCATATCTGGCAAGATGAGAATTGCAGACATGTTTTTGGCGTCGTCTTGAATCATTGCAGTATGAACTATCTGACGTCACACTCACATATCAGACATGGGCGAGTGGTCAATACATCAATGCAAATCTATTAATGCGTCTGGAAAGTTGATATCACTAGTCTGACAAGTCCAGATGGAAAAGCATTTGATTTCGTGTAGCTATTAATAAGATTGATGCGGATATTTTGGGCAATCAGAGGTTTCGGTTTTAATCATGCATGCAGATATCAATTATATCATTTCCGTTTATTAACGATAGTTTAAATCATGTTCTCCCAATCGACATTGAATTCCTACATTTTTAAAATCCAAGTTAGCCTATAGACGAGGATGAAATGAGTGTTTTTTTCTATTCTTTTTTTGCGAAAAACGCCTCAAAATAGGTATAAAATTATTTTACTTGTACAACGTTTCGGAAGTCTTGGTCACGTACAAATGAGCCAAATCAGGCTATACAAACATCAAAGATAATAATATACAAAATTTTAATGTAGGCCCTAACTAATGTAAAATTTGCAGATATCTATCACTACAGATGGAGGAAATACCTAAAGAAATCTTATTTAACCTAGCATCTAAAAACACATTAAGAAGAGTAAATTATATGGTTGTGCAAAAGTCTATGTACAAGTGAAAAGGAGTTGATGATAGAATTTCAAGAAAAGCACAAAACTATCAAATATTCAAAACTGCGATAAGAAGGATAAAATACCCCCTCCCCTCACATCCATTCACTAAATTGGCTTCCTTTCTTATGAAAATCGATTCGGCAGCCACTCGTGCACCAATGTAAATGTAAATAATAATGTAAAAAATAATGTAAGAGACCAACCTGTTACATACATCAAAATTCCTTTCGTTAACGAAAAGCAAAGAAGAAAAATCCTCGGCCTACGAAGATCGACAAATAATCAAAGAAAAATAAGAGTTATTTTCCAGACAGAACTTCCACTGGGTGTGTCATTGAGACCAGCAAAAGAATATCTTGCTTGCCCTCGAAATTTTAGAGCATGTGCATCAGCATCATTTCCAAACTGCTGTAATAAGAAATTATGCATATACAAAATAACATGCCAACAATGCCAAAAATGTTACATAGGTCAAACGAAAAGAACCATGAGATCGAGAATCTACGAACATTTAACATCAAATGACTCAGCTGTGTTCCAACATAAACAGACTCACCCTGGATTGGTAGATTTTAAGTGGAAAATAATAAGAACAATTAAAGATAATTGCGCACGAGTGGTTGCCGAATCGATTTTCATGAGAAAGGAAGCCAATTTAATGAATGGATGTGAGAGGAGGGGGTATTTTATCCTTCTTATCGCAGTTTTGAATATTTGATAGTTTTGTGCTCTTCTTGAAATTCTATCATCAACTCCTTTTCACTTGTACATAGACTTTTGCACAACCATATAATTTACTCTTCTTAATGTGTTTTTAGATGCTAGGTTAAATAAGATTTCTTTAGGTATTTCCTCCATCTGTAGTGATAGATATCTGCAAATTTTACATTAGTTAGGGCCTACATTAAAATTTTGTATATTATTATCTTTGATGTTTGTATAGCCTGATTTGGCTCATTTGTACGTGACCAAGACTTCCGAAACGTCGTACAAGTAAAATAATTTTATACCTATTTTGAGGCGTTTTTCGCAAAAAAAGAATAGAAAAAAAGTAAAATAAAAGGTATGGCCAAGCTTCTAAAACAGATGAAATGAGTGTGGTTTCAGTGGCACAGCTGCTTGGAAATTGGCTTCGTGAACTTTTGATGTGATCTCTAGCCCCTATGAATTGGAGTGTAATTGACACTGTAGGGACGGCATAAGAAAGCTTCAACTTTCCTTTTTGCGTCCGATCAAGTCAGGACCGCCTTAAGTTCTCATTAGGCAAATACTGAATATAGGCAGTTATGAGATGTAATGAAACTTAGATAAGCCTAGTGGATGTCAATTTCTTATCGATAATGTTCCAATATTTTCTTGGGCTGATGACTCGACACGTATACCTCAGTACAAGTAGGTAGCATCATTACTAAAGAAGATGTCAATGGACTTAGTGGTCGTCGTTAGTGGTATCTGTGGCAGTGACTAAGTTCTCAGTATAGCGGTCATTTTGTCTAGAGGTCTAGCCCCGAAAGTGTCATTAGAAGTCGGCAGGAAGGGTATGCGGACCAAAAAACTATGTCAGCACCTTCCAAGCTCCAGTGGATGAGTAGTGACGTCAAAACTTCATTCATTCATTCATTGAATACTCGGTGCAATCATCAATGTACAACTGAATCAATTCGCCGAACTTAAAGAAACATGAAAGCAAAGATTTGTAGTAAAAGAACCGAAGCTAAGATGAGTAATCTAAGTCACTTAAAACTGATTTCTCTTGACATTTGCCTGCATCAAGTGCATTCAAAACTAACTCTGAAGAGGGGCATCAGGCTCTATTAAAGAATTGCACTTAATACTCACTCTACATTTATGAAGCTTCGTGCATTTCTGACACTGAAAATTGCTCGTGAAGAGATGATTTTGACTGCCACGTGTGTGAAGGACAACATGCGAAACCAATCACTTCGAAGTCAAACGAACTAAAGTCATTGACTTCGTTTTAATAAGGGTTTAGATGCTAATGCTTAAACAGGTAAATGAGAAATGTGCTTGCATCTTGCTTCCTTCTGCTATCCACTGATTAATCGAAATACAAACATAGTAAGCTGACAGTTTCTAATGTCTTTTTTAAAATTTATTCAATGCATTTCAAGTATTATCGACAATCTGTCAACAACGTCATCGAGTATCATGAATTTAATTCTATTCCTATATTTTGCAAAAATGACGGATTTTAAATGCAAATGTTTTGTAAATAAAGAAAAATGTGATGTTAGACTTTTTCTTTCTGATTTCATGTACATCTACAGTCAAATGATGTTCTTTCAGCATGTTACAGAATCTTCGAACGACGAGCCAATGTATAGTGAAACTTGATTTTATACTTAAATATTTTAGGAGAGCTAGGTAATTGTTATAAAATAGAAAACACTTGCCAATATCTTTCAACTATATTACATCATAGTCATTTCAAGACAAGTAAGGGATAACTGAAGAGCATTCCTAAAATTTCAAAATTTGTAAGTTTAAGTACAACGGCGAGCGACATCTTATCATTGCAGTGTCATGGTTGAGTATAATTTAAGACAAATATTAATATGTCTTAATGCCACAGACCAAACCGCAGCCGACAAATCATAATGAAGCAAAAAGAGAAAGGCCAATAATAAGGAACCGAATTACGTATATAGATCTCCTAGTCATACAACAATCATCACCCTTTTATATTTCTTCGTGTGTTTTCCACTTTCATGAATGCTGATTTTGTGGTATAGCGGCTGGGTTCTGGTTTGTAGCCTTAAGATATATTTATCTTGAAGTATACTTGACTATGACATTGTAGGGCCTACTGATAAATTATCGTTGTATAATGCCGTTGTATATTAAGCTTATATATTTTGGATTTTGAGGAATGCTTTTCAGTTATTCATTGCTTGTCTTGAAAGTGACTATGGATGTAATGTAATTGAAGTATGTTGACAGTTGTTTCCTATTTTATGACAATTACTTGACTTTCCTAAAATCCTTTAGATCTTAATTTTTGAAGGGGTGCATCTAAGATTATGATTTAAGATAAACTATAAGGAGATTTTCAGCATTTTTCATCATGCATTGAAAGGAAATGTCATGGCAATGGGAAAATGCATGACAACGGGTGAAATAGTTACAAGGAAAAATATTAGAAGTGAAGAAGCCATATCCTCCAAGGTCGACTCCCTCAACATGCCATGCTCAACGAAACAATCCAACGCGCTTTAAAGTCAATTAACATTCCTGGCATCTTGGATCCAGCAGACCTAACAAGATCTGATGGTAAGTGCGTTGATGGAATGTCATTAAGTCATTGGTCATGTGGCCGAATACTGACCTGGGATGCCACAGTTGCGGATTCCTTAGCACCCAGGCATCTTCATTTAAATTCTAATTGTTCAGAGCGTGTCACAGAAGAAGCGGGAAAGAAGAAACGTAGTAAATATAAGACTCTTCTGCGACAAGGGCATCAATTCAAGTCCATAGCTTTTGAAACTCTTGGTGCTCCTGGACCTGCAACGCTTGAGTTCTTAAAGGAGCTTGGGGCCAGAACAACAACAGCAACTTCGTACACTAGGTCGTTCTCCTACCTAATTCAGCTGATTCAATTTATTATTCTTGTGAGCAACGCCGCTGCCATAAGAGGCACGTTGCAGGTGTAGGAGTTTCGCCATATTTTTGTTAGATTTACTATCTTGTATTTATTTTCTTTTGTTTTTTAAGGATCTTTAGGGATTTTTAAATTTAGTGAGCCTATTAATTTTCTGTCTTTTGTAATTTGATATGACTCTTCAGTTAAGAAGCAAGAATATGCTGTATAGAAAGTAAGTCGGAGCTCTATAGAAATTAAAGAAAAAGCGCAGCAGTATTTGATGCGAATAGAATATTGGATCTCCGTGGCTTTGGAATCATCGCGATGGTGTTACTTGAGCATAGAGCAGGGACCTGAGTTGCCCAGTGAATGTCATAGCGGTAGGAAGTACATGATTGCGGACTGTCTCACAACGCCCTAGCAAACACCGTTTGTATCGTCCATCATTGGTGGGGAGGGGAGTAATGATGTTTAACCACAATGGTAGAATCAAAGTTGAAGTAGAATGCATGATGATAATGAAAAGTACAAGTTTTGACGTATATATTGCATCTCAAAAGGTTTTCAGGTGTAGCTGAAGAAGCTGAGAACATAGTTGAACAATTATTTCTAAGCAAGATGAAAGAGCATTTAATATATTCAAGTGTATGATGATTTTGATGCATCAAAACTTAGTTTGAAGTCGAGCAAATTTTGCGTGAAAGAATACTTGGTACTTTCTGTCAACTTGCAATCAATCCATCGCCGACTGGATCAAGCAGATAGCATCAATAGGCGGTTCCAATTTGTCACATCAATGAACTGTCAATTTTTCACTCCCGGCATCATGTCGGTTGGTCAGTAATATCAAAGCTTGTTGAATTGAAAATGTTTGAACGTTATAAAGGCTAAATCGCAATATTTAATCGCATGGAAAAGATGTATCATTAGTCATAATTCTCCATGGCTTATAACTGTCGATGTAAGTGCTGAAAAAGAAATAGCATTTATGTACCACAACATTGCAGAAGTGATTGTAATTACACACTGTCTCACATCTTATCCATAGTGACAGTAAATTTCATCAAGCGAATTGATGTCTGAAAATGCTGAAATAATCTGCAACTGTAAGTATTCAACAAATAGTTCTGGATAAACAGTATGCACATATGCCTGCTCAGGAGACTAGTAAGGATCGATATACTGCATGTACGCTCGTAGATAGCTTTGATGCTATCATGACTAAACAGAGCAACCCTATTGTTGAAGCAGTCGTAAATTTAATATTCGATCCTTCTCATCCATTAACAATCATCATGCCACTGATGTACCTGCTAGAGGTCCGAATGCTCCGTCGTTAATCACATGAACTAGCAACAGGAAATAGGGGAACCGAATACAACTACAGGGTGTTTCAGTCAAAGATGATCGATTTCAGTCGCCTCATTATGGTCAAATTGAGCTCACCAGATGAATCAGATTGAAATTCATCAAATTGATAATGCTAGCGATGTGTTTTCAATACAAGCATTCGACTTTTCTGCGTTATATACCAACCTAAACCATGAAGATATTATTGTACATTTATTTAGATTATTGGAGTTTTTTTCAGCTCCACCTTGAGAAACTTCCTCTCTGTTTTTTAATTGAATTTTTAGAATTATAACTTTTATTTTGGAACAGTTTAAGGCCACAATTGAGTTTGTCACCTCGGAGGTTTTTGTCGTTTTCGGTGGTACAGCTTTTAAGTAAATAAAAGGCATGTCTATTGGAAGGGGGTAAAGTGGGCCCTTGTTGGCTGATACTGTTTTGTGTCACTGGGAGTTTTTTAATGAAGTCATTGTTCTCGATTAAGAAATTCTGACTGGCTAGAGTGCTGCCTAATGCCACTGGATACATTGGTGATATATGTCTGTTCAGCTTTAAGCCTTTCGATACTTTGTCAACAAAAATTTATCCCACCGATTTGAAAGCAGAGAGAAATGCGACCAGTAACGCCTCCGTTTTTCATAAAGTTGGACAATTTTCTTTTGGTGTTATTTTACTTACTTCTCCGGAAAGTTTTCTTCCTCTTCATATGGGTGTACTGTATTTGCTGGCCAAGCTCTAAGGTATCTTAGAATTTGCTCACATCTTCACTACATTATTGCTAACTGTCAAAATTGCATTTGAAGTTTTCGGGAAGTGTGGATATATGGCTTGCAGACTGATCAAGTGTATGGAGAGATTGATAGACATATTTCTTGTTTTGTGCAAGTTTGCTCTGCATTCTGTCAAAGAGTACTCTATTCTTTGTGACTTTCCTCAAGTTTTCTTTTGATTGTATCTCTGTATTTTATAATTTTGTATTCAGCTAAGTATCTACCCGTAGATCGGGGTGAACGCACATCAGTCCTTTCTAGGAGTAGCATTGTTAAGTATTGTACAAGCAATCAGTAATCAATGTTGTTTTTTATTATTTCTTTATGTACACGAGGCTGACTTTCCTCGATGATAATGTGCAATTTTATTTGAAGGGCACAAATAATCCTTACCAGTCTTATTTCGTCTTCAGTGGCTAAAAAGTATTGCCTTTCAGTATTCCTACGTTCAACACTATGTCCACCGCTGAGTTCAGTGGAGTCCACCAGCATATCAAGCATTATTGATAACGAAACATCGAAAAGTCCATTTTAAAAATTCAGAAATAATAATCCTTAGTTTGGTGCGAAGAAAGCAATGACTCTGATGGAATATTGAATGGTTTTACTTTTTCAGCCAAAGAGGACGAGCCAAGAGTTATGAGATGATTTGGGCTTTTCAGATATATAAATGCATAGTATAAGTATTCTTCTGTTGAGCCACCATAGTTAGAGCTCAATCTGACCATAATCAGCCGAAAAGGAGCCGATCACCTTTGACTGAAACACCCTGTGCAAACACTAACATTGTGGAGGATCGACATGGAGCTCCACTTATAAACTTCATAGCCCTAGAGACCAGAAACTCTCTTTCTATGTCATAGTCTGTCACTCAAACTTGTGCAGATAACAAAACAATAAAAGGTATTCATTTAAGCAGTCAAAAGCGACATATATTTACATCGTCACCCAAAATACAGGACTTAAAGTTTTATAAAGATTCACCAATATCAATTCAATAAATTTTCAGATTTTGGTCGGGCTGTCTGGCAGTGAGGGATCCTGTGGAGATTTGTCTTTGACTCCATTGCTGTTGCAGATAACGAAAACCCATACACATAGCAATCCGCATGCATTGAATTGATGTCAAAGTCCATGTCAGGAATGTTAACTTTATCGCTTTCTGAATGTTTATATTGCAGTGTACTTATCACGCTTCATCTTTTCAAAATGCTAACTGATCATAATCAGACCATCTTTTTCAGTTATTGCTGCTGTTTTTTATTAGAGGACTTTAAATACATGTATAGACCTGAATGATGTGACTCATATATAAATGAATCACGTAATTATCAACACGGAGGCTACTCACAGTCCTTAACGTCGAATCACGGTATTCTGAACACTATCACTGTTCGGTGGTAGATGATACCGCGGTGATCACTTGCTGTAAAGGAAAAGTTTCAAATTTTACTTACATTTGAATATAATACCTTCTAGAAACACTGTTAAATAACATGAAATGAACCAAACATATCATTGTAACAAAGCAGGACCACGGCTAATCTACAATAGTCGAAAATCGGCTCGTTTGTGTCGATTTCATCTTCAATCGTCGTTTTCCTATTATTTACCAAAAATCAGATGATTTATAACAAGTATGTATTAGAGGTAGCAACATAAAGTATTTTACTTGCATCTGTCAACCAGATCGATTGACCGATCAGACGATTGATAGCCTAAGTGTCAACATTTTTTCTGCTAATTGTTACAGCTGTATGCGTGCTCTTGTACTCTCCTGTGTAGACATGTTGAGTGAGTCTCAGGCGTATGAGAAGGTCGATCGGATCAGTTATTTGGTATAAATGTTAAAGCGTTCTAGAGTGAAAATTTTCCTGCTGAATTAGTGCAGTCACACTTTCAATCTTGCCGTGTCCATATTGAGTCCATAGTCAATTGGCTCTTATGTGTCCAATTTAGAAGTCTATGGTCCAATTCTGAAACCCCACGTGATCAACATGAATAACAGATGTATCGATCCGTAAACGTTCTCGGATCCTTAAAATTTTGGAAATTATGCGCACGGGTCGGTTTGAAACCTGAAGAATCTGCCTGAATTCACATTGAAAACAGTAAACACAGTGCTACGACGAGTCTATTCCGTATGATCACATGCTTCTACTTAGGTGATAATTGATATGGAACACATTGACATCTTTCATTTTTTATGCACTTTTGAAACTTGTGTGTTGATAACTTGTGTAGTTACATGTAGTATTGAAATGCTCCAATAAAATCTTTATTCAGATAATGGTATCTGTATGACATTTTTATTTGCCTTTGGTGTTATTGCGCAGCCGGAAATGATGAAGTAGATGTGAATCTAGTTAATGTTGTAGTATTTGTCCGAAAACCATTCCTAAGCGTTTTATCATACAGTAATGAAACGTAATAATGATCACGTAAACGTGATCTTAATGAGTAGAATTCGTAAGCAAGCAAATTGTCAACTTGTGATTAACTTAGAAAATATTTTTCATAAATCATATCTTGGGCTTATTGACGGTCTGTTCTTGGATATGATCCTGAAGTACCGGTACACACACTTCTCTGCACGATTTCCTTCTAAGTCGAAGTTATGAGCTAGACATTGTTCAGGCATTGGAAAAAATTAACGGACATTATGTTATATCTGATAATGCTACAGTGCGACATCGTGAAGAAGGGATGTGGAATATTTATGAGAATATTTACTACTCAGTTCATATTCTACACCTTAAATTTCGTCTCACCCTAAAAGCTCACTAAGCATCAACTTCCAAAATGTGGCAAAATGGCAACGTGCCTCAGAATACAGCAGCTGAGAACAAAATGCTAGTCTATGTATCTTCTTTACTCATTTATTCAATCGAAATCGAGGAATGTTCGACAATAGCAAATAAGCGCTTTATTGACGGAATAAACGGTGGTATAAAATTAAGTCGTACATTATAAAAATCATCAAGCTTTTTCTTGAAAGTAGTCTCAAATGTACTCTCAATTATTGAAGACGTTAGCCGGCTCCATATCTTGAGGGTTCTGTTTGTAAAATAATACGATCTGGGTCTGAAGTTTCTCACTAGCTGCCGATGCCTAAAAGCATATCGACGGGTTGTATCACTAGACTTGCTGTGATCATGTAGGTGAAGAGACTGAAGCGGATAAACCGATGTCAGCTTGACTTATTCGACGTTGTTCATATGGTAATTTTCTCAAACTCGCAACTTGTCGCGTTGCTCTTCTCTGAACTCTTTCAAGCACTTGAATATCAACATTATAAGGATTCCATGCTTGAACATAATACTCAAGCAGAGATTTGATGCGATGTATTTTAGTGACGCTTCTGTTAGGTATCTGAATGAACGCCTCTGTCTCCCGAGACACCTATTAGGTTTGGTAACCACGGATTCCACTTGTAGCCTCCACTTCAAATCCGCAGTCAGTATTATTCCTAAATCATGGACTGCTCTCTTTAATGAGTCTCTCAATCGTAATTGGACCTACGTGGGTAGCAATTTCAAATCGAAAATGGGGATTTGATCGTCCAAAATAAATCTTATTGAAATGTGACTCATGCAATAAACAGGCTTTGAAGGCAGTCAATCTTTCTACGTTTTCATAAGCGAAAATTATTTTGTAAATGTGAAAATTACCTCTTCAGCTACTTTTTACACATAAATGTGAACTTTTTCTGAAATGCAGGAATTTAGAATAATAAGATAATCAATCATAGAATGAAAGTGACCGAACAATGATTGAAAGTGAATCTTATTTGCATTTTAATCAAAGCAAGCAAGTTGATGAGTTTCATAAGTAAAACATGATTAATTGATGCAGTACCTATATCGCGCAATACAGAGAAATACTATAAAAATTGAATCTAAAAATAATACACTGAAATTTCATCTTTTATTTTAACCAATTATATTATCAGGTAATTCATCAAGGTAACTGATGTTGTCGGCCAGACGCATCCACTACCCTACTGTATTTGAAGCCAGAGAGTGAAGTGAAACGTGACACAACTAAGCAAGTTCTGCGTTTACACACAACCAGTGGGATGATTGCTTGTTTTTCGAACATTTTCGTCTTCGGTAGCATAATCAGTCATGCAATTGAGTACTTATTCTGAAAAGTATTATACAGACTAATGCTTTACTCACTAGGGCAGATAAATTGTTTCACGGTAGTCGCAATAGAATGGTTCCTTATTTATCTGCGCTGTATGAAGAATCCACTACTAGTTTCTGTAAAACAAAATTCCGGAGTTCATAATACTGAAATGTTGAACGAATGACATTCCCTAGCATGTAGATAAATTTATTTTTGAATGATAAATTAATTGATTTTGAGAGTTTGAGTTGTTAGTACTCTGACCTCATTTTCATTTTCTCTCCTTTTCGAACGTATCTCAAGACTGCTGTACGGGTCCGGTTCGCCCCCAGCCCGACCGGCGTTCTACATTTGGGCGGACTCCGCACCGCTCTCTTCAACTTCCTATTTGCTCGGAAGCATGGCGGGAAGTTCCTGTTGCGTATTGAAGACACAGATCAGGTGAGTCAAAGCATACTTACTGTGGGTCTCATTCCTTAACTTCATTTCATTTTATAGAAACGGTTGGTACCGGGTGCGACGAAGAATATCATAGATACGCTCCACTGGGCACGTCTCACTCCTGATGAAGGCCCTGGTATTGGCGGCCAGTATGGCTCTTATGTTCAGGTGGGACTAATCAAACTGCTCATCAATCAGCTAAATGATGATTGAAATTCAAATTCATTTCAGAGCGAGCGCCAAATGTTTTACTCAGAAGTAGTCAACAGGTTGATGAGTGAAAACCGAGCATATCGTTGTTTCTGCACATCTGATCGCCTTCAGATGTTGGCAAGGTCTCAAAGAAGGCGTGGAGAAACTCCAGGATATGACAGGAAATGCAGAGAACTCTCTGAGAATGAAATTGATGACAAGTTGAGAGCCCAGCAACCTTATGTAATTCGGTTTAAGGTAAGACATGTGCTGCATCCTTTTGTAATGCTCGAAATTGTGGAGAATTAGAAAGCCTCACATTCTGTCACTTCATAATATGTGTAAAGTGAGAAGCTATGATGAAGACCAGTTGTTTCGCGTATCAAGGCAAGCATGCTTATCCTTTTGAGAGAATAGATAAGTTGCGAGAAATTAGGTATTTATTTGGAAGACACTTTGTACTTATGGTATCAAGGGAGTATCCACAAGTCTCATTGTCTCATGAAATTGTTGTGCAATTATTTTGCTTTCATGAAGTAACTTGTCTTAAGATTCTTAGTTTTCTCATATTCGGTACAATTTGCTGTAGCTTAGATGTAATAACACTGCAACTACAATTGTAGTGAGAATAGTTACTCGAGTGAGCGCACAGTGATTTCGATCACGATGCGAATATGTTTACGTCATTAGTTTCAAGATTGCTGTGCAATTTTTTGCACTAACGTCATTACCATTTCTATCAATGATAACAGGTTCTATGATATTTCACATTTGCGTGAAATATCAGGGCTATCGTCTTCTTTATTCCTGCATTGGTGCTTCCTATTTTGAATATCAAATTCTTCCAATCTGTCATCCTAAGAAGTAGTATTTCAATCGTGAGTGTGATAATTGAAGAACATAGTTTAGTTTGATATTTTCTGAAGATAATTGCAAAGTATGAAATGCTTTCATCAGTTTTCAAAGAAAGCAGAATGATACACAGCTAATATTCAGTAATCTCAATATCTCAAACTTCGATAGCGCTTATGCAATATTACGCGCGTTGATTCATACATTTATTCCGGTCAATCTTGCTACAGCGTTCTGATTATTGATAATTATTAATATGAAAGTCGGTTTCACCTAATCGAAGCTAATAGTTCTTTAGATAGTCAGTGGAATTGATCCTGTCTATGCTCGTAGTGTAATGACAACCTCTAATAAAACATAACGTAATTTATTTATTTCCTATTTTTGCCTGACGGCAACGCTGGTCAATAGCTCAAACTCAACTTGTTTCTCCTAAAAGAGCTTCCTGAAAAAAGAGAGTATTAGCAACTGACGGGATCGAAGTAATGGTTTTGATGAGAGCATTATTGAATAAGACTCATGAAAGCTTTTTGAGATTCCACTTGTACGTACAGTTGCACTAATTCTGTAGGCAATAATGAAATATTCATCAGGCTGCATCAACAGTTCGACTGAACAGTGTATATGAATGTACATGATCGTGCAGAGACTTCCACACGGTCTGATGATGTCTAGCTGTGAATTCTACTGATTTGTTTATTTCTTTACTTATTATTAAATCAACTGTTATTGTTGCTTTATCTATTTAACCTGTGCTGTACGTAATATTGCATTCAATGAAAATATGCACTTGATCTGTTTATCTATAATCATCAGCGAGACTAAATTGACAAGTATTGTGCCCAACAAATCATTAATTCAATTAATTAACGATGCGAGATGTTGATCATGGGCCTACATAATGATAAGAGATGAAATTCCTGCTTAATATTCATGGATTTGCGCAGATCGTTTTGCAATAAATAGTGGGTTACTTATCTCATGTAAACATGTCGGAATGCACTGATTTCTCAACATTGGTGAGAACAAGCCTTTCCGAAGATTCGCTTTGTCAGTGAGGGTGTAACTCTCTCATGCTCTAACCCAGAAGCGGTGTATAATAAGGTTGTGTCATAATCATTTGAACTACTCCTACTCACGTTGATAATGAGATGCACGAGAATACGTAAAGTACTCATTTTGCACAGCACTATTTATGAAACATTTGCAATATCCCTTGAACCGTATCTTGCTCATCTTGATGCAGCTACAAGGCAATCTTTCTATGAGTGGGCGTGAATCTAGGAGAGTGTTGAAGCTCCCTTGAATTAAAAACGCACTGTAGCAATCTGTATAAGACGGTGCAATTTTTAGAAGGGGATGATTAGTCTCCACATAAGATACAGCTTACTGATAGATGCGTCTTTCTCCACCCAGACAATGTCATAGAACAGCACTATTTTGTGAGTTCAATACATGTACTTAAATGCATTCTGAATTATGATTTCCGATTTATAAGATGGCGGTCTGGGTTTGTACATTGTTTTTATTTATCTTTTACTGTTATTATACAATACAAAGAGAGTGCGCCGTGCGTACAACAAACGCATTTTCTGGATAATGATTTTCCATTTTAATGTCATGATTTCATCTCATAGAGGATACTGAATCCCAGTCGAAACTGTTAAATGAGTCATCTAATTTCAGCAGCTAATTCAGAGAAGTTAATTGCAAACAAGGTGTCCTACTCGGTGACTGAGATGATAAGGTCATGTATGTTAAGTTTTCTGTATTATCTGTGTTTATTGTTTATTTACATGGATACACATGTAATAACTTATTGATTAGTCATTATGAAATAGTCACTAATCCATGTGTACACAGACTAATCTGAGGAATGTTATTTTGATGTTGCACTGCAGGCGGATTATGTATATGAATGAGCAAGGATTTAGAGAGAAATAGATACCGACAGAACAGCTGAGAGGGAATATTTCGTCTCCTGAGGTACACATGGTTAATTGCCTTTTGAGTTTTACATGTAGGACCTTGATTGTTTGCTATTGAAAGAAAGCCGAACCGATCCGATCTGTTGGCTTGTGGCTGTTGCCTGTTCGCGATACTGAGAATAGAGGAAGATCCGGCTTACAGGTTTGGAAAAGGTACTTACAAAGATTTGTCTTATCCCTTGTCACAAAGTTTCATTGCTAAAAACATGCATTTTTAGATGTTGCAATGTGATTGCAGTGATATCGAATTTTCATATATTTTGCAGTTGGATGAAGGTGAGACGGAAGTAAGCGACATGATCGTCGGGAAAGTGAAAAGTGATATTGGGAAAACAGAAAGTGATCCCGTAAGTGAAAATTGATTGATTCTCTACTAAAAAATATTAATATTTTTTTAAAACTATGAAATGTTATGAGTACTAATAAATGATTCAAATATAATTGTTGCAAATGTACTGAATGTTAGGAGATTGTTTGCAAATCCATATAAACATACTCTCTACTAGCTCATTAATCGTCTTTAATTAAGTCTGTGAGCAGGGCTGCCACACCTGCTCAAATTTGGTGTGCCTGCGCAAAAAATGAAAACTTGTCTTGTGGCAACCCTGTCTGTAAGCTATCTAAGCTTCAGTGAGGAAAGGGTAGGTAATTATGGAAGAAATTGGAATAGAGAGCATAGTACATGTAGTATAGAAAAGTTGCAGTCGGAAATGATTCAATTAACAATGCCTTTTTATTACATAACGACAGATGCAGCATTAGAATACATCCGGATGCAATATTGTGATGCATCTACAGATACCGTATTGGAACGCCGTCAGGCGTCGACGATCTAAGCTGTCATTGGAAATGTCGTATATCTTCAGTATCTGCATTATTTGAATTTCCATTCCTCTATTCGATGTCTATGGCATAATAGATGATCTTGATATGATTCATGACTCATATTTAGGAAATAGTGTACTCACATTGAAAGGTGTGGCGTTCCGTTGAAAGTTATCACAAAATGTTTGCTAATAGTGGTAAAATTCAGACATTCAAGAAAGTACTTTTCAAAATAGGTCATAGATTTGACCTTCCAGCAAGTCAAAACGATATTCCAAGGATGTTTTGTGAAAGCTTGAAAATACGGTAAATATAATTGAGCGGTTTTGTTTTATAATGTCCACATCGAAAATGCAGCAGGAGAACCAAGTACGGCACTCCTGTACTTTACTGGTCCCTAAATATCCCCTCCTTTACTTTGGTGGTCCCAAATTTAGCACGAACGCTGGTTGCTATGTGTCAAATCGTGCGAATGAACTATGGCTGATGACGCATTGTTTTAAGGGATTGGATATCTCTGTATTTAGTGTGTTGAGAAGGAATTTGACGTCGAACAACATGAGAATAACCTAACAAGTCACCTTGATGAATTCATCTGGAGACAAAGGTATGGTAACAGTCGTGCAGATGCCTTCAACAACATCTTGCTGAATGGCATATAGTTTCTTAATGTTTTTGAAGCAAAAAATGCTTTTAATTGGATAAATGTTTGTTTTTAATTTGGGACCGGTAAAGTACAGGAGTGCCACCAAGTACTCCCCTCTACCACGGCATGGACAAGGTTATTATATTCTCTTGTTGAATAACATTTCCGTCTACTGACACCAACTATTTGATCGTTGGCAATGTCAAGCCAGATAACCTTCAGTGACCTGCATAGGTGAAATCTGTTTCGAATAGGTGCAGGTAGGAAATCCAAGCCATATGGGTTCATGTTACATGGAAATCACTTCACTGCTCTGTCATTCATTCACTTGTTATTCATTAACTAACCAGTCCACATAATCTAACTCACTGAATGAAGTAATGGTATATTGCTACATACAACTGAAAGCCGGTCGACTAGTGATGCAAGAGCAAGCCAGAATACTTGCGAAATCGGTGCAGTACCGTCCACCTATATCTGAAGTCAATTGAGTGAATAATACGTCAAATTTGGACATGTTTTTATTTTCTATAATTAAATCATGCAATTGCCTAATTTGCCAAATTACTTTTTTAATTTATTAATGCTCTTATGTTGCGCTATCTAGCACGTGTGGTACCATGACTGGCAATTTTTTCCACCTAACTTTAGAATCATGATAACTTTTGACAGATGAATTGTCATATTCTGATCTTTCACACGTTTGAAGAATTTGTCATTCTACTGATGTTCCATGACCTATCTGTTTACCAAAAGTAAGGATAATTGAATGATAACCTTATTTCTATAACCATCATGTGAAAGTGGTGTCATTTTTGCGACAGTCACGGTAAACAACGTGATTACTTTTCTTAGAGAAAGATGTTTTGTAATGCTACGGTGCTCGTAGGCATGTTCTCTTTTATAAGCTCTTGTAGTGCATGTAGGATGCAGGCCTACAAATAAAAAGATGAGTCGCTGTGTAGAAAACCATTAATATGTGAAAACTCGAATATTTGAAATAGTTATGTAACATTCTATTTGAAATGAAGAAATATTTTTAAAATTTCTGATCAAGGGTTTGTAAGTATCGCATTTATAAGATTTTATGTATACCGATGACTGGGAAGTAGGTGAATTAGCTCAATATTTCAATATAACATTAGTGAGTATCACATTTTGCCATTTTATCAAAGTGGCGAAAAATTTCCAGTCATGGTAGCCAAGTGCTAAGTATCTGATTCCATGTAAAGTCTGATGAAATGCAGGGCGTACTTCCATCTGTTGTATTTAAATAAATGTTTAGATGCTGAAGTCAGGGGCTCACGCGGTTCATTTGATGATAGGCAAATAATGATTTTTCGATGCGTCATACTCATGATAACTCTGCAACCCCATTGTCAGTTTTTCAATTATTGATTTGATTCTACATGCTGAAGCTGATGAAGTATGGTGCATGTAGTCATAGATGAATTCATGTAGAGCGTTATGATTTCCAGCATATCAGTGCTACTTGCTTTCATACTATATTTCAAGAATTAATGACTTCATAAAATCAATAGAAATGGAATCATGAGGTGTTTCCTAATCATCAGTGTTTCCTAATTACCTTTCGCAATTGAATATTTATGGCATGGGAATGGTGCGCGATTCTCAAAATCACCAAAATAAAGCGTGATTCCGTGCATAATCACCTATGCACATTCTACGTACGAGTATTATATGTATATTGTTTTTCTTGTTCGTTCTAGTCAAATATCAAACCTAAAATGCACAATAATAGTATACAATGAACTTCCGCTTATCGGACTACCTATGGAACTGACTTGAAATGGTCAGCTTAGAGAATCAGGGATGTGATCTTTTCTTCCTTTGTGAGAACTCTTTCGACGTTTTTCTAGATTTTCAATTTCCAAATTATACATAAACTCTATTTTTCAATGGTGAATATTATCAGACTGGGGGTAGTAGTCATTCCACATTGTCAATGACGCCCGCTTGAGAACCCTTGCCACCTCGTATATGCCGTCAACAATCTCTGAGGTGCCTTCATGAATCTCCAATGATTTTGTGTGTTCCTGATTGAAGCGATGCAAAGATATGACTACTTGAAACTTGAAAGCAATGCATTTTCGCTATCTGTGCACTGTGGTGAAATTGGCGTCCCTTTCACAGAGATTTAGCACATTTTGATGCCCATTGAACAGCAGTTACATCTTTGAGAGAGCTGGTCCACTTACTCAAAGTCATGCACACAGATAGGAAATCCATTGAGACTGAAGTAGGAATATTGTCCCATATAACTTGAAAGAACATGTTCTCAGCTTGTTTTGATATTTAAAAATGACGTTATTTCATAAATCACTAGAAATTATATATAATTTGACATTGAAAATATTGTGGAGCCTAGAATTAAAAGATTGTGCAAATGCATCATCTTTGGAGTCGACAATCGTTTTTTGCTAAGGTCATTTCGATGTGACAAAAAGAAAAGGGACACTACCATGTCATGGTCCGGCAAGCTGTCTGTTATGCTGTGTCATCTAATTGACATTCATGAAACTTGCTGAGAAAGCTAAAACTGCTTGCACCAAGCACATGATCTGGAATAGAATGGATAATTGGTTTTTGTTCAGAAGTTTTTTCATCAGTTTTGTTGTTAAAGCAATTGATGGAGATCTCAGATACCACAGCCTGTCGGTCCGGTTGATTGAGTGACAATAGACTGAAATGATATCATGTGATGGACATCTCTTTAATCTCAGACTGCAATGATAGTTGTCGAGAATTGTCTTTGTGCAGCAAGCTTCTTTCAAAAAGCAGAGTCGTTTATGAAAATAGCTTTTAACACCCTTCTTACCACCACAATTATTTTACATTAATTATTTTTAAACAGTTACATTGAAGTAAATGACCAAATGGCGAGAGAGGTCAGCCATGTTAGCCAAACGAGTGCATTTTGTACTGTTTCACTTTGCCTGTATTTTCTATTTTTTTTTATTTACTTGAAATGAGTATGGACATGCAATGCGTGCAAGACTTGCAAGGACAAATTTAGCATTCACACAGACAAACTCGGTGAAGTCAATCGTAAATTAGAACTATAAAGAATAAATGGTTTCAACATTCTGTAAAAACCAACCAGCATTTCATGTTGTTGCCACAAACACTCAATGGAGTACGAAATCAGAAAATATAAAACATAGCACTGCGGAAAGTCAGTCATCAGCAGGTACTCGCATAGTTGTGGCTGCCTCTGATTGAGAAGTTTTATTAAGCAATAATGACCTCAGCTAAAAAAAGAAACATGAACAGTGTTGAAATTATTAGTGCACCCACTGCAGTCAGTATAATTCACTGCAGCTGTTTCCTTAGGAGACATTTTACTTAATATTCTCAATCATAACATACCTCGCGTGTCTGATTTGTTGCAAGGTAGATAATTTTGTTTACTAATTCCTATCAGATTCAGAGGAACTAATTTACTAATAAAAAAATGTTTGTTACAAAAGAGCAAATTTTATTTATTTAGTAACAGAAAGCACAAGTACAAAGTACCGTAACCATTCAAAGTAATGTAGACTCATTCATGCAAACGTTATTTATAGCCGAAGCACCTCGCAGTAGAACATAAAGAAATGCATAAAGACATCATTGATTTCGTTTAAGTGCTGTCTCGTCTTTCAAATTACTTCAAAGTATGCATGACGTTCAAAATAGAATGAAATTAACATTTTCTGCTCTAATAACACAGACAGGCGCATTCACATGTGTGAGAAGAAAGAATATGGTAATTTTATCTGCAAACAATTTCACATAAGCTGTGTGTATCATGAAGGAAGGATCTAATAAAGTGAACGTATCATTTTGACTTCCCAAAAATACTTTAATGATCGAAACGACTAGAAATATTAGCTGCCAGTCACAAGATACATTTTAAGCTTGCTTGTGAGTCATAAAGGAATGACATACCCACATACAAAGTCGGGGTTTTCAGATACTCAAACGTTTACCCCTATGCAGTCAAACCACCATTACTTTTTTCTCAATATGAAAAAAATTGCTGCCAAGTCTGTCTGCATGCCTGTTGCAATAGAACAAAGTCTTAGCTTCATCGATGATCTAAGAATATGCAGATTTCTATTTATCACATTCCATTATTTATGGTTCATCCATGGCGTGTTGCTCTGACATAGAATTCTCATTGTATTTAGTAACGAAAAAGCCGAATAAGCAGCACAATATAATTACACTTTATTAAGCATTTAATGCTCGTATTTTGTCATATGTTGCTTATGGTTCAATGTTATCTTCTTTAATGATTTGCTTTGATTAATAGTGATGCTTATTCTATAATCCACATGTTAGCGGAAACATAAAAGTATTTATTTGAATGTGATTAGATTAGATTTCAATTAGATTCGTAATGCGTCTTGTAACTCTTGTAACTTGGATCAGTACAACTGACTTTCAAAAGTAGTACATCTTCGACTTTTGAAAATATAGCACTAAAAAGTATGGAAATTCTTGCACTGTTGAAGAAAACGCCACTGATTTAAAGAGCTTGTTCATATTGTATTATCTCTATATATCATCATGTGATTGCATTGGATTTACTGTTTATTTACCATTAGGTGCTTCTGAAATCGGATGGCCTACCTGTTTATCATCTCGCCAACGTTGTGGACGATCATCTGATGCAAATTTCACACGTTATTCGCGGCATTGTAAGTCCTTCTGAAAAATGTATTTGACTGCGATAACATATTTTCCATTTTCAGGAGTGGCTTCCTTCCTTGCATAAACATTTGGCCATTTATTCTGCTCTGGGATGGTCTCCACCCTCGTTTGCTCACGTCCCTCTTCTCCTCAATCAGTGCGTCATTCAACTTATTTTTACCATTTGTATAAAAAGATGCGTGTGCTACTACTATCAATTTCAATAGTAATATAGATTTTCAAACATTATTCGACGGATTAATGAGTTTGCCTCAACAACTCCACAGGGAAAAGCTGAAGTTGTCAAAACGAAGTCCAGAGCACAAACGGTTCGAAATAGAGAACTACAGGTCTAATGGTTATCTCCCAGAGTCCATTCACAATTGGCTTCTTCGCAGTGGAGGAGGATTCTCACATTCAAAACCATGGCGACCTGGAATGTCTCTTGAAGAAATGATTTCTGATGTGAGTATCTCATTCTGGAATCGGGAACATAATTTGGATAATGATGTCATTGATTTTGCAGTTTGAGATCAGCAGACTATTGCCGTCTGGATCTGAACTCAATTGGCCCTCATTGGATATCTGTGGGGAAGCACATTTTTCTCAGCGGATGAAAACTGTCAACGGAAGAGCAGAACTTCTACGACAGCTTCGACTGAAATTCCCAAACATGTAAGCATCGAAAGATGTCTAGCCCTATTGTTTATTTGGAACTAGATTTGGCATAAACTCATTTTCGTAGCATCATCGTGGGTGCATAATTATGCTGCAGCAATAGGTCAAATCGCATTTTTTTGATAACTGCACGAGAAGGTAGACACGACAAAGTTAATCTTGTATCATCGTGTACATCAGAATTGTTGATTATGAAAAATCTGGATGTTGCTTACTTTTTGGTACATCCTGCTTGTTGCCATTTTGTATTTAACTAGTTGTAGTCGCCAGTCTTTCCTTGTTAAAACGACAAGGTCAATCTCGTACTATTATGTTTACTGCATCATTTGAATATTGAATTTAGGAAAAAGAAAAAATTTAGTGGTTTTGAAACATCAATATTCTAAATATTGTGATACGATATTATATACCTTAGATAATAACTTATATTATACTTTAAGAATTTTGATACAATATTCTAATATAGTACCAAAAGGAATTTTAGCGAAGTACCGTAAGGCCGGACGCACACACGATAAACCACAAGACATACTGTCAAATGACAATATGTTTATTTCTCATGACAGGTGATACAAACAGGTAGAAGAGGAAAATAGATGGAACTTTCTGATACGCAAACAAAAGTAGGCCTCTCAGATTTAGCTATCCGTAATCTACTCCAGCAAAGTATCACAGCAGGATCCAGCTTTTCGCCATCGTGCTCGATGGACGATGCTCTTACATCTTCCTGATATTGGATGAATTGGCAGCTATTCAGGTTTGTTCCCATTTTCCAACTGAGGATGCGACTCAATGTCTAATAGCTCTATAGATTGTGCTTCCTAAAGCAGCTCTTTTAAAGCGGAATATCAGGAGTTTTCTAAGGCATTAATTAATATTCTATGAAATACACTTAGACTACATGCTGTTTATCTCAATCGAAAGAGCTTTGGTATGGACGTTAAGATCTCATTTGAATCAATGGACTTCATCTGTGAATATGTTAAGACTTTCATTGCATTGCTACCATGCGAATGCCACAACTTGTATTTCGTTTTTTTCTGCTGAATTTCACTTCCGCCAAAATGGCATGAATCAATTGCGAGAAATATGTGCTTTAAAGCACTACAAAGTGATGTCGTCAGACTTGAGAAATTTAAGCGCAAAAATTCTTTGGCAGCCGTAGACACAGCATTTTGCCCTAGATTTGAAGAAAGTGGCTACGTCCTGGTCTGCTTCACTGCTGAAGAATCCACTTATTTTAACCGTTTGTAAATGAAGTGGAGTCTTCTCCAACATCATGGAACCATAGACGGAATTCCGTCTTGGGAACTCGAAATTGGCCTATTTTCGAGCAACATTAAAATACGCAATAATCTTAGAAGTTGAGGGAGTGCACCTCACTGATTTCACAATCTTCGCGTCTAATCAACCTTTTCTTGGTTGCAACTCTCTAATTAAAAAAACATCAAAATATCATCAATGTCGAAGATCTCCTCATATTAACCCTCTTTATACCGGCCCCTGCAGCACATCGATGTCCCGGGACTCACTTGACTTGCTTCCCCCTTAAATGATTTCTACATTTTTAATTAAGGGTAGCATGAAATTAAAGAAGCAGCATCCTTATATTTCTTGTGAGTATTCTAATGATGGCATTCATTTGGTCTAGCTCGCTCATTCGTAATACAAACAATTCAAAATTTGTAGTAGCTGATTTTGAATGTTGAAAAACTTCACCAATTTTTTGGCTACAAGGTACCTTTGTGACTGCTATTTGCCATGCCAATCTGGTTGAATGCATTGAGAAGTTACTCTTGTGTACAAAGTTTTATATAAGAGTTTATATGTTTTCTGCAAAAGAATGTCTACTAATTGAAATTTGGAAGATTTTTCTTCATAAGTGACCTTTCCAATGTATTTGTGAACTTGTGCTCTACAGTTCCAAGTGACTTCAGATGTCATTATAAGGAGGAATGACTGAGGAAAATTCACAACTTAGGACTGAAGAGGTAGTTTAGTCATCCTAAGTAACGAACTGCTTCTTATTCTCAGGATGGAATATTCAGACGAAGAAAACAAGCGAATATTCGGAAGTGTCCTATCCGGCCGCATCACATGTTATGCAGATTTCGATCGCTACAGCTTCATCTGGGAGCCCCCCTCTACAATCGCTGCTCTGAATGCCTCACGCTCCCTTGCAAGCGATGCCGATATCGATTCAGTTTTGTCTCAAGTCTTACTGGACCTTAGACCTGATTGTGATGTTGATGCGTTACTGCGAAGAGTAAAAGTGAAAAGAAATATTTCAATGCGCCTATTGCGCCTTAGTCTTGTAGGCATAACGGTAAGTGATGATTGCATGTAGCCTATTTAATTGTTCTAGATATCTGTTAACTTAAATTGTTTTAATTTTTAGGACGGGCCGAGAGTGGCAGATCTTCTATCTAGTCTTCCGATCAAGGAAAGTATACGACGTGTTGAGACATTAGTGACAGCCCTACGATCCCGAGACGTTTCCTCATAGCTTTTGTATTAAAACTTGGAGACAATGTTCGAGTTTTTCCTTTTCTAATTAATGTACAACTAACAGCTGAATCCCTATATGATATGATCTTCTTCCTTCATGACTTCAATGATCAATTGATTTGAAGCAATTATGACCTCTCATATACATGTAACACTGATTGGTACTGTTATTCAGGGATATCCTAGCTCACGCTACATTAATTACATAAGTACATTAAGTACATTAACTCAATCTTACTTGACTGCTATCTAGACAGAACCAGGAGGGAACATAATCCGTTAAAAGGCATGACATTTACATCAAAAGATGGATAAGTGGAACCCTATCGATACCAATGGGGCGGATTCCGTCATCCCGCAGTGAAAACTATGTTCTCATTACCATAGAATTCATCCTATCAGTTCGAATTTTCGTGACATCGTTTTTCTGTATTTTTTTTAATTTTAGCTCACATGAGCGTCCTCTGCGTAACCGTTTTTGATTTTTTTTGAAATTTTGGTAAAAAATTCGAACATCTGAGGCAATATATTTTGCTGAGGAATCATTCACGGAGGTGTTATTGTAGTACCATTAGCGATTGACAACCCGACCTGACGTATATTACTACCATCTATAATCATCAATTCTGCATTTACATACGTCTTGCATCTACAAATTTAAAAAATTCCATTATAATCTGCTTACAAGAAACGAGCTGAACTTTTTAAACTTGAAGCGAACTTAGTAATGCAATTTGCCTTTGATAAATGTTGACTTATGTTAGTCTAGATTCAGTACATTTTTCTAATCCAACGTGAAAGCAACAGCGTTGAAATCGTATTATTTTCATTAATTAATGACATAGCTGGAATTCCAGGAATTCACAGGGTTCGTGCAGACTCGAAAACCCTTGAAAATCGAAATAAATGTCCGAGGTTATCGAGAACTCTAGAAATTCCTCGAAAATAGTAATCAGCTTATTAATACACTCATTGAAGTTACGAATTGCTGGGAAATCCTTTTCCCATTTTCCAACTTCTTGACAAAATGAATGGCTGGAGGGTTGACTAGTCAATAATGTCACCAAGCAAAATAAATAGATTCGGGTTGTCAATCGCTAAGGGTATTACAATAACACCTCTGGGTGAATCTAATCTCTATGCGTGAAACCAAAATCTAATTCTGCAGCCACAAATTTGTTGGATTACATGTTTAAAGCTGCCAATAAACTTAATTTGGGTCAGTTGTGAAATATCCGGTACGCGGTGTCCCAATTATGGCGCGAATCTGAAGTTTGTCATCGTTTACAGAAAATTTCATTATTATATGGCCTTAAATACATACTCATGCAAGACAGCACCAGTTGTCGTTATCACAATATTGAAACTAGAAAATATTGACCAATGATAAAATAAGTTGTTGGGACCTAGTATCACGAGATCCATCACTCTTCTCGGTCACTTGTAGTTGTGCATTTTTTGGAGATCAAGGAATGTTTGAACGGGAAGAACGATTTTATCGTAACTCGGAGTCCAAAATATTCAAGCCAAGCATCTTTAATAGATCACACATTGAAAGCCCTTGTAAAGCGTGACTGCTTCCTTCGCATCATTTTAGCTTCCACTCATGGTGAGCTCTGCTTTGACGGCCCATTTCTCGGAGCACGCAGCAAATCAACAATGCGCCTCACTTTTGCATGCCATGTAGACTGAAGTGGATGCAACTGTATGTCCTCAGCCGGCAGCAAATCGTGGAAATTCATGTAGAAACTTCTTACTCGTGCAGTTAGTGCCACTGTAACCTCCGGTTATTTCAAGTTCTGCTCCCAAATCCTCGCAAAAGTCCAAAGCCATCCTTCCAAAGTTCTTCTCTTGAACCTCGTGCACCTCGGTAATCTGTGATTGGGAAGTTCTCCTTTGCAACGCCAAGACCGGCGTTAAGCACGCACAACGAACGGACACATGTGTGCTGTACATCTGTGATGCACCCAGTTGAAGTTGGTGGATTTCTTTTGCACACATTGCAAGCAACTTGAAACTAACATTCATCTTTCTGTGACTCCTGATCACTTCGGCTGATAGAATATTGTTCGTTTTTATTGCAGACTAACATACTTTTCGCCTTTATATTTACTTTCAAGCCTAGAAAACTAGCCTTTGAGTCTGAATGAGATCGACGTTGTGAGCAAGTCATCCTAGACGGCATCGTCGACGCAAATTTTCGAAATAACCTCCATGACGATGGTGAAGAGGAGAGGACTTGGCACCGAGCCTTGATGAAGTTCAACATTGCTAACAAACTTTTCACTACATTTAGTTGCATTATCACAATTCACCACGAGCTTGCTCTTGCATACATTGAATGGTGGCAACAATCTATTCATCGATTCCCACCTTCCTGAACCATCGCCGCCGAGGGCTCCTATGCACACAGTCAAAGGCAAAGTGGCGAGTAGTTCTTTCCTGCTGCAGATAGTTCTCCTGAAGTTCCTGGAGAATGAATGTGTAAAGACTTTCTTTAAGAAAGGTATTGTTAAACGTTTGGATGACTTCTTTACCCAATGCAAGCATCTAGCACCATACAACCAAACGAGAACGGCTAGGGCATTGTTTGTCTACGAGCGATACATTATCTTCGCAATCTGGAGAAAGAAAGTAGCTTTCAGTATAAGTTAAAATTGCAGTTTTCTTCGAGCAGAAATAGATTTTGCCAAGGCGCGAATTGGGAAGATACATAATCGGGACAGGGGCACGGAATCTTCTAAGTTGTGGTCTCAAGTGTTTCTTTGCTTGACATCTTGCTGGCCTTAGTATTATTGGACATAGACATCATATTCTGTGATATCACAGATTGACTATTTTTGTCATTTAAATAGGACTGTCACATTTAAAAATAGTCAAAGAGGACCCCAGGACAGTACCGAAAATTTTGATTCTGTATGTCTGAATCATGCTGCAAAAATGTACGTGTAGCCTGCATCTACGTATGACATTTCCGCGATGATGTTTTAGTGCACTGATCCTTTATAATTGGTATGTCCTTTAATCCGCGCATGAAGAAAGTACACATTGTTCTCTATCTGAAGATAGCGGCACTCGACAGTAGTATATACTTGAAGAGGTCTTCAATGCCATTTTCAGTATGTACGGCTGATGATGGAACTTTCGCAAGGGTGAGTGTAATTTTAATTAAAATGTTATCTATTGAATTGGATGAAAATCGCATAATGTAGCTGCTTGGCTTATGACTTCTTTTGATGTTTTTCGAATGCATTTTCCTGAAATTCGACAGAAGAGAAATTGCATTTTGCTGATTCAATTCGTCTTAAAATTAAGACTGTCCTTCGCGTCAACATGATAATCAATTCTTCAATAATCAATTAGTGTACGCTTTGTAGCGTGATAGCCTATTCATTTAATAAGCGCTGTTTATAACATTTGATTATTAGAAACTGTGCATGTTCTTGTTTCATGGGAAGACATACTTGTCTGGATGTGGATCCATATTCCGAGGTATTGCTGGCTTGATTTTTCATTATGTGAAACTTGAAAGTGATTCTACAGGCGTTTAGACCATCTGATTGATCGATACGGATACTGAGACTGGTTAACATGAATGTGTATGTGCTATTTTTCTTAATTTGAAAGGGCACCTCCGCGACTAGAAAAGTAAGCAATCAGGGAGGGCGACCAAATGACTTGGAAAATTTCAAATGTACTATCGTCTCCTTCAAAAGACTAGAAAATGATTAAAAGGAGATTGTGGATCCATCCTCATTGAGTTGAGATCTAGTCTGAGTTCTGCTTACAACACGTCCGATAGCCTAGGAAAGATAACCCCAGCTGTCATTGACCTGATCGCCTGATCGCCTGATCGCCTGCTCAATGCTGGCACTTCTACTGTTCGCCACGAGCATCACAGAAAATCCTTATATCTACTCTGATGACAAAGTATTTGCACTGATCGCGGCAACCCGGTCGTCTATTGCATGGAGTTCCCTTGACACTACATAAGGAAAAAAGCGAGAAAGAGGATAGAAAGTTGCTGATAGCAAATTGTCTCTAGGACACACAGGAAGACAGAATGTAACCCTACACATGCCTACACCATGGTTAAGTTGGCTTATCCAGCTTTTATCCACCAAATGAGCTCCTTCACTAGCTAACGTATTCATATTTTCTTCTCAATTATCTCGTCAACACGTTTTAAGAACATTTTAATTAATCTTGATTCACGAAACTGATTGACACCTTTGAATGCAAGCATATTTTTGAGATGTGACTCTGATACATGTATACAGTACGCGACAGCGAGTTTGCATGAAGATGATACAAATGAGTTAAACTTGTCTCATCAGCTATCTATGACACAAGATCTATTTGAAATGACTTCATTTGATTACATGTTGATGAATGATCGTCTAGACATAATAGATATCTATTATTTAAAATTCAAACTCGAACAAACCACATGGACACTCCGCTATTAAGACACAATCACAATGAGTGAGCGCAACGAAAGACGATTACAAGTTATCACTTTATGCAGCCACAAGTCAAAAACTCATGATGAAATAGCCGCTGATATTGGAGTGAATCAATCAACTGTCTCGAGAATTATTAAACGATATGAAGAAAGTGGCGGATACAAAACCCGATATGAAAATTGCGGTGGACAGAATAAGAAATTCTGTGAGAGAGACCTGCGACATCTTCGATCACTGGTTGTGAAATCGCCAAGATCCACAGCAGCTGATATTCACGAGGCCATGGGAAAGTCTGCTGAGGGCGTGAGTCTTCGCACAATTCAAAGAGCCCTCCACGAGGCTGGCTGCTTCGTCAGAACACCCCAGAATAAACCATATCTTTCGCCATTGAACATTGAGAAGAGATACGCATGGGCTCTGGAGCACGCGTCGTGGACCGTTGACCAATGGAAGAATGTTTTGTGGTCAGATGAAACCATAATTGAAGCCAACGATGGGTGTCCTCGCTTCGTACGTGTTGTAGACGGTTATCCATTGTCTGAGGAGCACTTCAAGACTTCAATGAAGCATCCTACAAAAGTGATGTTCTGGAGTTGTTTCTCGTGGTATGGGACTGGGCGAGTTCATGTCGTCGACGGACGTCTTGACAGTGACAAATACATCGAGCTTATCGTCGACGGAAGACTCGTTCAACAACTGAGTGAAACATTTCCTGAAGCTTTCTCAAGGTATGGTACCATGACCCTGACTTAAAAGAAATATGCCAAAATCTCGTAGCGTCGATGCCAAAGAGAATTGACGCTGTCGTGAAGTCCAAGGGACATCACACAAAATTCTGATGAACCCTGCAAATGAGGTGCTTTTAAAGTAATTCTAGAACAATTTTTGTTAGTTTCATCATGAAATGTTCACTAGTTGCAATAATTGATGATTTGATGACAACAATAAACGAGTGATTGAAAATCCACCATTTTCATCTTTCATGCAAACTCGCTGTCGCGTACTGTATATTATAACTAGACATCGACAATCTAGGTGAATCCTAAAATATGTTTTCCACTGAATTCCAGTAATTTTGTTGAAGCACCTAAATTGTTTTCTCTTGGACTAAATGCTGCTATTTTGATATTGTGGCGCGCATGTAATCTCAAAATATCCAGTGTTATCTGAACTTCATCAGATATTATGATGAGTGAAAAGATGGATGCACCCGAAGGATTTTCTTCTGACGCCTTCTGATGCTGCTGCGTCAAAATTCTCTTCATTGGTTAGTGCAGACGTTGAGAGATCGTTCACAATTTATCGGGCCATCTCGTACGGCGAATACCGACTGAGGAACACATCGAGAAAATCGTCATGACGAATTAGCGTTAAAACCGCAAGAATGACGACTCACATTGAATAATACACGTGCATTTTGTATAGACAATCAATAGCATTTGAAGTAAACTGATCTGTTTGCGAAATATGCACAGTCGCTGATGTCTGATTAGCATTGTTTTTATTTAGTTTGAAATAAAATTGTTCCGAATCACATTTATATTGACAACTGATCACCTCTCGTTGTCATCTCTTATCAACTTTTACGCACATTGTAATGTTTTCGTTTACAAATTAGACAACGAAAAAGTAAATAAACAAAAAATTAACAAAACATGCAATTGCTGTAGATGAATTTAGTTATTTTAAAGGATTGTCAATTCACCTAAATTAACAACCTAAATCTGCAAAAATGCTCACCTAAAAAATACCTAAATCGATTAAAACATTCACCTAAGATGTCGGTGTCTAATTATAACAATATGAACTAATAGATGGAAATCAAAGTTCTATAAGAACTGTCATGAACCAAGCATACCGGTTTGTTGTGCTAGTCATGAAACGTGGCCATCATCTGGTTTTGATTTTAGCTACCGCATTTACCCCGGCCTGTGATTTTTGCAATTTTCCGTTTGGCAGTTATAGCTGAGTGTGAATCCGACTTTCTCCATATTCAGTTGTTGTGTTTCGTATGTAAAAATGATTGCGTCATTTCATTTACAGTGGATTTTCATGATAAGAGAACTGAGCAGAGAAAAGCAATGATGATCGACGCCAGGTGAATATTTGGCTTGCCACCTAACCAGCAGCACCTCCATGAGACCAGAGATTACCTCCGGTAACATCTACTTCTAGTAGAAAATCAATCTCAAATTGAGCAAACCAATTTAACTTCATAACCTCTCTCCGATTTGAATAATCTTTAGACACCCTTCTTGTGAAAGTATTTTCGTTTTATTATTTGACATCCATGCCTTGTAGTCTTTGGTTGAATTTATTCAAGTTCATCATCAAAACGTTAATGAATGAATCCTTCAAAATGCGTAATGCTTTACATGTTATGTATGCATTTTTAAAATTTTCAGAATACATATTTGTCTGTGATTGTTGACGATGTCCCTCCCAATTTGCTAATCGCTTATACCTGCTATCCTTCTCTTTTCCATGGTATGAATATTCACAACAATTCTGTGTAAATGTTCTCCACAATCAGGGCAAAAGCACAACTGTCTGGATAACACAGGGCACATGTATAAGTCATCAATTAGCGATCAGCATAATATTGTATGGATAAGATATGTACAGCGACTTTGAATGGTACGCTGAACCAGAAGTCAACCACCTTAAACCTCAACCCGGACCTGGTCCGACCACGCTGAATCTGAACACAAAGCTAATCCGACCACCTGTTATATGAACCTTAAACGACCTTATCTATAAACTTTCGACCTGAATCCTGAACCTTATCTCGAACGTAACATGAAAACGCAGAAAAAGTTTATAATTCGCTATCAAAATGTCAATAGGGTTGATATGCCTTAAGTCTCAGCACAAAGTGATCAATCTATTTTAACATTAGGATTTACATCTAATCAAATATTACTCGCAATCAAGAAGTTCTGACAATTTACGACAAATCTGTTTTTATATGGTCATAAGCAGCTAAACTAACCATTCAAGGATTTTCAATGTCTGTCACTTCCTAGCAGAGGGAGAGTTCTAACTTGATTATTGCCAGCAAAGTAAAAGTGATGACACTTAGCGGGAGGACCAGTGCATGTGGAAAAGATTAATACACTTTCCTCTGATTGTCAAAACCACAGAGGTCAAAACTCTCCTTTCATGATTTCCAATTGTGAGAAGAAAAATTAAACAACGTTGTGTCTTGACGTTTCGGTTCTTGACCCTTCTTCACATGAATGACATACTTTTGCATTCTTAAAAGGAGTTCGAACTCGAAATATCTTCTTGCATCAAAATGTTCGCGGAAATTTCTGTACAATTGCAATTTATCTACTATTAGTTAAGTATGGCTGAGGATATGACAAGTTTAATTATTTTACTCATGCTCAGGACACGAAGTCATGTTAGCGAAGTAGGGAAGGGCATCTCTTCACAAACTCTCAACATGCTAGTGTTAGTGAACTCTAGTGGGAGAGGTGGTGCCTCTCGTGGCGGACAGACTCGAACCTCTCACCGTCTGCACCTCCACACCGAAGCGTGGTCCTTGACCAACTGAGCTATCCTAACATTCAGTGGCATGAATTGAACTATCGTACCACCTAGTGTGAATCGGCATGATTTTGAAGATTAGAATCCTCACTATGTGGAAAAGGTTTATGGAGAACTCTTACAATTCTAAAATATTTTAGCTTGAATATGCAAACCGAATTCCGGTTCGCACACCTGCACCGGCTGTTTCCGTAAATTGGTGTTTTCTGTTGTTATGTGTAATACGTCTTACGAGCGTATTTAACGTATTTCGTTTTTAGCATTGATTATTATCTTAATCTCTTGAAGATACACATTTATTGATGTGCTAATATGAAGAAAGTAGTTGCCGTAACATGTGTACGCTTTATAATACATGAATGCGCGCGCAAGCTGTAGATGCTTAATTTCTATCCTATCGCTTTATTCGGCGGATAGTTATACCTAGAGCGTATAAAAAATAGCATATCGCTATATGTACCGCCAATTAAAGAAAAACAATAGGAGGTATAATTATCATTATATTCTGATTAAACTTTCAATCAACTCCAACTCAGTTGTAAACAACTGGTGTGTGGCGATGAGGGTTTGATCTTGCCAATTGACCCAGTCGCATGTAAGTGGCTGTAGCTCAGTTTGTAGAGCAGAGGTCTAGTTAACCTGGGTCGTAGGTTCGAATCCTGCCAGTCGCACATATTATGCATGGAAATTTGATCTATCGTTTATTTCATTTCACTCTATTGTTGATAGCTGTGGTATTTGACAGAACATGTATTTTCCTTTTCATTCAAATTGCGTTTTTATATTTCATTGCGTGAAATCAATTTTTGCAGTTAGTTGCTTATTGATGAACTATGCTTTACAAAGAATGTTTAGTATCCAAGCCTATCTTCCGCAAGTTCGAAAACAAAAGACGTTTTTACGGTAAGGGCGAAAATTGATTCAACTGGTGTCTGCAACATGTCGCGTTCTGTGATAGACAGTCATCAATGGTAGTTTGGCCTTTTCTTACTATTTACCTCCTCATTCCGCTTTACAAAAAAGGGATGTTTGAAGGGCATACTGACTTCTACACGCTTGCTTGGCTAAATATTGAAAATGTGTCTTCCATGTTTAAGCGCGTTAAGGCACACACCAAGATATTTTAACAGATAATGGAATCCCATTTGCAACCTTGGAAGAATTGCGTCCTATATCGATGCTGTGATTGACAAACAAACATTTGGTCTTACTCAAATTTATTGTCATCACATTTTGCCGTACATTATGAATTGACCAATTTGACCACATTATGTACTCGTTTAACTTGGAAATTTGTGATTAGAAATCGATACAACAACCACAGTATCGTCCTCGCACTTCAGTTAGGTCGCTTAAAGCAATTTGTAGAAAGTATATGCAACATCGACCCAATCAAGTGTGTGTCGTTTGCGGAGATGTGTCGCAAAGTAAAATGTCTGAACGAAGCATTGGGATTAGCGGCACGCAGCTAGTCTTTTGTCAACGCAATCTATAGGTAAATTATCTAAATAATGAATCCAAGTACATGGTTATTTAGTAATTCTATCCAGAGGTGAATATTTGGTCTAAGCTTGAATCATCTTTCTTCCGTAAATTCGAAAATCTGTCCTGAGATTACTAACCTGGCATTATGAAATTTAGTAAAATCCGAGCAGTAGATGCCTCGTGCTTCAATCGATTCCAACCCGACTCTAGAATACTTGAATCGTGCAATTAAGTTATCCACATCTACAAATGCAACATGCTGTACATGTATAATTGCAGCGACAAAATGCACTCATATCCCTATATACTCAAATGTGTGTAAATCCCTACGATTTTCGTGTTTCAGTTCATTACAAATAATTTGTTCTAATCATTGTTCACCAGTGGATAGAAGATTGCCATATGTTTCTGTGTAGTTAGAGAGAAGCCTTTTGTAACGCAATGCATAGGATGCCATCAGTTCCGACCGTTTCAATAATATGTGCGTCATGTCTACGGCAAAACACCTTGTTTTCTCTCTAACTGCACAGAATAATGAACCAAGAGACAACGCATTGTATCTGTAAGGAAATTATCTTTTATCGAGAAAACTATAATTGCTCTGAACTGATAAATATCGGCTCCATCACGCACCCATATTCTGCACCTATTCCACTGACTGATCACAAGAAAATTATTGGATGGCAACAGCGATGTTTTTCGATAAATGTTCTAGTTCGCTAGAAATTCATTCATTGAGTAAAATACTTGTCTCATTTGCAGACGGCGCCACAAGACCTCGGAATGGCTAAAGTTCACGCATCCAACATGAGGCTGTATGCGATGCTTGTCGGTTGTTTCGTATTTATTGTTCTCGTCCTTATCTACTTTGGAAGAGGACCAATCTCCGTGAGGAAGAGCAAGGTGAACATTACATTCTAATTTACTACGTTTGTACTTACCAGTTACAAGTTTTAAGTATTCATCGCGGATTCCTGACATATTGAAAATAGAAAGGCCTTGACTAATTTGTTGCTCGGTATTAGTTCCTTTTATCTATCATATGGTTACTTTATGAATACAAAGTAACACCAAATTCAATATGAAAACCCAAATTTCACTAGGCCGCTCAATACTATCAATGGGTGATATTTTTGAAAGAAAATGCTTGGATAGAAGCTGAGATGCACATGAGATTTGGATCATTATCACACGAATTTTCAGCGAAATACTCCCCTTCGAATTGAAAGCAAAAATGTGTGTATGGAAAATGCTATCAAGTTTCATGATCCAGTCAATTTTTCATAGAAAAGGTGAACTGTCTCTGAATGACCCTTGCTGTCATGAATCACCCGGGACCACCTCTTCGGCCATCTAACCATCCATCATCATAATAACGCCCGCCTTATATATCAAAAGATCATGTGAGATGCTCATATGAAATAGCATGACTTGTAGTTGTAGATCCTTTGCTATACAAATCATGTCCAAGAGATACCTCTTCGACTTTAATATGCGTTGTGCAAATAAAAATTTAATATATCGTGTTCACAATTCCTCCATTGGTTATATTTTTTCAATCGAAACCACTTATGAAAGACATGTGATCTGATCCGGCAGAGCTGTGGAGTTGTCAAGGCCTGTACAATGCTTTATGAAAGTTTCTGGTACGACCTTGTTTCCTGCACAACATCGTACAAGTTGTCGGTCTAAAAGGGTTCTTCGTGAAATCCTTCTTTCAAAGAGTTCTACTTTAGCGTTTGAAGAACCCAATCATACCTTATGTCAGCACATGATTATCCACTGTGTGCTGAAGCTGACTCATATCATTTAACTCATCAGCGCTAATGGGTTCGTGCATATATGATTGTAATAGCCAAGCGGTTTACATTAAACTCTTACTCGTAGCTTTGTGTCGCTCGCTAGAATGAAGCGACTGAAAATGTCAGCATCTGCGGAACTTAGAGAGCGAGAGAAAATTTATTCCGAAGTACGACTATTTCAATTTTCTTGCTCACGTCAAAGATTATTTTCTACGTTTTCTTGTACCTATCACTTTCCATTTGGGCATATAACGTAATTTCCTGCTCCCCCTATGTTGCTTCTAAATGTTCTAACTTAACGTGCGCTATATGCGTAAAATATGATTTTGTGAAATATTCGAAAATAAGACCCGTCCTACTCCTTCAGTCAGAGGTATTATTGGGGCTGTTCATTGGCTAAAATTCTGTCGATAGAAAATTAAACCAATTTAATATTCTGCAATATTCGGTCGACTAAATGAACGATGCTATAACACCAAAAACGGCAGAATATTCGGTCGGTTTCTGTGTTATATCGTCGTTCATTAAGTCGGCCGAATATTCTGCCGGCAGAGTATTAATATTCTGCCGGTAGAATTTTAGACCCATTATCAAAGAAATGCGGTTACTGGATAGATATTCACGTCGCTTTTTCAAGTCCATCGAAAGCAAAATTGGCAGGATCAGCAATGATTTTTCTGTCAACAATCAGATAGTGGTTCCAATCCGTTTCAAAATCTGCTCCGCTCCTCATGTAGAATATTTGTAGTGTCTCCATGATTTTAGAAAGGGAATCATGAAACTGGTATTAGTCGGCGTATTGCCACCGTGGAGCAATGTTGTAATTGACAAGTAGTAGAGAAACTAGTGGGTTCAATCTGGTCTGTATACAATGAAGCTGATACACGGGTTCAGAACACGCGACGACTACTCCATCTACCAGGAATGCTCATCATCACTGATTCCTAGTAGCATTATCATGGTTAGAACTTCCACTCATAATTCAAAATCCCACAGTTTTCGATTTCTCAAATTTGTCCTCATATATACAGCTCATATTTCCATAACTACTCCACAAGACCATCCATCTTTTTCGTTCATCAGCCTCCATCCATACCCGCTTCAGGTGGATGAAGTAGGTAAGTCAAATCTGCAACTCATGCTTTTGTTCCGTGAACATGTAACCTAATAGACGAAAACATGAAGGATAGAACTGTCTTGTAGCTATTCCTCTTTTAGCGACTTGCCGTGTATGTGCTATTGAGTAGTTCTACTTTTCGCTGATATTAAGAATGGCTATTTCTGAATGTTGATGTTTTCAGCAGTGATAGCAATTAATAAGGGAATGCTATCGACAATCAGAAATCTGTACTAGAATGCAGATGAATTGTTTTGAAGTTTTCTTGCATTTTTAACTAGCTCTATTGTTTGCAGTATTACTAATCCACCTTCGATAAGGGTATTGATTTTCTCAAGTGATGCAGATATCTTGATTTCAGATTCACGCTCAAGTTATGCTCAATTCCGACATTAGAGATTCAGCCAGCAAAGCAAGTGTGAGGGCAGCAACAGTGCCAGAGCGGAGCACGGATACAAAGCAGTCAGAAAAGAAGCAGAATCGTTCACAAGCAAAGTATAAAACAGCTGTAAGTAATCAAAATCAGCAGTGAGTTGAAGGTGACTGGAGATTTCATATCATTAACGAGAAGCGCGACAGATATTGGCATTATTTAAGACTTTTTCAGCTGTAATTTGTATGACATGGCATTGATATTTTCAGCAATATGTCATTTCATTTCTTTTTCCAACTCAATGTTTTTGATTCATCGTCACAGGTGAAGCACTTTTATACGTTGTTTGTTTACAAGTGTACTTGTTAGCAGTTTATATGAAGACTGGGTTTAAGCCTTACATGTACAAAGGGATGTTTCTCATATCTCTGTTGCTGTAACGGTAGAATTCAATGGATTGGGCACTTCCTAGTATTTTGTACAGTTATTCATGTATCCACACCGTTACATTCAGGATTATTCAGCAATTTTGGCGCCTCAAGGATGGTGTGCATGTTTCTAAACAGAACTCAATGTTTGTTTTTTACTCATCTGATTGAATGTTGTACTGGATACTGGATATTGTGTAAAATAAATTGTAAATTGTATATTCCAATATCTGTTTTGATATACCCTCATATATCAAGTCATTGACAGATTTACGATATGCTGTGACCCCGATTATTCCCAGTGCATTGAAAAAATTACTTCGCCTGATAGACTTAGCACGAGCTGGTGATTTGTGTAGGCCTACCAAGACAAAACAGTTCCAGTTTTTAAAAGATCTCGCACTTATGGACATCAAGAACTCGAAGTTAAGGCCAGAGTGAAGTGACGTTTCAACCTGTGTGATGTGCGCACACCAATAGGCAATCATGGGTGCCTCTTAGGGCATTTCTAGCTGATGTAAAGTCAAGTATAATCGACTGCTATTTGCCCGTGACGTGGGCAAACTTCAACAAATCGCATGTAATTTACTCAACCAAAGCAAATAAGGGCTTCACATTGCATGTCCAGCTACAGCCAATGCAAAACTACAATTGCGACCTTTTTATCATGGATGATTCTGTAGGAAACCTAAGTAATTTTTATCTCGGAGATAATACTGAAAATATATTGAAATGAGCTCGAGAACTCGATTTTGAAACTCAATAGGCCTATATAACGCTCCCACTGCCCTTGCTTTAGCAATGGGTATAAGGAATTAGCTTGATTTTTTTAAAATTATTTGAGGCGTATATACGTGCCTACGACGCAAATATAATTAGAGGCCCATTATTAGCGATGCGTGATGACTACATGATCGATGATTTCAAAAAATGAATTTCTGGTATGCTCACCTGGCCTACGTTCCCATGATTTTTTTGCGCTGATAGAACAACTGACTGTGAGATGAATTAGGCCTACTTTATTTACTGATACCATGCTTATCAATCACACGTAGAAGCAATGAACAAATGATGATCAAGAAACATTGATCGCTTTGTAAGCATTGTAGTGTGACAATTGGAACATTTGGGCCATTTCGAAAAATACACCCGAATTCAATAGTACAAAGTTGGTTATTGGACGATGACTTCTTGAAAGCAAATTTATGTTGTCGCGGTTGTCGCACTGAATTTTTTCGCACCTATGTTGTTATAAAAAGAGCGCATATGTTTCAAATTGGACCTACCATAGATCAGCACCATATATCAACATCATTCGTCAAGATCAAAGATATTAAATTGTTTAAAAGGGCTAGATGGGAAATAGATGCCTAAATTTGAAGCCATTTTAGTACGGTCCTTATCGTGGCAAAAACAGCATTACGGCAATAGGGCGAAATCGCTGTTTTGTCGGCTGTACGGTGTGCAATGCGACAAAAAGCCTTGCAAAAGACACATGATGTGTATACAGTACGCGCCATATTACTTGGGACACCTGCTTTTTCACAGTTATTATCACCTATATTTTACAATGTTACTTCAATTTGAACTAAATGCTGCTTGATTGAGACTTGGATCATAAGTTACTTGGCATGTAGCCTTCGACTCTATTATTCATTATGAACGTCACTAAATATGGTCGTATGTATAAGTATTGCGCGCCAAATTTGGGACAGTTAGAAAAGACGGTTTTATTGCAAGATAAAAACAAATTTTTAGTTTTAAGTAAAACCAAATTTATGCAAATGGATAATTTCTTTTATAGCACACTAAAAAAAACAACTATTCAGTCGTCAGAATTTTATATGGCCAAATTACTTGAGACACTGCTTTTTTATAATCTTTCTGGTCTAGATGTTAAACGACTTCTTCAACCTGAGTGAAATACTGCATACTTGTGCTTTGGGGTTTCGGTTACTTGACCTACATTTACAGCATTTACTTGACTTGCATTGCATGAGCTCTGTTTTCATTTCAACGGCACAAAATATGGTCATTTATTATATTATTGCGAGTCAAATTACTTGGGACAGCTTTCCATGGTTGTTTTGGTGAGACATAGCGTCGAACAAATAGGCGGTACGAACAGATTTCGAAATCTTATTTTAAAAATTTAGATCACCTTTAATGTTAAATGCATTAACATTTATAAACGCTTGCATAGCTTGAAGTTTAGCAATCTTTTTTGACGAACGTTGATACGACACTCTTCGTGCGGAATGCCAGTACCAATTCTGAGTATCGAAAAAAGACCGAAATTTTGACATTGCTTCGTCTGAGGACATTATCGATTCGTCAAATATCAAAGATTACTGGTATCATCAAGTCAACCGTGGCCAGATTGAAGAAAATCTGCGTCTCTCTCATCGCGACGACAAGGCAAGTGTGGACGGAAGAAGTCAACGAAGAGTGCTCGAAGTGTGTCGTATCAACTTTCGTCAAAAAAGATTGCTAAACTTCAAGCTATGCAAGCGTTTATAAATGTTAATGCATTTAACATTAAAGGTGATCTAAATTTTTAAAATAAGATTTCGAAATCTGTTCGTACCGCCTATTCGACGCTATGTCTCACCAAAACAAACATGGAAAGCTGTCCCAAGTAATTTGACTCGCAATAATCTAATAAATGACCATATTTTGTGCCGTTGAAATGAAAAACAGAGCTCATGCAATGCAAGTCAAGTAAATGCTGTAAATGTAGGTCAAGTAACCGAAACCCCAAAGCACAAGTATGCAGTATTTCACTCAGGTTGAAGAAGTCGTTTAACATCTAGACCAGAAAGATTATAAAAAAGCAGTGTCCCAAGTAATTTGGACATACAAAATTCTGACGACTGAATAGTTGTTTTTTTAGTGTGCTATATAAGAAATTATCCATTTGCATAACTTTGGTTTTTCTTAAAACTAAAAATTTGTTTTTATCTTGCAATAAAACCGTCTTTTCTAACTGTCCCAAGTAATTTGGCGCGTTATACATACGACCATATTTAGTGACTTTCATAATGAATAAGAGCCGAAAGCTAACTTATGATCCAAGTCACAATCAAGCAGCATTTAGTTCAAATTGAAGTAACATTGTATAATATAGGCGATAATAACTGTGAAAAAGCAGGTGTCCCAAGTAATATGGCGCGTATACTGTAATTCACTGATATTGTATGACAAGTTTCAAGAATTCGTTCAGCAGTTTCTCTGAAAAAAGTTGTTGAAGATGAGAGCGGTAATACAGTAATTTAATGCAGCACTATCAATTTGGAAGAAAAAATATTCAGATGAAGACTGATGGGGAATTGATGAACACTCAACTCCCACTGTAGAATTCATGACTATTAACAAATTCAGTGAGAATCCGAATATTACACTGAGGAATTGGCTATTAATAAGGCCTACCATGTCAAGAACGCTCTTCTAGTTATTCAACAGGCTGAAACAACAAATGGATCTGTATTGCAAAGAATTAACAGGGGGCACATTAGGTCCAAGTGGACGATCATCGGATGTCTGTCAATGTCAATTGTTGCATTGTATAACATACGTAATGCTAAACAACATATATATGTTGTTTACGGGGGCAACGGTCCCGGTGAAAAAAAACTCGGTAAATTGTCGGGACGACAATTGACCGACAGATCCCGACAGTTTTTTTCACCGGGGTGGCACATACATGCACAACCATAGCCAGGCTTCATACTTGCTACAAAGAAACAATCTGCATGATCAAAAGCAAAGACGCGGTTCATTTTTCTGTTCAGAAAAGTCAGTCATTTAGTCAAGAATTTGGTGAATTATAAGTGAACTTCACTTTGCTTTTATCTAAGAATGAAACAACTGATTTTCATTTTTGTTATTCCTGAATGATAGTGATGAAAATTTTCCGGAAAATATAGGAAAATTTTGATTTTTTGATAGGCCCTATAATTTGAGCGCTTCCACTGCCGAGGCAGCTTCGTACCAATATATTGGGTCACTTGATTTCATCATTATTTCGATTAAAGCGATCGTAAGCAATGCGATTTCCGTCCGCGGGTTTTTGAACATTCCTTTGCCAACAGTGGTTTCTGGCAAAGATTATGTATATTATCCATTGTCTTTGGTTTCTGGTTTGTGCTAAATTGGTAGCATATTTAATTATCACACAGACACCGTTTGGGATAACGTGAATCTTAATTGCCTTACAAAAGGGGTATAATTTCCTGCAATGTGAAGGATCTGGAGCAAAAATAATGTACTTCATTTTGGAGTTTGCCAATTGTTAGCTTGAAAGTTAAGCTTTATTATGCAGTGTTGATCATAGTCATGCAAATTCTCCATGTGTTGATGAACATGTGATGAAATATAAGCACACAGTGCACGCAGCATTCATGACCGACCATATTGGAAGATATAAGGATTGTAAACTCGTGAGATATTTGGAAACTAAAGATATCTGTGATGAGTAAAAAGAATATCTATGATAGCTTCAAACTTCTGGCGCATTTTGTCTGATATCTTCGTTGAGGATGCACATCCTCCATTTCTAGTTCAGATGGTTCAGATCATAGACATCGAACAACAACAACTAGGTCAACAACCTTAATGCTTTATTGTTCGATGTCTGTGGTTCAGATAGTTCCAAATCGATTTCAGATCTGCCCAAATGAATTTCAGATATGATCCAGATGAATTGGAGATCTCCATTTGAATTAAAGATCTTTTCAAAGGAGCTTGTGACAGATATCTGAAATTCAGCTAGAGAAATCTGAACTTTTGTCTGAAATTCATTTGGAAAGATTTGATGGACATGGAAAAGGTGCAATTGGTGCCAAAAGTTAACATACAGGGATGATAGAGAAGTTTTCGGACTTTGTATACTAGGTAGTCTTTTCAAACGACTATAAGTCTACAAAACAAAGGAAAAAACGCCCTAGTAGCCCAGCCATGGACACAGAATCCATGATCGATGATTCCAATAAATCCATGGAAAATTCAAAATTGAAAATCATTGTTGTTAAGCATGTTTAATGATTGGAAAGCTTATATGCATTGTCAAAATACATCGATTATCATTATTGAACCAAAAATACGCAATTACAATATCTTAAAAACTTGCATTGATGATTCATGCATAAATCCCGGTTGAACATTCATGATAAATTTGCATTGATAAAATAAAGATTATTGTTTTCAATTCTTACAGTATTCCCGGGTTGAAAAAACCGAGATAATTTATCTAATATCTGACTGATGGTGACAAATTTTACAAATATTAGAAATTGTTTTATAAAACAATCAAATACTGCATATTTGATATTTTTTAATAATTTTTGATACATCTTTGACTATTATTTGACAAATATTATCATAATCACCTAAATGTTCATATCTGAAACATTTTACAAATATTTATGAATTAATTTGTCGATGTAACAAAAATATTCCTGCATACTTATGTAATTGTTAGCATTAAACAGTGCAGTAAGCGGACTTCTGAAATCATCTGTTTAGCTACATGATAACAATGTTTACGTCAAATGATTGAAAAGTTACAACTTTTTATCACTAGCCAGCAGCTGGTGTCAAAACGGAACCGAATCTCTAAGACAAACACGTGAACAATGGAATTGAACTTGAACAGTGTAACTTGCACTAGCGAAGTCGATGAACATGCAGTTTGATTTCACAGACAAGCACAATAGCAGCACCCATATTTCCCATACTTCATTAATAATTGCAGGTCTACATTAATATGAGCGTTTGTTTCTTCCTTGCATGCCTTCAGTCGAGGACTTCTGTATAATACGATCGAATGACGTCATAACAACATCAATCTTGCCTTACACGTAGGATCATTGCTTTATAGAGTGACTCACGCATAGTGTGCGCGTGTCCTCGCCCGCCGTCTTTGGCGCGCATTGACTTACTTTGCGTTTCTTTTAACAATGCGTGACCTTACTGTCCGGCCATACTGCTGCGCTCGTTTCGATGTGCGCTCCTCACTCGAACAGAAGGGCTGTGAATTGTAAAGCTTTCACTGGATGTGCCAACGACTTTTCATGCTGATTCTTTACATTGGCAAACTATGATTTCGTGAATCTTCTTCGAACTAAAGGAAGTATGGTAGAAGATGTGTGAATCGAATACCTGTGTGACTCAATTTCTGCCGATTCTCTCAAGTTTACGTGCTGGAGGCCTCGTAAAAGAAGGTAAGACGATCACTCATGCTACAAGCCAAGTTATTATTCCATGAAGTGTGAGTTAAATTGTATTTTAGCTGTAAGCGTACACTACATGGTCTCCTTTTTGAAATAATGTGCTTGAGATTGAATAAAAATTTAACATTTTTTCTAGACCTACCGGTGCTAAAGTTTTTGATTTAAAAACAATGAATATTTTTCTGAAATTCAGTAGGAAAGTTCAAGCGTCGCATCATTTTCAGCGTGATCATTTTTATACTGTGCTTCAATTGAGGGTTCCATTTCTTTTTCTCACTCTGACCCGGGTTTCATTCGGGAATAGATATTGGAGAATGTAACACGGCTGTTTTAGACTGGGTAGGAATTCAAAAACAGCTTATGTTTTACTCCTTGTTCATCCGGTAGATGTAGTGCGTACTAGGTTTACAGCATCAAGGTTTCAGGTAGTATCAGGCAAGGAAACTAAGTAGGCCAATTGATAGAGGGTAACATTATAAATTGGAAATTAGTAAGATTTCTGCAATTTTTTAAGTGTCATGCTAAAATCATGAATTAATGAAATTGAAAAACATGATATTATAATACACTATAAAATGAACCAACACATGAGGTCTTGAAATGAAACCTTATTTTCTCAACCACTGAACCGAATTTTAATGCGCACATTCTGCGGTCATGACTCAAAATAATTCAGAAAGCAGCGCCACTGTACTCGGTTTATACAGCATGTTTGAGACGAATAGTAGGTGGATACTTGCTTTTTTTTAGATGAGGCTGCATGAATCCAAATGGTCCCATCCCCTGATTAAGAAACAGGGCTCAAGCTAGCTACATTAGACGGTTGACCAAATGGACCTCTTTGTGATTTAGCTGGTTATAAAAGTAAGTCGTTTAATTTTCATAACGACTGATATGTCAGAGCTTCCGAATGTTTTGTAATCCTGGATATTTTGTGGCAAATGATATTGATCGGCAGTCGCGGGTATAATACTGAGTCTATTGTGAAGTACTTATGTTGCATTCTTAATATTTTTTTGAATTGTGTTTGCATGCAATACATTATTATAATTATGTCTGCTTCATTTGTTGAATATCTATTTTATACTTCCTACTTATTGTCAAAGTGAATGTATTTTGAACCAGTCCTCAGTATGTGGATTGTGCCATGTAAGTCATCATGTAATTTGTGTCACAATATATGGATGACAATCATGTACTACCGGTATCTACTTAGTTTGGGGGAGGAGTGTACAGTCACAGCCACTGGTTGACTGGATTATCATCACCTCGCTAGAATTCAATAATAATCAATAACTTGATACAGTAATGTGTAATACAATAACTGGAATTCAGTAATATTTTGCTGAAAACACTTTAAACATATTCATCACTCAAAAATTTTAAATTGATAAGATTTCAATACCGCGTTGAACCAGCCCTTGCTCCCAAGACTATGAATTCACTGTCACATATTCAACCAGTATTTAACAGAATTCTGTGGTGCCTATTTGGTACCACACATTTTAATTGTCTATTTAATTGCTTTTACTTTGACTACAACCAATTAAGTCTTCTATGAAATCCTCGCACGACGACTTACAGTCGTTGGCAGCTCAGAACTAATTTATAACGAAGTTATCTAAGGATCACTTATCAAAAGTAGCGGGCACTATGACAGATCTTTGGTCTTCATATGCGTCTCTAAAGATGGAAAACTCCCCATTGAACGCATGTTAAAAAAATGGAAATCATTTTTGTTAGAGTGTATCAAAAAAATACGGTCAGCCATCTTCGATGAGTAGTAACCTTCTTTTTAAATTTGCGGAATAATTAGAATTCCACGTGTTATCACTTCGGTCGCAGTGTTGCAGTCTTTGGGATGACCTTACAAAGGAAAAAGTTCAGAGTTAAGAGGAGGGTAGGAATTTAAAATTATTAACGTTTAAACAAATAACTTTTGTTAACTCAATTCAATCAACGAAACTTATTAATTAGTAATTAGAATTAAGCAAGTAAATTAATTATTTGGTAAATGAATTAAATATTATTTTCTAGTAGAATCAGCGCCAAATTTGAAAAATCAGCTGTTGACTCTGAGTGAATAAATCGCAAAATTTTGTTGAACGTATCGTGAACTGTGACTGAATAGAATTTAGATCGGCATTCTCTGAAGC